>WHUZ01000043.1:0-530038 GCA_015179045.1 Kalaharituber pfeilii
TCAAAGTGATGACGGCAATGTACGTAACGGCCGGGCTATGTAACGTGTTTTCGCCTGACACTTAGTTCTGCAACAGGTTTTTAACCTAAACCAGCAAGCTTTGACTCCATTGCTGCATATCAGGTAGTTTGGTAGCACAGGACATCTTAAATCCACCTCATGGACATATCCAATCTACACATCAAAGTTCCATCATCTGCTTAAACTAGTTCTCTGCACTAGAAATAAACTCTTGAAAGCAGACTCAAGATATTCTTGGATAACCACGTCCAAAACGTCGAAGTTATGAATTCCGGCGGATCCATGATCTTGTGGACAGGGATACCGTTCGTTAAAAATCATGAAATCAAGCTAAGCAGGTAGTCTAAGAGCTCATAAACATCCTCCTCGTCATCCGAATCAAGCAACATGCACATCGCATGAATGTCGATGGGGGTGGTGACCGTCTGTTCGATTTTGGCCATTTTCGGAGGTGCTGGGCATGGTGATGTTGCAGATGTGATATATGCAATGGTAATGTGCCGGGCCATTCGTAACAAACGTTCCAGTGGCCACTGGTCCGGGCCAGTGGCCACTAGCCCGGACTACTCAATGGAACGCTGGTTAGTGACTGGCCCGGGCCACTCAGAATTTGAATTTTCTTATTCTACCTACAATTCACCCTCTCAGACTCTCACACACACACTCGCGTGTCCACACATCCACTGTTTGAAAAAAACAACGTCACTAAAGACCCCTCCCGCGCTGTCATGGCGAACAGCTGCAAGCGGGGTCACGTGAAAAAAAAAAAAAAAAAAAAAAAAAGACCCCTCCTGGCCACAGGAAAAACAGCTCTACCAAGGGCCCCTCCAGCGACAGGAAAAACAGCTCCAACAAAGAACTCCTCCGACAGCAAAAAAAAAAGCTCTACCAAGGACCCCTCCAGCGACAGGAAAAAACAGCTTCATCAAAGACCGTCTCCGGCGAAAAAAAAAAAAAAACAGCAGCAGCAAGGACCCCTCCGGCGACAGGAAAAAACAGCTTCATCAAGGACCCCCAGCGACAGGAAAAAACAGCTTTATCAAGGACCCCTTCAGCGACAGGAAAATCAGCTTCATCAAGGACCCCTCCGGCAACAGGGCATAAAAAAATACAGCTTCATGAATGACCCCCTCCGGCGACAGGAAAAACAGCTTCTGGCGAAAAAAAAAAAAATAGCTTCATAAAGTACTCCTCCGGCGATAGGGTAAAAAAAATACAGCTTCATATTTGCACGCGCTCGAATACCTTATTCACAATTAAAGGCTGCAAAGGTGCATGAGTTGTAGTAGGTTGATTAAGAATACACACATGACATCGCCGAATAAGCCATAATACCTAGATTTCTAGTAGTTAGATTTTTAGTAGTTATTACTTATAAGATATTAAAAAAATACCTAGTTCATCTTTATTAATACCACAGTAATGATTATTAATATGCCAATAAGTTTTATTTTTACCAGCATGAGCTAAAAGATTGCAATGAATATCTTGAATAATGTCAAATGCTATAATAACCTTACAATGGTATTTATTTTAGGGAGGATTTGCTTTGTGCATTAAAACTCCGTCCTCATTAAAAAATTTCTAATTTGTTAATATCTTATCCAAATATCTCATTATAGGTTATACTTACCTTGGCAAGAGTTTTAGCATTATTTTCAGCTACTGAAGACACAGGCCATTCTGAATCATGACAGAAAATTCGGATTTCATGTAACTTCTGAGGTTCCATTCGATATCTATTTGTGTGATCCTGAGGTTGAATATATAGCTCGAATTTATGGTGAATTTCGGGTGTAAAAGGCTCCATAGGTAAAGATTGTCAAGGAATGAGGCTAAAATGTAATTACCAGTTTAGGTAAATAAGATAGGCTTGGCGTTGTATACTAGAGAAGTGTATGGAACAGAATGCGATATATGTAGAATACTGGGGACGAGGCTAGTAGAATACATTCAAAATACCGACAGTATGGAAAAATATCAAGTTTAAATACTTGAGTAAATAATCAAAAAAATAAACAAATGATCTAGACAATTACAATCCCGAACCTTCTAGTATTTTAACAGCCACCAACATACCAACATTCTGTTGTAGTCCTGTGTGCAGAACAAAAAGGTCAATGCGTTGTACTAGTGTGTGATCACGAACCAGCGTTCCGTTGAGTAGTCCGGGCCAGTGGCTACTGGAACGTTGTTACGAATGGCTCGGCACAGTAACATTGGTAACTTGGGAAGATCAGCTACCACCCTCTCTCATTTTCGGTCTTTTTTTTTTTTTTTTTAATATCATTACTCGCGTACCGCCCTATGGGCTATGGCGAGTCATTTTCGGTCAGTGGACTGACATGAGTTAACTGATGCAACGTTACGTAGCGCAACAGTGACAACTACATAGCGGTTATCCGTTATGCTTTGTGCAACCACGAGTGGTGCCACATGATATAAGCGAAAACTCCTACTGGATTGTTTCATTACGAGCAAAAGCAACCTACTTCGTTCCGCAACTCTGATCAACGTGCGTGCGTAATGATGGTTTTTTTTTTTTCTTTTTTCTTTTTGAAGTATCATTACTCGCCTGCGCCCTTAGAACTATGGCGAGATTAATTACATAGGAAAAATAAAAGAAATAAAAACGTAAACCACAAGCCAAACCAGAGTGGGATCCACGGCTATCATGATTGAGGTAGGTGGAGACAATGAAAACAAAGACAAAAATGAACCAAAATCAAACAACATGCT
Organism: Kalaharituber pfeilii; assembly: GCA_015179045.1. Lineage (NCBI taxonomy): Eukaryota > Fungi > Ascomycota > Pezizomycetes > Pezizales > Pezizaceae > Kalaharituber > Kalaharituber pfeilii. Next base: position 2,761 of record WHUZ01000043.1, read on the forward strand.
CTCGCCATAGCCCCTAGGGCGGCATGCGAGTAATGATATATTAAAAAGAAAAAAACAACATGGTGAATCAGGGTGACGCCCCTGGGTTTCTTTTGATAAAGATAGAAGAGGTAGTGGTCCAACAGTCCGAAGCCACTGATCGAGATGTAGATGGCCTCTCCCATTAATATAAGCATGACCTGTGCCACCTTCGATGCAATCTGAGCCTCAGTGGTGCTTGGCTGTCCGCCTCGTTCCCTGTGTACACGACCACTGCGCTGGTGTTCTTTCCCTCCCTTAGTATAATTTCCTCGAAATGTCTCTGTCCAGTCACTTTTTCTGACTGGATGTAGGTAGGGGGGTTTTTTTTTTAAAAAAAATCACGTGACCCCACTTGCAGCTGTTCGCCATGGCAGGGCATGGAGGTAGGGTAAGCGACGCTAACCCAGCTATATATGTATTTCAACGTGACCGCCAATCTACTAGTACGTACAACCCATGCTCAGATCCTTGCCCACATTTATCTACGACAATGCCAGGCCACCTACTCCAATACTTGAATACAGACAAACCTGTCATATTGGATAAGGCTCGGGCCGAGAAATCTTGTGCAATATGACAGGTTATCCAGTATGACAGGTTGGAGTGCAGAGATCAATTTTCGAGGTAAATACATGCAAGAACAGATATCTACATGAATAAGAGACCATACAGGAGCAAAGTAAGCAGTAATGGAGCCTTGTTTCCAGAGATGCTTCAGGCTCAACAAAGTCATGTACTTTTCAAGCCGCAGAAGGCAAGTGCTGCTTGTTCGTCCTTCTGTGCTGTACTTCCTGTTGCTGATCAAACTACTTAATTGTGAACAATGAATTATATACTTCATGCAGCGAGACTGGTTTTAGTTCGTTGAATTCATCTTCTTCAAGGTGATCCTGATCCATTGGGTCTTCATCATTGGGGTCTGCCAGTTCTGGGCTGTAGGAATCCATTAAATGAGAGGCATACAATAGTAGTCCTCTCAACTACAAATCTACAAAAGAGACAGAAGCATGACTAGGATAAATAATCCTATCTGTTTGTCAATTTGGCAACCGAAATGAAAATTTCTATCACTAAGCACAATGATCCTTGCTAGCATTGGCACTATTCTATATGACAGGTCCAGTTACCAGTAAATCCGTGAAACCGGCCGGTGAAATTGTTATCCGTCCAATAAATGAAAATATCCAATAACTCCACAGTCCCAAATTCCGGCCGACAAAGTTTATGCAATATGACAGGTATCCAATATGACAGGTTTGTCTGTATCTACTTCGGCATTGTCCTGCATGAGTGCAGAACAATAACATCCTGAGTGTGGTTGTCTGCAGTGTCATGACTGTCATCACGCTCCTGAATTCCTTGATATTCCGGTGTTTCAGTCACTCTCCTCCGTCAAGTCACTTTCCTCCATGAACTTTCACGTGCTTCAGGCACTTTCAGCCGTGAGTGCAGACTGACAGCATCCCGAGTGTGATTTTCAGCAATGTCATGTTCTTGAATACGGTGCCACTTGCTATTGAAATCACGAAGCCTTGAGATAATGCATAAGCTTGTAGTCAGGGTCTCGCAGTACTCAGGTTTAGCCCATTCCCCCCTTCTCTAGCCTTTTCAAATATTCAGCCTACATAGCAGCAATGATTTCACGAGAACGTAGGAGTGATGCAGACATTGTCATCAATTTGAAAATACGTGGGTATGAAGCGAGCCGATGTGACGCGAGGCAATGCGAGGCGAGGCGAGGCGATGTGAGGTAAGGCAGTACAGTCAGACCTTGCTATAATGAACCTCGCTATAGTGAAAACCTTGCTCTAATGAACCTCGCTATAGTGAAAACCTTGCTCTAATGAACACACCACGCTCTCGGACCATCCCCATACAATTTGACCTTGCTATAATGAAATCACACCAAATAGTGTAATGAAAAAAAATCTAGAGGAAGTTATTTTTATCTACATACAAATTGTTCTTGCTATAATGAAAAGATGCTCATGAAACCCATAGAAACCCGCCTGCTACTGCCTTGCCTCCTGCGCACCAGTGATTCTTGAGCAGCCCAGAAAAGTGCAGTCCAGAAAGCAGGAAAAACTGGCAAGGCAAGAACCGCAGACCTAGCGCGGGTGATAGAGCTGATTGCAGAGAGGCGGCGGAGGCTAAGGAAGGCGGATGCAGTGAAGCTGGCATGGGTCAAGGCCCACGTAGGGATAGAAGGCAATGAGAAGGCGGATGAGTTGGCCAAAGAAGGGGCCAAGGGCATGAGGTATGATGGGCAGGCCACTGAGGGTGGGCTGCGTCAAGAGTTAGTTCGAAAAAGAAAAGAGGAGAGGGAGTGTGCAGGGTTTGGGAAGGGCAAATTCGTAAAGTGGGGCAGGAGAGCACTCACAAATTACACTTGGCTGCGGACTGGAAAAGGCGGAGCTATGTGGAGGAGGATGGTCAGTGGCGAGAAGGTACAATGCACATGTGGTGAGGCATGGAGTGCTGAGCATGTGGTGTTCAGATGCACAGAACTGGAGCGGCCCCAGAGGAAGAACAAAAATGGGGCACATGTCACCTGGCAGTCCTGGGAGGACCTAGAGGAGAAAGGATGGAAGCAAGAAGGTGTGGAAGGTGACCCGGTCGAGTACTGGTTTGCCTGCCTCGATCTAGGGTAGGCAGGGACCGGGGGACGGAGGGCACTGGGTGCTCAAGGGTGTATGTAGATTCCGTAGTTAGTTGTCTCAAACCTGGCCCGGGTATATGAGTCCCTGCCATAGGCTGGTAGCCTGTATACAGTATGCGGGGTTACGTGAATAAAAAAAAAAAAAAAAAAAAAAAAAAGCCCAGAAAACAGCAACTACGTCACTAAGCACTAGAGGTTAGTTTAAACCAAGTTATGAGTGTCTGTTGCTTCCGGGTATATTTGCTGGTATAATTGTCGCCGCTGGCTAGTAGATATCTCGACTGTTAGAGCTCTGATCACGGAAGTCAATCTACAGTGACCCTGAAAAGTCTTGGCAATATTGGGGCAAGTGTATCATGCAAGCCTAATCCCCAAGACCTTTTACGGGTCACTATACTATTGATTTACTTTTGATTTATATTTTTCTCCCACTATCACTGCTCCTTACATTTCTATTTCCATTCCTAATTATCACTACCACCACCGTCCCATTCGAATTGATTTCTTAATGTGGCTATTTCCATTCCTAGTAAGTCTTAATTAGTAGCCAAGCTCACGAACTCAGCTCGAATTCAGCTGCCAAGACTATATGACTAATTTTCCACCATTTTCTATACTGGAAACCTTGCTATAGTGAAAACAAAGGGCCGAATTTTATGTATTCATTATAGCAAGGTCCTGTAGGAGGCGAGAATGTGTGAGCTGAAGCAATACCAGTGGGTAGAGGTGAGGTGAGGTAGCATCAGAAGTATCGATCAATTTTTTTTTTCCAACGGTGTCAATCTATCCTTGGATGGATCTGAGTATGGGTTGTACGTACTAATAGATTGGCGGTCGCTTTAAATACATATATAGCTAGCGTCGCTTACCCTACCTGCATCCAGTCAGAAAAGTGACTGGACAGAGACATTTCGGAATTTCCTTTCTCTTCAACCAGCGAATTCCTACAATATTTCCTATGTACCAATTTGCAGGTTCCAGCCACTCCTGAACAGCTCCTAATTTCTTCCTCAGAGCCACTCCGTGTACTACAAGTTTCATCCCATAGTGCTGAGTGTTGAAGTGGCGGTAGTCCTGGCGGTGGCGGTAGGTAGGGAAGGGAGCGGGTAACCGAGGGGGTGGGGGCTCTAGGTGAGGTGGCCATAGGTGGGGACAGCAAGGGGGTGACTAAGCAAGGGGGTGACTGTAATGCCGATTTTTGGAGTAGAAGGGGGGAGGGTGTTGGTGTGGCCGGAGCAACATGACCAGATCTCGCTATCTCTTTGGCTGCTCTGTCGCATAGCTGTCGCTTCCTCGACATTTTTTTGAGGTCTGGGACGTATTCAGAGATTGTGGACACTGTTGAGGTTTCCGGAGGTTGTATCTGTTCACCTTAGGGGATGGATCCACTGAATGTAGCACTGTTACGGAGCTCGTTAATACCTGAGCCAGCTCTGGTCTTGGCTCCACATCCAAGCAGCATGTGTATTCGAAATGTAGTAAAATATAGATAATGGGCATACGATAAAACTAAATTCCTTGATGATCTATCAAATACAAGACGACGCTTCCAGACCCATATAAATACACAGAGAAACACGAAGTTGCATACAAAGCCATGAGCCACAATAGCTAAGTGTTCGGTCTGCTAAGTATGGAGGGCACACGGCCTCACCTTGTATGCTCAGGCTCAAATCATTGCCCCTACGGACATCCGACCGTGCAAGCCCACTCCGATGGGATCGGCGATCATGTCCGACCGGTCATTGCATGTCACTCCGGACAGTGCCACCGATCTCTCGGACTGCCAGGCGCGGCCAATATGCCTTAGCTAGTCATGGTTCCCAACACGAAGATCAGCTCCTGCTTCTGCTGCTCCGGCGGTGGTAGCTCACATGTAGGAGCTATCTCGGCAACCATATCCACCGAGTTGCAGTCCATGCCCTCACCTGTGCCCAGTGGCATTTCGACCCACAGGTTTAACATTTCATGACTAGTGGTTCTGTAGCATGGTGGTGATCCCGAAGCTTTGAGCATTGAAACCCCTGGGACCGGCACTGGGTTTAGAACCGTCCTGCCGAGCCTTCTAAGCCTCCTACAGCTTAGAGACTACCGCTCAGAAGTTTTTGGGCTTCCTTCCGGCTGCCAAGGTTAGTCCTCTTGGATAGAGGTGCATGTACTCTCAGTGACCAGTCCTCTACCTAACTAACCAATGCGCCTGCGGGAGAGCTCCATCTATGCAAAGTTGGTGCCGCACATTCTAGACACCTATTATGTACTGTTGCATCGCCACCGAAAAGCGCAGCACCATGAGGAAAAAAATTCGCTATTGGCTCACTGCAACATTCACGTGGAAGCCATACCTTGGCAGCAACAACGCCAGAGTTCCCCCCTACGCCAAGGTACCCACCTCCACGGATATCGACCCCCGAGCGAAGCGAGTGGGGTCCTCCCTTAAGTATCTCTGTCTATGAGACGGTTTGACGGGGGGGGGGGGGGTCACCTCCCTCACCGCTCGCTGCAGTGCGCCTCACGGTCGGGAGGCGGTTCACTGCTTGTCAGAATAGTACTGCACATTCTGGTGACGTCCAGCTTTGCAAATCCATTTTTTTTTTTTTTTTTTTTTAATTCCATTACTCGCATGCCGCCCTGTGGGCTATGGCGAGGTATATATATAAAGACTAACTAACCAAGGAAAAAAGCACTAAGTACAGGTATTTGGACCGGGGTCCGAGCCTATCTATTCCCTTTTCCTGTTTGGCTCGTACCTCTCCGATCTCAGCCACTTCCCCCCGAGTCTGACTTTCCCAGTCTCCACCCTTGTCTTTGTGTATACCACTTGCAAATCCATTCTGCCCTGGCTATGCACACCCAATCCTGCACATTCCAGTCACTCAACCTAGCCACTCTGGTGACTACAGGTGACCTGTCTCTCACACTAGCACTTGCACATATGGGCCAGGTCGTTAACCTGGTAGCAAGAGTCGGTCACTCGCCATAGCCTACCAGGCGGCATGCGAGTAATGATATATAAAAAAAAAAAAAAAAAAGAGTCGGTTAGTTTTAGGAAGTATGTCCGCGCAGAATGATGGGGATTAACCGATAACTACTACTATCTTAGGCTATAGATCAATCAAGGCATCCTTATACACGACAGGCTTACGGATACTGGCCAAAACGAACAATGCTGGCGCAGGAGCAGCGATAAATGCAGAATTTTGACTTCACGCGTGGGTCATTCATTACTCCAGGCCAGTTTCTTCAGAACTCGGACCACCAGCCTGGGCCATTGATCGACGGCCTGGTTAGATGACTGGCCCGTAACATAATCTTGCTTACCGCTGATCACTATGGAGGGTCAACTGACATGCAGAGTGCTAGAAGCATCAGTCCATTTACAGTGCATGATTTCTTAACTAACAGGAATAGTGCTATGAACATTTTCATTAATTTCGTGTTGATGCGCCTTGTCGCCTGGGTTTCTATGGCCCAATTTTCACATTCCACATCAGGATAACGAGAAGGTGAACGAGTACGTAGGCTCTTCCTGCAGTCACATCGCTGAGTAATACATCCTCCTCGACAGAAATAGTTTCCTAAGAGCAAATTACTAACTTGGGAAGTGTTGTGATGTTGAGACAAAGTGGTGACAGTGAACATCTTGAAACACCTGTAAATATTTAGGATGTTATATACTTAATGAGGCCATTCACCAAGATAGACAATAGGAGCAGCTACAGTTTGGTTGTCTTAGAGCAGCGATGAATGCAAAATTTCCCCTTAGTATGCAGGGTATTTTTCAGAATTGGTATTAGTAGCCCGGGCCAGTAGGAACAAATATGGATGGCCCGGGCCACTCATGTCGGAATCTGGACCGCTGGCCAGGCCATCCACTTTCGCGTGCAAGAAATGCCTGGGCCGGGTCAGGCATGAGTGGCCCGGTAAGATGGCTGGCCGCGAACAGTTATGTGATTTAAAGAATGTATGCATGTCAGTTAAGAAATGATGTACTGTAAAGCGGCAGTATCTCTACTGATGGATCTGATGATGCATTGTGGGCTGTTTTTGGTCTTTCATTCTTGTAAATTGATCAGTGGCCCATCCCAGTGGTGAGCAGCCCAGTTACCCACTGGCCTGGGCCACTGATGACTGGTCCGGGCCACCATAAGATGATTGGCCCCGAAAAGGTCCATTCATTCGTCCGCGGACTGGCCTAAGCATTCATCCCGACGATGGATTCCCCGGGCAACTGATTACAGAATCCGGACTTTTGGGACGGACCATTCATTCTAGTAATATATCCCTGCCATAGGCCAGTAGCCTGTATGCGGGGTTACGTGACCCCCCCCCAAAAAAAAAAAAAAAATTCATTCTAGTATGGACAGCTCGTGCCACTCACTTTTGTGAGGTAGAAATGACTTGTCCGGGCGCTCATCAGTAGCCCGATTAGATTGCTGGCCCCAAACCTACATCGGTAAACCATGCAACTCCTGAACCTTGTGTTAATCTCAACCCCATTTTGCGTGTGAAACTGGCCTTCAAACCTTCAAGTATTCGATCCATGAATACCTTTTAAACGATGATCCGCAGCGACAAGCTCTCATACAACTGCAGTTGCAGTATCTATCCATCATCGGTTTAATGCATTTAGCAGTTAAAAAGTTACATTATCAGACCCACAATGATTCATTTAAGACGAGCTGAAAGCATGGACGTCTTCAGCTCGATTTAGTGAAAGTCGTCACTCCGCATTTCTTTTTTTTTTTTTTTTAAAAAATTTCACGTGACCCCGCATGCGGCTGTTCGCCATGGCAGGGCCACTCCGCATTTCCGCACGCATCTAGAGGGGTGCTGCATAAGAGTCTGTACACAGTGTGGAAGTGATGATCTATTTCACTGTAGTTGCTGCAGATTGCACCATCTTGCTCATGTTGGAGACCTGCGATGGCGAACAGCTGCAAGTGGGGCTATGTGAATTTTAGTGAAGGATAAAAAGCGCCTGACACTTTGCAAAACATCAAAGAAGGACCAATCACATGAAAACGCCGATTAATCGACAAGGTGTTATGGATACGATGACCATAGACGCTTCTAGTTTTAAATTAAAAAAAAAAAAAAAAAAAAAAAAAGGCATCTATTGAGTACCTGGCAGACGAGTTGCCGTACGGAGCATCTCCGGGCAGGCTAGGATAGACAGCCCGCAAGGCTGCACCTGCTAGGAGGTCTACGTGGGACTGCCCGGTGTCTACAGGGGAACGCACTAGTCTTCAGGTGGCATGTCTGAGTGAGAGGTGAGGACGTTGTTTAATTAGGAAGCTATTCACGTGCGATGAAGATTCGAGAGTCTAGTATGGAGCAGTTGAGGGCACCTGTCGGACGAATTACATCTTGTGTTTGCTGTGATAATTCATTGACTATCATATCATTTCTGGCCTCGGCCTGCTAATTTAATTACAGACCTGTTTTTAGTCCTCTCGCAAAACGGACTGGTCCTCTCGCGAATTGAGAGTCCCACTCATGCATCACAGGGTTGATGAATTTTTCTTTCTTTTTTTTTTTTTTTTTTTTTCCTTCCTGGTTCACAGGGATCGAACCAGTGCGGTATACGAGTCACAAAAAAACTAAAAGGAAAATACCGGAATTCTATGACGCATGTCTGTCATGGGCTGACATCGGCCATCGGGGTGCAATTGTAGATACGAGATATGTAAAAAAACTTGATTTTTGAGCTGCCTGAAGACTGTTCAGTATTTTTGCCTTCCTAAGCTCCGAACCTGTTTTGAATAATACAAGAAAAATCAACGTGCATCTACTCTTAACATATCATAAGCATGATGGATATACATGGGATTAGGACATCCTGAAGATCGGAGAATAAGGAATAACATAATCAGGAGCCTAGAATGCAACCTCAAATACGAGAGCATACATACTATGGTGACAGTTGATATCAATGGTTGCTGCCAAACTTGGCAACCGTGGCACTCACACAAACATCTGTCGAATCAGCAACTGACCTTTAGTACATTCCGTTACAGATGTTTTCCTCTACTGGTTGCTTAGCAGTTCACCACTTCATCTACCAACGCTAGCACTTGCATACATACTCTGCAGCTGAAACAAAAAAGGAAACATGGATCTTACTAGCCCCTCTGCTGAATGCCTAAATGTGATCTATATAAACATCCCCCTTCTCCCTTAATAGCTTGCTTGCAACTCATTAAGAAGCCTTCAGTCCTCGAAAAAGTCTCACTCCTCTAGCCGTTCCTCCACACACACCTCCAGACATTTCTCCAGGACGCCAAATAAGACAGGCTTCCCCCTGCATCTGACATACGAGACCCTCTCTCCTTGTTATCATGTCTACCTACACTATCCGCGTATACAATCAGTCTGCTGAATGGAAGGAATTCTTGCTTTTCAATGCCCCCCCAAAAGTTTCGCAAACTCCGGACAAAGCATATAGCAATGTTTGGATAAAGTCGAAAATGACCCCAAACCCAAACGGGATGGTCCAGTTCAGCATTACCACAGATCACTTTGCTGTCTGCGGCACAACTACGGTGAAGCTCAAGGACGGTGTGGAGGTGGAGACGAGTCATTTTTATGACGTGACACTTGCCAGTGGAACAACCAAGGGGACATTGATCGATCTAGGTGTCAAAAACGGTGGTGCTGGATTTGTTTCCACCTCCAAGTGACACGACGCATGCCAATTCGTTTGGGATCAAGGTAGGAGGCTACAATCCTGAAGAATATCGTAAGTTTGACTAGGAACAAGCATTTCTGAATGACTGCTAACTGGCTTACAAGGAAACATCTGGTGTGGTTATGGAAAACATGACGCCGGTAATAACGTTGTACCAGTAGCAGTTTGGTCCGCTGAACCGAGCACCACTTATTTGATTACCCCAATTGTCAGATACTATATCGGGACGGGAAGTCATAAACAGGGGACTACTGTGAATGTCACTGAGCTCGGGCAATATGCAACAATTGATTTCACCAAGGTACAGAAGGGCCAGACTGTCGCTGAAGTTACCCTAAAGAATGATGGCACATACACCACCCCTACGTTCAAGTACCCCTCTAAATTGCCGTAGGGAGAGAGTTGCGGTTACTGGGATTGTACTCAGTAGCAGTGTTCAGAGATATATTCTCTAATCTCGTTATAGCGGGTAGGGTGGTATGCGGGTAATGTTTTTTCTAAAAAAAAAAAACAAAAAAAATTTTTTTCTCACCAATCTTTCGTTTCCCCTCCATTTGTGACTGGTTAGTAGTTGAAAAGACTTTTTCAAGGAATGGTGATGATGCATGGATGCAAAACATTTTCTGTTGGATGAATGATAGTTAGGTTGTTGTATATTAAACACTCGTTATTACTATAGCTCTACAGGCTGCAAGCGTTCAAGGACGAAATAAAAAAACACTCTCTCAATGTTGATATATTATACGTGAACTGTCATTATTAAATTAATATAAGAGTAGAGTACACTTCTCTTAGTAACTTGTATAGAGCTACTGTGTTCTAATGGAATATGGCGCACCTTCGGAACATGTAAATTTTTGCAGTAGTGGCTGCAATTTATATACGAAGATTATGAATCTTTAGAATGATGTTTTTGACATATTCTAAAATATATCCTGTTTTTCAGATTGTATCTATTGGAAGACAACATGGTGTACTATACTAAGATATATCTAATTAGGCAATAGGCTACTTCTGCATATATGATTAGATATAGACCAGCTAGAGTGTTAATATATTTAATTAAATATCAGTATATGCTTATAATTATATATACTAAGCTTGATACTAATATAAGTATTATAGTAGTTCTAAAATCCTATATAATAATTAAAAGTAGATAAAATAAAATACTCGTATTTATATTTAGTAAGATATAATATAGTATATAGTTTAATATACTAGATATATAAGTTTATATAATAGAGTAAATTAATTACAATATATTTAAAATATTAAATAATATAATTAATACTAATATAGATTTTATAAAAGAAGTAGTAATTAAAAATATTTAAAAAAAATAATAGTTTAAGAGTAATAAAAGTAAGTAAGCTAAATATAAGTAGAAAAGGCTTAAATAAAAATAAAAACTATTTTTATAATTAAAATATGTAGTAAAAATTTATTTTTAGTATTTATAAAATCTTATATTAATATTAATATTAATTTAGAGTATAGATAATACTATATTATATTTTATATTAAATTTTATATTGAATTAAATATAATATAATATATAGTTAATTATATAAAATATATAAAAATTTATAATATACTTATAAATACTATATATTAATTTATAATATATAAAAAATATTAAAAATTTCTAAAAATAAAAAAAAAAAGTAAAAAAATATTTTAAATATAAAATAAGATAAGAATATTATATATATTTTTAAAAAATATAAAAACTAGTATCTATATATAAACTAAAAAATAAATAGTATTTATATTAATTATAATTACTTATTAATTAAATTTATTAGTTTTAACTAATTAATTAAGTTTTTTTTTTAAAAAAAAAAAACAACTTACTTAATAAGTTAGTTTTATATATATTAAAAAACTTAAAGTAATAAGTTAAAATAAATACAAGTTAAAACTTTTATATTTTATAACTAAGGTAAGATTTACTTAATACTAAGAGGAATACTTACTCTAAACTATTTGTTACGGAGGTGGTAAACGCAGAAAGTTACCGTCCGCCAGGTCAAAAAGACACTTGACTAGCGATACTCGCTAGTCCTCTGCGTAGCTCATATAGTACTCATTTATGCGATTGCGGCGCCTTTCGGCTGTCGCATGTCGCTTACGTCGCATATGCGCATTTCGTATGCGCTTGCATTTTTCGCTTTTCACGCGCTCCACCGGCCGCCCACACTACGGTCGCGGTGAACCCGTAACACTATTAATAAAACTAATACTGATAGAGCAGACTAATTACCTATTAAGCTTGCCAGAGGATTCTTTATTTTTCAAATAGGATAGTATTATGGAAGTATATATTATTATTTATAAATTATAGTAGAGTCTTCAAACCTCTAGGGTACTCAGTCTATGAAGCTAATAAGCTTAATATATATATATATATTAATATATTATCTTATATTTATACTATTTTTGTATGATTCTACTATATGGATTTATTAATATATATAGTAGTAGTAATAAGAATTTACTATATTGCTAGTTATTTATTCACTTGTTAACTAGTTATATATAATTGTACTTAAGTCTATATAAGTATTAGCTAGTGATAGCATAGTTAAAAGAATCAAAACACTAGTAGTATTCTAAGTTCTCTATAACTCTAAAACTTATTGTTTTCTTATTATATCTATGAATTACTCTGCTTCACTATGTACTTTATACTAAACATTTACCCATTTGAGCTTGCAACATATATACTTCTATAGTCCTTTTGGCCTACTATATATATACTTCTATAGTAACTTCGTGTTACGGCTAAGGTAAGACTTACGGAGTCGGTTCCGGAAGCACCGCCAGAGACGTATGCTAAAGATGTAACTGATTACCACTAGGCAACGTCCGGGTACTGGTAAACGGCGGTTGCCTACTGAAGTGTGTGTTGAAGTTGCACATGGCCTACCAATATGCGCACATGCATCACAGACCTTCCTAATGCATGTTTCTATCACGTTCACGCCTTTCCGGCTACCGCAGACCTTCCTAATGCATGCCTCCATTACGTTCACGCCTTTCCAGCTACCGCAGACCTTCCTAATGCATGCTTCTATTACGTTCACGCCTTTCCTGCTACTACGGACCTTCCTGATGCGTGTTTTCTGTTACGTTTCTCTGCCTGTATGCCTTAGCATGTTTATCGTCATGTTGCTGTCAATTGACTAGTCATGTATGACGGCCGGAAGTCTATATATCCGAGCTGAACAGTTAGCTAGAAGGAAATCAAGACACAAGCAGTGTTCTAAGTCTCTCACTTGAAAAACGCTCTCGCGTAACCTTTTGTCGTCCGCTTCGCTGCCTTCGTGAACCCGGAGTCGCCTCAAGAGTCACTCTCACGAGTCCAGCGACGCCTACGCTGACACTTCGACCCACTATATATATAGTTCTGTAGTAACTCTGACTCACCGTATATACTTCTCTATAGTCATAATATTTAATATCTTCCAGCACTTACTAGAGCCTAGCCCTTCATGCCTATAATACTATATAAATAATTTTTATCTAAGTCAGTATTTAATTTTAATTTAACTTATTATATAAGGTTTTTAAAAAAAAAAACTAAGTTATTAAAGTAAGTTAGTATTAGTTTTAAATAAAAACTTATACTAAAAAAGTAACTTATATTAACTTAGACTAATATAAATAATAAAAATAAAAAGTATAAAAGATAAGTATTATAGCTACAGTAAGACTTACTTACCTAGGATATTACGGAGGTGGTAAACGCAGAAAGTTACCGTCCGCCAGGTCAAAAAGACACTTGACTAGCGATACTCGCTAGTCCTCTGCGTAGCTCATATAGTACTCATTATGCGACTGCGGCGCCTTTCCGGCTGTCGCATGTCGCTTACGTCGCATATGCGCATTTCGTATGCGCTTGCATTTTTCGCTTTTCACGCGCTCCACCGGCCGCCCACACTACGGTCGCGGTGAACCCGTAACATAGGAGAATACTTACTCTAAATTATTATATAAGACTAATACTAATAGACTAGACTAATTACCTATTTAGCTTAATAGTAGATTCATTTATTTATTAAATAGAGTAGTACTAAAAAAGTATATATTAAATATTTATAGTAAGACTTCTAGGTCTGCAATGCACTTAGCTTATTAAAGCTTATATATACTAGTAGTATATATTATTATCTTGTATCTATACTATTTTTATATATTTTCATTATATATATCTATTATAGTATACTACATGTATTGGTATTAATAAAGAATTATTATATTACTAGTTATTTATTAAATTTTATTTATTTGTTACCTAATTATATATAATAGTACTTAAGTCTATATAAGTACTACCTAGTAATAATATAGTTAAAAAAATTTAGATATTAGTAGTATTCTAAATTCTCTATAATTCTAAAACTTATATATTAATTTTTTAATATAAGTTCTTATTTTAAACTAATATTAACTTACTTTAAAATATAATTTTATATATAAAAGAATATATTTTAATTATCTTATAGATATAAGTATTAATAAAAAGTAAAAATTAATAATTATATTTATTTATATATATCTAATAAAATAATATATATTTCTTAATATATTATATATAAATACTATAGTTTTAAACTATAAAAGTATATATATATAATTTAAAAACCTTTAAAATATTATATAGATACTCTTAAAATAATTTAATACTACTTATTTAAAGTAGATATAATTATATCTTTTTTTATACAAAAATACTATAAATTTTATTTTATATATTATTACAATATATATAAATATTATAATTATAATATAATAATAACTAATATATTATTAATACATTACTTTAAGTATATTATATAAGTATATTAAAAGATTCTTTACTTGTTTCTTATTTTTATTACTTATTTTTACTCTTATATTTACTATTATATTTTTATAACTTTTTTATTTTTATAGTTAGCTTTTTACTACTTAATATACTTATAAGAAATATTTTTTTTACTTACTTTTTTACTATTTTTTTTTAGTATTTATATTGATTTAAGTTAGTATAAGTTAGTTTTTTAATATAAGTTTTTATTTTAAACTAATACTAATATACTTTAATAAGTTAGTTTTTTTTTTTTAAGAAAAACTTGTCTAATAAGTTGAAAATAAAGCTAAAAATTAACTTAAATAGGAATTATTTATATAGTAAAATATAAAATTTTCAACTTATATCTATTTCAACTTATTAGTGCAAGTTTTTTAAGATAAAAAAAACTGACTTATTAAGTAAGTTAGTTTTTTTTTTAAAAGAAAACCTAACTTGTATTAAAAAACTAATAAATTAAACTAATAAGAACTTATAACTAATATAAATACTAATTTTTTTAACTTTATTTAGTTCTAAGAGAATAAATAAATAAAATTTAAGAAATTATATATAACTTTAATAAATATAATTGAGGTACTTTAAAAGTTTTTATATAATATTTTAAAAGTTTTTAGATTATATTTATTAAGTTTTATAGCTTAAAACTATAGCATTTATATATAGTATATTAAGAGATATATATTATTTAATTAAGTATATATAGATAGATATTCTGATTAATTTCTACTTTTTGTTAATATCTATATCTATAAGATACTCAATATATATTTTCTTATATATAGAGTTATATTCTAAAGTATTCTAAATATGTCTCATTTTTAAAATTATATATAAACTAAATATCAAAATTCACTTCTAGTAGTAAAAATATATGTATAAATATTGGCTTACTATTTGTTTTATATGTATTCAATTATTATGAAATATTCTAGATCTCTTGAATACATATTATAGAAGGTATATACACTTAATTCAGGTTCTAAATAACTATCTTGCTATTTTATACTTGCATAGAGTTCAGATATCTAATTGGGCAACTACTACTATAGAGTATCATTCAAAATTTCCAATTGGCTAACTGAGGTACGGAAGTTACTTTCCTATATCTTTCCAAGCTGTATATGCAATTTGGTTATCTTCTATGCAGATTTGGCCTTACAGGAGGCTATTGTTTTTATTTCAGAAGTGCACCAGTCCCGGTCAGTAACGTTAAGTTGAAAGATTTTTTTTTTTTTTTCATATCAGTACTCGCATGCGACCCTAAGAACTATGACGAGAAGTTGAATTCAATAGATATAGCAGGTCCAGCCCCATGTCCGCAAGTAAGGAAGAATGGGCTCAATTTGACAGGTATGGCAGATCCGACCCACTGGCGCTAGATGAGGTAGAAGGAGCTGAGGTAGAATGAGCTGAATTTGACAAGTATTGCAGGCCCGACCTGATGGCATAGAATGAGCAGAACTTGACAGGTATGGCAGGTCCAGTCCGACAGCATGAGATGAGGAAGAATAAGCTGAATTTGACAGGTATGGCAGATCCTACCCGATGGCATGAGGTGAGGTAGAATGAGTTAATTTAAGCTATATGGCAGGCCCGAACTGCTGGCATGAGATGAAGTAGAATGAGCTGAGGTAGAATGAGCTGAGGTAGAATGAGCTGAGGTAGAATGAGCTGGATTTGACAGGTATAGCAGGGCCTATCCGACGGCACGAGAGCTGGTAGAATGAACTTAACTTACCAGGCATGGCAGGGCCAACCTGCCAGCACAAAGTGATGCAGAATGAGCTCAATTTGATATGTATAGTAGGCCCAACCCAATGGCACAAGATGAGGTAGAATGCTGCCATGCAGGATTCATTCTGCCATATACGAGAGGTTAGCAGAATTTGACAGGTATTGCAGACCCAACCTGATGGCATAGAATGAGCAGAATTGCACAGGTATCGCAGGCACAACCTGATAGTACGAGATTAGACAGGACAGTGTTCCTAACCATCCAGGCTGCCGACCAGGCCTGAAACAGCCCAGGCCGTCCAGGCCGCCCAGGCTGGCCAGGCCATTCAGGACAAACCTCGAGACATCAGCGCGCCACAGAGAGAAACCGGCTAGGGCTCAGCTACCGTCCCTTGACAAGACTTGGAAGTCGACAGATAGCCACACTAGAAGGAATACTGGGCGGCAAGTTACTACGGAAATGGCAGTACGAAATCGGGAAAGCAGACAGCCCAGAATGTCGATGGTGTGGGGAGGAGGAGGAGACTACTGAACATGTGCTCACTAGGTGCAGGACATGGAAACGAAAGTGGCCAGGAGGCATGCAAGACTTGGTCACTCCTCCAAAGAGCAAGGACACAGACCCACTAAGAGACATCTTGGAGTGGGCAGGGGCATAGGAGACACACAGGATCTTTTCTTATTCCTTTTCTTCTACCTTCATATGTATCTAATCTCATGTAACTAATCTCGCCATAGCCCCCAGGGCGGCACGCGAGTAATGATAAAAAAAAAAAAAAAAAAAAAAAAGGCCCTTCAGGCCATTCAAGTAATTTTAGGGGCAGGAGGGCTGATTACGAGACTATTTCAGGGGCCACCTTCAGGTTACTTGGACCTAGATTTAATATGAATCTTTCAATATTTTTGGATAACTATCTAGACTTTTTTTTTATTAAGTAGTGCTTTTCGCAGGTATTCAGGTAAGTAATTTTTTTTATATCGCTTGACTATATACTAATTTCTTATTAGTACTGCAGGGAGGCAGACATTCCAACCACCGGTACTGGCGATGATGATTCCTTTAGTATTCTTCACTCTCCATAGTGCAGTTTAAGTTTTGATCTTGCATCGACGATTCTCTGAAGTCCAATCTGATGCCGATATCGAGTCTTCTAGAATTTGAGTTACAAAAATCTGGCGAGTTGGATTTGACAGTATGGTAAAGCTGTGCATGGCAAATGGATTTTTTTTTTTAATATCATTACTCTCGTACCACCCTATGGGCTATGGCGAGGTGTTTAGTTACATATAATAGAGTAGCGAATAAGGAAATAGAAGGAAGTAAGAAAGAGTAAAGCAGGAAATAAGAAAGATAAATGGCGCATCCTATCTCACTCTCGGCCTTACCAACCCGCCCATTCCAATATTCCAGAGAGCCTGTCTCTATCATGGCTAATGGAAAGCGATACTGGCAGTGTAAAATCAGCAAGCAACATCCTAAGCATTAGAGAATGAGGTATACGTAGAATTTAGAGGACGTCTGTATATGGCTACTGTATAACTTAATTCACACTGCAGCCTGAATGGCCTGAATGGGCTGACCTGGCCAGCCCATTGGGAACACTGAGACAGAATGAGTTGAATTTGATAGATATTTCAGGTTCGGCCCTACAGCCTCAAGTGAGCCAGAATGAGCTCAATTTTATAGGCATAGCAGGCCCTACCCGGCCCACCGCCATGGGGTGAGGTAGAAGGAGCTGAATTTGACTACATGGCAAGCCCGACCTGAAGGCATAAGCAGAATTAGCCGAATTAGACAGGTATTGCAGGCCCAACATGATGGCGTCGAATGAGCAGAATTTCACAGGTATAGTAGGCCGTACTCACCACCGCGAGATGAGGAAGAATGAGCTGATTTAGACATAGTTGGCAGGCCTGGCCCGCCGGCGTGAGATGAAGTAGAATGAGATAAATTTGACAGGTATAGTAGGTACGGCTTGACGTAGTGAGTGGCACGAGCCGAGCCAGCTCGAGCTCTGGCTTGAGCTCAAACGAGCCAAGATCATGCTAGTGTTTTTCTTGACAGCTCGCTAAAATGCTTAGCCAGTGCAAGCTTTCATAAACTGTAAATACCTAATACAATAATAATTAGAGACTTGGGGCTCATTCTGACCTACCAACAACTTCGAAATGCACAATTTAGCTTAGTTTAGTTTAGTTTGTCAATATTATGTATATAATCAATCCAGGCTCGAGCTCATGCCAGGCCAGCTCGAGCCACTCACTAGCTTGATGGTGTGAGATGAGGTGAAGTTGACAGGTATAGCCAGCCTGACCCGTGGCACTTAGTAGCCATTTTAGCAGCCATTTCGGTAGCCATTTTGGCACCCAATTAGACAAGTTTACTTAGAACAAAAAACTGACTTATTAGAGTAAGTTGATGTTGATCTAGAGAGAAAACTTGGACTGAAAAAACTTGGACTGACTTGGACCAATGCAAATACTATAGGTAGCGCACCTAAGCTACTATTACTATGCTAATGCTGGGCTGAGATTTTTTTTTTTTCATTTTTTTTTTCATGTGATCCTGCATGTGACTCTTCGCCATGGCAGGGCACTGGGCTCAAATACTGTAGGTCATATGGCTATATTAGTACTGCTGGGTTACATACACAGTGAGGGTAAGACTAGAGGCATGAGAGATGCCTAGAAATAGTGATATTGCACCAGATGGTATAAGAAGGGCATTCTTTCTACCTCCTTCAACTTGATCTTTCATATTTATATTCATCTTTATCTTTTATTCCTCCTATTCACTGTTTATTTATTTATCTATTTATACTCATTTTCAATTATCTTCAACCTTTCTACAGTTATGTGTTTCTAATATTGGTTTCTGCACTTTCTATACAATCAAACAACTCTCGCTCGTGCTTTTTTTTTTTTTTTTTTTTTTTTATATCATTACTCACGCGCCGCACTGTAGACTATGGTGAGTTTCGCTCATGCTTAGTAATCTTCTCCATTGAACACCTGATACTGCCTTCATGTCCTCCTTTGCCCAGCGACCTCCCAGCAGAGAACCCAGTACGTAGAGCAATGGAATTAGGTACAGCGCCCCATGCTCACAACCCACCAGCCAGTGTTCCCAACTGGCCAGGCCGCTGACCAGGCTATCCAGGCCATTCAGGCTATGTGATTTCTCGACCCGAGTCAGGAATTCGCGAGGAGGGGGGGGGGAATGAAATGTAAATTTTTTCCAGAGGAGTTGAGAGAATAGGGAGACCGAGAAAAGAGCTGGAAGCAGACGGCGGAGAACGGGATGAGCTAGAGAGGTTCTTTTCCGGAATCGAGTTGCAGCGGTGGGGGGTGGAGGGCATGGGGCGGAGAAGGAGAGGCGACGTCATGTAGATAGAAATTTTCGTTTAGCCTGTCTCTGGGCTATGATATGAGGGCTTGCCCAGGGACCCTGCCATGGCTTAGCGCTGCAAGCGAGGTAACGAGATTAAAAAAAAAAAAAAAAGGCCATTCAGGCCGTCTGAACCGACATGGGCGGACCTCACGGCCGGCCTAGATTTCTATGGCCAGCCCATTGGGAATACTGCCGCTACCAGCCAAAGTGACAAGTAGCAATCAGGAAGGTCAAGGGACACTCGGTGGCCATCTTCACAGACGGCAGCTGCAGCGAAGGAGAAGCAGGTAGGGGGTTGTGCTGGAAACAGGTGGTTCTGAGAGTCTTTTTTTTTTTTTTTTTTTTTTATCATGTGACCCCGCTTGCAGCTGTTCACTATGGCAGGGCTTCTGGGAGAGTCGGAGGGGGGCTGTTGGAAAGGCACAAAAATGAGTCAACGGAGATAGGAAGGAAGAGGCTGCGGTCATTAGATCTAGTTTCGAGAGGCAGGGGGCAAGTAGCCTGTGGCAATATGGCATGAGACTAGTGGCAAGAATTGGTCATAAAGAGACAGGCAGAGTGTGAGTAAGCAGCCTTCGGCGGGGAAGTCCACAAGATGGAGTAGAAGGGCTACGGTATCACCAACGATACCTAGGTAGAAAGATCGTTATAGTAAGTATGCCTGGGTAGTATTAGCAACGTACAGTATCCAGCATCACCAATCTTTTCATTGCAATTCATGCTTTACCAATAGCTACTAACAATGAATTAATTATATTATTTGATCACCTATTGCAAACGCTGCCCATCAATGGTGGCATCCTGAACAATCCCCTTCAACCACTTAGGCCCCCTTGCCTGTGCAGTCAGAAGCTCCCCTAGCACCTCCCCAAAGTCCCCTATCGATGAGCCAAGAATCATATACAATCAGGAACACTGGCAACATCTATTTTATGATCGTCGACTCTATACGACCATGACATAACCAATGGAACTGGAATGTCTCTGTTCAGTCACTTCCTGACTGGACAGAAGCCGGGAAAAGTGACACTAAACTATATATATATCTAAAGCGACGGCTAAGCTACTAGTATGTACATCCCATGTCCACATTTTTTTTTTTTTTTTTTTATTTCATTACTCGCGTGCCGATCCCATGTCCACATCCCATGCCTACATCGATCCACTTATTCTGTAAAAAATAGAGGGATATAGCAGGATGTGACACGACTGAATTCCTTGATAATCTCACTAATACATGACGAGGCTTCCAGTGTCAAACATATATAGAAAAATACATAACACGAAGTTGCATACAAAACCATGAACCACAATAGCTAAGTGTTCGGCCTGCCAGGTATGGAGGGCACACGGCCTCACCTCGTATGCTCAGGCTCAAATCATGGCCCCCACGGACATCCAACCATGTAAGCCAACTCCGGCGGGATCAGCGATCATGTCCGACCGGTCATTGCATGTCCCTCCAGACATTGTCATCGATCTCTCGGACTGTTAGGGCACGGCCTATATGCCTTAGCTAGTCATGGTTCACAACATATTAAGGTCCTGCGTGAGTGCAGAACAATGACATCTGCATCATCGTACTATGGTATCTCTTCAGCTAACTCCAGCGCTTCATCCATCTTTCTACATGAGTGTAGGACCATAACATCCTGAGTGTAATTGTCTACATCATCGTACTCTGGTATCTCTTCAGCTAACTCCAGCGCTTCATCCATCTTTCTACGTGAGTGTAGGACAATAACATCCTGAGTGTAATTGTCTACATTATCGTACTCTGGTATCTCTTCAGCTAACTCCAGTGCTTCATCCACCTTTCTATATGAGTGCAGGACCGTGACAATAACATCCTGAGTGTGATTGTCAGCAATATCATTGCGCTCTTGAATAGCTTGACGTTTAGCTAATTCCGTTTCAGCCACCTCAGCCCCAGTAGGCCCCTGGGCTGAATTAATGCGTTTTGGATTACGTGAGGTCGATGTGCCAGATGCTGTTTGGAACTGTATCCGGAAGTTTGGTTCTGGAGAAGGTAATTTTTTTATTATTATTAATTTTTTTCTTATATCATTACTCGCATGCCGCCCTTCGGGCTATGGCGAGGTGTTACATACATGATAGATATGACTTATCGAAATACAGTGAAATGCGATATATAAGAAAATTAGAACAAAGAGAAATTGAAAATTCAGAGAGAGGAATTTCACTCCATTGCCCAGTCTAGGATCTCCCCTAATCTGTTCCCTTTCTTCTCCGCTCTCGCGGGGTTTCTCAACTCCTCCGCCCCTCCCGGAAGTCTCTTTTTCCATGCTTCACACTCGTTCCTGATGTGCGCCAGATTCTCGTACGCCTTCCCGCACCATCTGAACTCTGGTGAGTCGTCTTTGCTGGAGAAGGTAAAAGAGTGGTTGGAAAACTCCTAGTTTTCCAACAATTTTGTACCTCTTGGACTGTATGTTGAAACTGTAGAACTCAATGTGCTGCTAGATGAGAAGGTTGTATCAAGACTAGCTTTGGAAGCATCAAATGCACAAATACAACGGGCATTCGGATAGCGAGTGAGGAACATCGAGATTAGTGCGGCACCACGCACAATGTAGTCAGATCATGTACGAAGTACATTGCGGACCTCTACTGAATAGCCGCACGTGTTACCTCCAAGTAAGTCAGCGAATATTGTACTTGGAAATTAACCAAACTGGTTCCACATACCGGCCGTGTGGTCACACGTGTGACCCTTGTGGTTGGACCCAAGTCCCTTCTGCGTGGCCGGTAGTATATGTGAACGGTCGTACGATCGTTCACACGTGCGGTTATGTGGTAGTTGTCCGCAATGTACCGTTGTTCATGAGCTGACCACGTTGTGTCATGTGGTGCTGCTCTAACGTCGATGTTCCTCACTTGCTCTCCGACTGCTTGTCGTATTCGTACATATGATGCTTCCAAAGCAAATCTCCGCACTTGCTGGATTGTTTCATCCGTTATGTCACACTCATATAGAATCGACCATGGTGAAATACATATTGTCAGTGCTCCTGCAATTCAGGTTAGCCTCATGGGATTTTACATGTTCTCAAGATGTATAACATCTGGGAATGCAAGCTTACCATGGTTGTATATGACCCATGGCTCGTTGACAGAGAGGGCTTGGGGAGGTGCCAGAGGAACTTCCGACTGCACAGGCAAGGAGGCCTGAGCGGTTGAAGGTTGATTGTCCTGGGGTAGCACCCCTGATGGGACAACATTTCCAATAGGTGGTCTCCGCCTCTCTTGCGCTCGGAAGCGCCTCCACGTTGCTCAGGTGTTTCTGCCATATCGAGGGATTTCGAGATACTTTCTGTTTATGTCTGGGTATGAGAGATGGGGAGAGAGGGAGGGGGAGAGAGAGAGATGGAGAGAGAGAAGAAGAGAGAGAACAGAGCCGTCCCCACACCAGAGCCCCGGCCTCCATGGCCACATCTTCCGAATCCACTATCTCCCAATTCGTCCAATGAATCCAACAGGCCAGGCCAGGCCAGGCCAACCGGAGGCCTGGACTGGCCTGGACCGTGAAATTCTGGGCCTGGCCTGGCCTGAACAATCAGGCCAGGCCGTGAGGTCCGCCTGGACCGGCCCAGGCGGCCTGAAACAATCAGGCCAATCAGGCCGGTCCAGGCCATTCAGGCCGGTTCAGGCCATTCAGGCCGGTTCAGGCCATTCAGGCCGGTTCAGGCCATTCAGGCCGGTTCAGGCCATTCAGGCCAGTCCAGGCCGACCAGGCCATTTACGTAAATTCAAGCGATTTTAGAATTTAACCCAGGTGAATTAGATTTTAATAGTCCTGGATATTTCCACTATCAGTAATTGACAGTTGCGCATCAGGTATCATCATCGAAGAATTGAGTCCAGTCTGTTGTATTATCTGGAAGGTCCATCATTTCTAAAATATTTCTTAGTATATTTACTTGAATACGAAGTGTGATACATACTTGACAAAAGTCGCAGACCGTTGCTGTTTAAAATTCTAGGCATACGCGAGATTCTACTCATTTAAATACTGCGGCAAGCGATTAATGATATTAAAAAAACAAAAAAAAAAAAAAAAAAAAAAATCATTTAAATACTCAAACAATCTGGTAAATGCTGGCCTCAATTCAGCTGGATAGCTGCGGAGTGATTCATTTAATTGGCCTGAACCGGCCTGAATGGCCTGAACCGGCCTGAATGGCCTGAACCGGCCTGAATGGCCTGAACCGGCCTGAATGGCCTGAATGGCCTGAACCGGCCTGATTGGCCTGGACCGGCCTGATTGGCCTGGACTGGCCTGGTTGGCCTGATTCATGTGGATCAGGCCGGTCCAGGCCGGTCCAGGCGGTTTCAGTCCAATGCAGATCACGGCCTGTCAGGCCAGGCCAGGCGGCCTGGTCGGCCGGCCTGGCCTGTTGGATTCATTGACATCCTCCCCTGCGATGCCCTGCCCCATATAACGTACATGCCCATAGTTGTGCTTAGAGGATTGGGAGTGTTTCTCACTGCCTGTAGTGGTAATTGTCTCATGTACAGGCGTGTGCAGGGGCTGGTTGCGTAAGGAGAGTAAGAATTATGCATCTGACAGACAGACGGCCACTCTTTACAATTTGCCGACGAAATTATGCGACTGGCTCAGTTGCTATTGTCCTGTTAATCCGGTTCTTTCTAGACAAAGCTGCTTCGGGGTCCTCGTCAGCCACCCTGCTCAGATATATCCCATACGGCTGCGGCGCAGGGGAAGAACGGAGGCTGTAAGGGGCCACAAGAGGTAGAGTCAAGACAGAGCACCCGTTAAATGGGTTCTAGGAATGGACGCAGCCAAGGGAGAGGACGGGAAACGGTAGGAGAGATCGCCATAGCACGAAGGGCGGCAAGCGATTAATGATAAAAAAAAAAAAACGGTAGGAGAAGATGCCCAGGCACTTAGAAAGGAGGAAGCAACGCAGACCTCACTCGGGCTATATCCTCGACCTTCTCTCTTGCCGCGCCTCGCACCGCACCTGCACCCTTCTAAGCGCTTGAGATGGAGCTTCTCAAACTTCCCCCTCCACTTTGTTTTCTCCACTATTTCTGGCTCCCCACAGAGACGCTGCCCTTATCATTTCCTAAATATGCCTTCTGCTACGAGACTGGGCTCAAGCCGCATTGCGAGCTCCCACCCCCGTCAGAGTCCCCAATAGCGTCTTGGGCTTGTCGATCCGGGTTTCAATGGTGATCCAATTGGGGTGTACTGCTGTCAAAGATGACCCGTGGCCGCTTGCTTCCCGCGCTTCGGCCCTCCTCCTGCTCTTCTTGCCGATGACTAGAATCTCCACCTTCAATGCATCCAGTTATAGTCCATGTACCTGGGCCACTTCACTGATCACACTGACGCCTATCCCGCGTGCCCTTGTCTCCTTCCCAATCAACTATCCACAGTTCATGTCGTCCACCAGCGATAGAAGTTCCATTTCGCAGTCTCTCGCCGAAGTCCACTGGCATGGACCCGAGGATAATCGAGGCCCTATTAATCAAGTCGATTTTTTCTTTTTTTAATATCATTAATCGCATGCAGCCCTGTAGGCTATGGCGATATATAAAATACATAGGATATATGAGAAAGGGAATAAAAGGAAGAGAATAAGAGAAGGAAATAAGAGTCCCTCACGCTCCGCCGTGCGATTTCAGAGGAAAGAGGAATTGACAGTGTCCTTATCGCTCCACCCGTCCTATCAGTGCCACTAGCGGGTCCCCTGCACCATCGCCTCCCCGGCCATCTTCTTCTCCATACCTGGCACCTGTCCCAGATGTGCGTTGTCGTCCCTCCTCCTCTCCGCACCATCTGCATTCCGGCCCGTCTGCCTTGCCTATCCTGTTTCGCCATGATCGCAGGCCTTTGCCAACTAGCTAGAAGGCCCGCCAGCCCTCCTACCCGTGGCCCAGTCTGTTCCTTTTCTCCGCTCTTTGTTCTTCTGCGTGCGGGCGCATGCCGGCGTCTGTTACTATCTCGTCCTGGTATTGTAACAATGCGCCGATCCTGGCTGCCTTGTCTGCCTCTTTATGCCTTTATGTCCTTTGACCCATACACTGTGGTACAAAAATTGCGGGTAGCTTCTTTACGCCCCGAAGTAATCGCTAGCGGAGAAGTCAAGTGTACTCGCAAAGGGAGTGTACTGCTGAGAGGTAACGCTAGCGAATTCACTAGTATGGTGGTACCCCCAGCGTGTGCTTAGTTCCTCTCCACAAGTAAGTAAGTAAGCGCTGGTGGTTAGTACTTTAAGCACTAAATGAGAGTACTTTTGTGCCTATGCCAAGGCTATAATTGGTAGAACTGCCATAGAATGCTATCAATACAATCAGACTACCCATCTTCATAGACTGGCGTCAGCCCGAACCTGCTTTCGAGCAGGGTCAGCCCAGGCAGATCTCTTTGTTCCTTTGTTCTTTGTCCATGATTGTTCTTCTTCTGCCTTCTGCTTCTGGAGTTACAGGAACAGAATAGTGTCATGAGTAATGATGAACATATATAGAAATATGAGAATGGTGGAATGCTCCCCCTCTAGGCAGAAAACAATCGAGATGGTCTTCTTTCCCTCCCTCCTTTCTGTTCTCCCCAGCCACCTTGCTGCAACAATCTTCCCCATCCATAGGTTTGCCTTTTCCATCCAATCTCTTATGTTCCCAAGTTATCTTCATCACTGCTATTCCATGCACCACAATTGCCCAGCAGATTGTCGGAGTCTTTCTTTCTGGGGATAGTCTTGCTTTCGGAGATGGTATTGGAGGCTTCTTTTCCTTTGCTGGTTTGGATGTGTTCTGCTTTGCAGGATTGGTACTGAGTCCCCCCTTTTCGTGTTTTTTGGATTGGGAAGTGGTGGACTTTGTGCAGCTTTCTGGTGGTGCTGCTGGAGGTGGGTTGGCCTTTTGTGTTGGGGGCGTTGGGGGTGTGTTTAGTGGAATGGCAGGACGACGAAGGTGGACAGTAAGGGGAAGCGGAGAGATGTGGAGGAAATAGGATATGACTGCTTAATTTTTCTGGGGGATTTTTTGGGTCTCTATGCTTGACTGTTCTCTTGAGGGGTTGGGCTGTCGCTTTGTGTTTCCTCCGTGTCACTGAAGCCATTAAGGGTATTCAAATATTAGTGCTGCACACCGCAGAAAGTGCTGGAGGGTGATTTCTGCAACCCCCGTTTCTGCAGTATCTGTGTTTCCTGTACTCCGAAAAAGTTGCACCGAATTCGATGCAACTTTCACTTTCTGCGGTGCAGAAATGCCTTTCTGCACCCTACTTGCTGCACATCGCAGGAATTCTCGTTGCCTTGCCAAGTCTCACGTGAGACATGTTATGACACTCACGTGCAGAATGCTTATGACGCTTACCTGATCCTCAGTGCCAAGATGGTTGGTTGTGGTGACAGAACACTTTGACAGACTAGATTTCAAGTTTGGGATATGAGGTTCTAATGCCGCGAGTAGGCCAACGTCAGATTGTGGTCGAGTGGTTCTTGACCACCATCGAGGAGGATATCGACAAAAAGGGTTTTATCAAACTCCGAGATTTTTTGAGGGGAAAAATCAAAAGATGTAGGGAGGCATTCCTCACCCTTCCAGACACACGAGGTAGCATCCGATTATTCAGCTGCCAGATTCTGTTAGTGGAGCATTAGAGTATGAACCCTGCTATGCTTACCTTATTGAGACAGACGTACAGGGGTAGGTAAAGGAAATTTGGTTGGTTGTTTGCAAGGAGAGGGTACATGCATGAAGGAGAAGAATTTTCATCTGACCAGAGCCTCACATCACCTGATATCATGCCCCTCGCTGACGCCAAGAGCACCCTCGTGATTGCCAAGGGGACCCTTTTGAGTGCAGCCTGGCCGGAAATTTACGTGTGAGCTGCACACCCGCAATCGGCCGATTTCTGCGCTCTCAAAATGGGGGTATTCAAAGTACAGCATGCAGAAAGTGACTTTTTTGGAACTCCGGAAGTGCAGCGAAATTTCACTGCAGCTTTTATATTTGAATACCCTTATTGGTTTCGTTTTTGTTTTTTTACAGGGGACGATTTTGTAGGCAGTTGCACAGGTGCCTGTCTCCGGACTTCAGTACTGGGACCCTGCCATATCGAGTATCGATAAGCGGGGCTACGTGATATTTTATTTTATTTTTTTTTTTTTAAAAAAAAAAGACCAAAAAAAGACCCCAAGATAATTAAATAGAAATATATCCTACGACATTGGACTTCACTTTCTGGCACCTGCAATTCATATGGATTTTTTGATATACTCACCGACAAACCTTTTTTACTGAACGAGCGCTTGGCATTCTAGATGGCCCCCCGTGACGAAACCTACAGCCAAACGACCGAATGAGACAGAATGTCAACTGTATTGAACCAGAACACAACATCCTCAACTAAGAAGAAATGTTCTGAACTTTTCAAGAGCGGACTCTGCGAAAACCGTCACGACCAGGGCGCTCAAGCTGATTGGACCTAAACGCTTCCGGGCGTAAAGGCAGTAATCTGCAGGGGGATTTCCTTACAGGAGGCGGGGCGACATAGTCACTTTATCCCTATTTCAGGTATCTCATACTGTACTATCTTATACTTATTTAATCTCGCCATAGCCCACAGGGCGGCATACGAGTAATGAAATTGCAAAAAAAAAAAAAAAAAAAAAAAAAAATCCCAGTATGGGGCGCTCTCTCGTGCCAACTCTAGCGCTGGGTTGTGGTCATAATTAAGCCTACAGCGGTGATGCACGAAAAAATTTTCAAGCCCGGCACTACTACTACCATTTATCGATAGATGCAGATGACTGTTGTGACAGAGTAGTCACGCGGAGGGACTAATGTAGTCTGGTTGGCACGACCCCCGACCGGACTAATGTATGTATTGTAAGTTCTAGAGCAGCATTCTTTTAGTTCTAGGTAACTGCCTTCCTGCAATTAGGGTTACGGCTTTGAATACAGGAATTCCCTCGATAGCACTTTCGAAGTGGGCCTACTAGTATCTCTATTCCTTCCACCAGCGTGGCGGCAAGTGACGGAGGACCTCCGTTACAGTCATCCGATCCTTTGGCTCGAGCTTGAAAATCTCCAACATTACTCGCCTGAGCCATGCGAATTCCCGCCCGCCCATAACGTTGGAGTCATCTATGTCGTTCTCGCTCTCGCCCTTACCGAATGAGCGCCATGGGATCGCGCTGAGCCGCTTCTCCACATCCCCAAGTTCTGGGATGACTTTTTTGCCGTCCGCAGCACGCCTTAGCTGTCCATCCTCTTCGAAATACTCTGCACGACTCGTCCATCGTTTCCACCACTCTGGTGGAAGCGCTCCATAGCAAATTGTCAAGTCTGCCAGTGTATTGCGTCGTCCCGTAAAGTCCCAAAATAGGTACGTGCCGGCACACATAACGAATAGCACACAGCCGATTGACCATACATCACTTGGCTTTGTTATGTTGACGCGATCTTGGAGCTGAACCTCCGGTGATGCATACATGGGTGGTGGGAACATTGCCACTCGTTCTATAAGGCTCTCTTCTGAGCATGTAGGGCTGTCATCTGCAGGGCGTTCGTAAAAGGCGAGGCCAAAGTCACTGTAGGTAAATGGTAAGCGGCATTATATAATAAAGACCTTCAGATTTTATAGACTTGCATTATACAGATGGTCACAGATGTGTAGCAAAGATCCAGGAAGGCGGAAAGAGGTGGCAGCAGAACTAGGTACGAAGGCGGGTTCGAATTCGACCGTAGCGGTACACCCGGATGGCCCGCTTTCTGAAGAGTCACTTTGTGCGGGATTCCCAGATACTTGTGAACATCATCAGCAGTCCACGCACCCATTCCCGGAGCACGAAGCGCAATGTTTCCAGGATGAAGATCTGTCAAACAAATGAGATACGTAAGCCAGCCGTGCATGACCACCTACAGGTCATGACCACCTACAGGTTCTCACCAGTGACTCTGCCAGTGGAAGCCCCAATGTTGGGGGAAAATAAGAAGTAAAAATCTGCGTTCACATACCTCCATGAATGATTCCATCAGCGTGTAATTCTGCAACTGCCTGAACTAGCCCAAGGCCAATCTTCCTCACAAGTCGCAGAGGGACTTGTTTACCAGCCCAGTCATAAAATTCCATCAACATGCTTAAGCTCGGGCCTAATTTTTTTTTTTTTTTTTTTTTTATATCATTAATCGCTTGCCGCCCTATGGGCCATGGCGATGTGCTATATATAAGTATGTATGCCATGAGTACTGCGTAACGTAACAAAATGAAAAGACAACCATAAAGGAGAGAAACTAGACTATGCTCCTCATTCTCCTAGCATTTCCATCAGCTTCTTTAGCGGGTCCTCCCCCCCCTCCCCTTTGACCCGCGGCGGTCTCCTGACGTGCTCCTCTCCTCCCGGCCATCTCCGTTTCCACACTCTGCACTGGCATAAAAGATGTCTCGTCGTCTCCTCCTCTTCCCTGCACCACCTGCATTCTGGACCATCCACCCTCCCCAATCGCCACCTCCATGCGCGCAGCCCCTTGCCCCCCAACTCGGGCCTAATGATTCGGTAACTATGCACTGATGTTTACCATTGGGCCCATTTATTGTGAACACATCTAACAGTGTTGGGAAGAATGAGCTTCGGGGTTGCATATGAGAGGAGTGAATTGTGGTGGTCCCTGGCCATTCAAACTGCGAAGGTTGATGCGAGCACAGCCTTCGAAGGAACTCTGCTTCGCCATCAGGACAATCTGCTGTCATGATCTTGAGTGCACAAAGTCGTCCACCGTTGCGAAGGTCACTTGCTAGCCATACAGTGGAGAAGCTCCCGAAGCCCAGCTTGTGCCGGACAAGATACCGATCGTTGAACGTATCTTCGAGATGCACTGGGTGGTAACCGCCAGGGACATACCGATACACATCCTCCACTACATCCATGGTGCCGCCGGAAGTTGCAGGTGCCAGAAGACGCGGGGAAGAGAGCGTAGGGAGATCAATTTTTTTTTTTTTTTTTTTTTTTTTTTTTTTTAATATCATTACTCGCGTGCCGCCTGTAAGGCTATGGCGATTTTTTTTTTTTTTTTTTTTTATTTCATTAATCGCATGCCGCCTCGAAGGCTATGGCGATGTAAGGCTATGGCGAGGATATTTTAGTTACAAAATGAGATAACATGAGATAACATGGAAATGACTTGTAACACAGAAAAACAACTCAGAAGTTAACCCCCGTTACTCTTTTCCTGCCCATAGTAGTACCTTGGCCACGTAGGGAGATCAAGGAGGGCATAGTTTGGGTGTAGTAGGGCTGACGAAGAGGCCGCCAAGACGGCCCATCTTAGGGCTTTGCTTAGCCATATCAAAAAAGGCTATGAAAAAGTATCTGGAGGAGCGGGCTAATGTGCCTATGCGCTATGCAGCCTTTGGTATGCATTAGTATATTCCTGCATACTTGGCTCTAAGTAGAGATTTTCAGCTCTACAGTTAATTGGCTTTTTACTCACTGGCTACTTTCTCCTTTCTTTCTATTTCAGCTCATATGCTTTTACCACTCTCTCCAACAGCTTAAGCAGCCGCTTCGCTAGCAGCTGCAGAAGTGACCCCACCGTCCTAGCAGCCACAGCTGGAGACCTAGCCTAGATGCGGGAAGGGCGTCTAGAAGCTTCCGAGCACTGACTAGATTTAGCGTTGTTGAATACTATAAGCGCTCTGAGAGCCACTGTTAACTCAACAGAATCCAAGGATTAGATACACTACTCGTAAACTGGAGGATCGAGTAATGATATATTAAAAAAAAAAAAAAAAAAAAAAAAAAAAAAAGCTAGCATGTGGATACTGTACCAAAAAGTGCGGTGTTATTGCTATGGTTTTGATCTGGTTGTGATAAGGTTATCATGCTAATCGGGTATTAATTGACTTTCACGATTTAAT
This sequence comes from Kalaharituber pfeilii, assembly GCA_015179045.1. Taxonomy (NCBI): domain Eukaryota; kingdom Fungi; phylum Ascomycota; class Pezizomycetes; order Pezizales; family Pezizaceae; genus Kalaharituber; species Kalaharituber pfeilii. The sequence goes on from WHUZ01000043.1 coordinate 34,029, forward strand.
CCACGCATTGGTACAATAATTTCTTGGCAAGAATCTTGTATCTTGTGAGTACGTATTTCATGAATTAGTATAGGCTGATACTATAATCCCAACAATTCCATTTGAATCCTGTAATGGTTGAAATACGTACATGTGTAACTTTGGTATCTATTCTGGATGTACCTTAGGTTGTATCATTCATTTTACATTCTCTACTTCCACATACATATGGTATTCTTCTCGCTTTAAGTACATTACCCATTGGCAAGTATATGGTTAGTCTGAACTTCGTTTAATTTCAACTATAGCAAAATGACAATACATTTAATGTGTATTACACTGTGCATGCAATACAGATGCAATGGAGTATAGTAAACAGAGAGTACGTTATGTGTATAGTACGTTTAATAGTGAGTACATTTAAAGAACAGTATATATAGTGAAGAATGCGTTTAAGCAAGAGTACATATAGTGAAGAGTACGTTTGAGTAAGATTACATATAGTAAAGAATACGTTTGAGCATGAATACATATAGTGTAGTATGCGGGCTCAGGCTCAATACATATTGGCTCGGGGAGAGATATATAATGCATATATCGGATATACTGCAAATTATACATTGTAGGTTTGTTGTATTGGATTTTCAATTGTATTAATGTATTAAGATATAGCATACATATAAATAATGAGGTATAAGCAAGCAAAGCTGATACTAATCATACAATAATTGGGTATATGCTTATTCACATATTAACATTCATCGTTATAACCAGCTTCATTTCTATTATGCATGCATAGGAATCTCCTAAAGTTTGGTTACCTAAATAGAACTCAGTAGTTAGAAAGGATAGAACAACTCACCGTTAACTTTAGATTACAAGTTTTATGCATGCTGGGGCTACACTTTTTTGGAACGATGTTATTCTAGCCTCTCATCCATGCATGACTGTAGAAGTTATGGAAGAATAGTTGCACCATTTGATAGTGGAGAGAAGGCGATGGGGAGAATGGTTGCGCCAACGGACAGTTGAGAGAAGGTGATGGGGAGATAAATGGGCTGACGGGGAGGGGATGGACTCCAGTGTGAAGCAAAGAACTCTTATATATCCTGTGCAGTAGAATTAGTTAGTTGGAATCTTTCATTGCAGTAATGATGTACTTACGTGCCAGAGTCTTTTTGCTAGAATAAGATAGAAAGGATCTAAAAGTTATATAGAATGAGATAATTATTAGCTATTGTATAGAACATCATTGCAGAGCAAAAACTTACTCAAATTTGCTCAATGACATTGGCTATTTGGCTTAAATAGTAGGCTCAGAACGGAGGGTCTGTAATAGGCTCAGAACGTAGGGTGATAGACTTAGAACGTAGGCCTATAATAGGCTCAGAATGGAGGGCTGTGATAGGCTCAGAATGTAGGGGGATAGGCTCAGAATAGAGGAGGATAGACTCAGAACGGAGGGCTGTAATAGGCTTCAGAATAGAGGAGGATAGACTCAGAACGGAGGGCTGTAATAGGCTTCAGAATAGAGGAGGATAGGCTCAGAACGGAGGCCTATAATCTTATTAGTGGTATATTCTTGAGAATAGTGATGAAGATACCTCACAGAATGATTGGAACCTTTATAATTTCAATATCCGTTAAGCTAACACCTCAAGGACTAAAGGATAGAAAGACTGTTATAGGCTCACTGCAACTGTAGACAGAGTAGTCGGTAGATGCAGGCGATATGCGACAGTCAAGGAACCCTAAATGAGTATCATGACTTGTTGTTAGTTTAATTTATAAAAAGTATAAAGGGATGAGTAAAATAAAGGCCAACTGCTCATTTCTTATGAATCTTTCATATAGGACACTTTTTGTGAAGAAGGTTTGTTGAGGAGAAGTGCTGAATGAAAGAGGCATTGGAAAGGCCTTATAAGCGGGTATGAAAGCCCTGTAGATTGATATGGTAGTCTATTGGCCTGTGGAATGTATATTGCCGCCAGTCATTTTCCTGATATGGCTGGCGCCGATGCTAGAGGATTTGGAGGAGACGCTGAGGAGGGAGTGCCCGGGGGTAGAGTGCGAAGTCCCGTCGTACGTAGACGACATCAATGTGACGGCATGGGACTGGGAGGGGAGGTGGATCAAGAGAGACTGAGAGTGAAGTTGGGTGGTATAACGGGAAGAGTGGCAGAAAAATGGGGAGTACCGCTGGAGAAAACGAAACACGAAGATATAGTCTTCGGCAAGGGGAAGAGAAGAAGAAAGGAGGTGGAGAGAGTGAAATGGCTAGGAGTAATTTTCGACTCGACTCTAGACTTCGACTTCCATTGGAAGGCGAGGATAGAGAAGGCGAGAAAGCACACATCGGCATCGCCGGGAATGAGGCGGCAGATGGCGAAGCAAAGAAGGCGGCGGACAGAGTAGGAAGGTCGGTGGTGACAGAAGGGGGGCTGCGGCAGAAGTGGAAACGACTGCGCGCGGCGGAGAGGAAAGAAAGGGGGTATGGGGGGGCGTGGTGATGGAGTGGAGAAGGGGAGCGGCAACGGCGTTCACGAGGTTGAGAACGGGAAAGGGGATGGGGAAGGAGTGGGAAGTGGGGATTGGGAAAGCGATGGAGGGGAGTGTATGTGGGTGCGGGGAAAAACAAACAGCGGACCACCTGGCGTTCAGGTGTGAGGAGGTGGAGTACCTGGAAGGATGGGGAAGGTGGGAGGATATCGATGATAAGAAATGGAGGGTAGAGCAGGAGAACGGGGAGGTGGTGAACGTGCTAGGGGAGTTCTTCGGATCGCTGAAGGTGTAGGGGAGGGGGTCGTTTGTTCGAAGGTGGCGGGGGAAGAAAGATGTAGCTATTTTTATTGCCTCGAGGAGGTGGGGCGGGGAGGGGTCGAGGATTTCGTTTGTAGAGATGGCGGGGGAAGAAGTAGGTAGAAAAGCCTGCTTGAGGGTCGAAGGCCCAGGGGCCCTGCCTTGGCGAGCAGCCGCACGCGGGGTCATGTGATATAAAAAAAAAAAAAAAAAAAAAAAAAAAAAAAGAATGTATATTACCAAAAATGGAAGTTAACACCAGGAATCGGCTACCTGCCATGCTGGTAGGAGAGTCAGTCACTTCTGAATTGCTCTCTCTCTGCCCTGGACCCTATAAGATTTCACTTCGCTCAGCAGAAATACGCCTTCACAGACACACTCAAAAATAGCTTGACTTTCAAAATCCAATGAGAGGCAACCAGAGATCAAACCTAGGTCGTGGAGCCCCCAATATACAAGGTGCTAGAAACGTACCACCGGTTAGAGTTAGAAATACTGCTGTATCGGCTAGAGGGGGAAGGGGGGTGCTGCTATTCTTAATGCAGATCGTTCTCCAGCAAGTGCATATATGGGCCAGCAGAGTCAAAGTCTAGAACAACATTCTGTTGGATCCAACTATCATCAAAAACCAATACCAACAAGCGCAGTTTGCACATGGTAATAATCGGCAATTTATGACGTCTGTAGTAACTTCTACTAATAGACCGAATAATCCTGCAAATGTGGAGCAAGCTCAGGAGTATAGACAAATCACTACTGATTTGAGTGAAACTTTTTTTAACGAGGATGATGAGGATTATTATCCTCAAGAAGAACAAGTTGAGGGTTCAAGTTACCAACCTGAACAAGATCTCGATAGCGATATGTATAAGGAGAGTGAAGAGGTGTATGCAATATATAGACTCTTTGTAAGACCTTAATTCATATTAGTGCTATCAAATACTAACGTTAGGCTCAATAGACTCCCTCAAATACGTCAAATGATGAAATCCAAGCAGTGATCGACCGACACTTTTATCCTTTACCTGGTGGTGGATCCAACCCCCCCTGCCGTGGAAAGAAACGGAAGTATGATACGCAAAAATTTCGGGATCAATTCGAGAATGGAGGCGAGATCTTTCGCAGACTGCTGCGTCTAAGTCGAATCTATTTTGCTCGGTACTTTTATATTTTCGATGAAGTTATTGTTCAAATCATCGACACTGCAGCCGAAATTCCGGGTGGTGTGGACCGTCATTCTGACGGATTCCAGCTTGCCTATAAACGAGTACAAGAATGGAGGAAGAATTGGGCATCAGAGTATGCCAAAGATGTCGATAAACTCTGCAACTCATTAGTAAACGCAAATCCGGAACTTAAGTCCAAGAACATGAATGACCTTCCAGCTGCATATGTCAAGTTTTATAAATTTGAGACCATGTACGCTCTTTTAGGGTCTAATCAGTCCCTTATCGACCTTAGAGCGTGCATGGTTGATAAGACAATCAACTCTTTGTATGAAAATATATTCACATGGTCACTAGTGTTTTCTCACAGGGCCATGTTTGAGACTGGCGAGAACATGCTGAGCAGGACCGAATACCTTCGTCGACTTCGTTTGATTGGCTCACAAAGACCATTTGAGAGTATTAAGAAGGAGGCGCTGGTTCTTCTTCCAGAGCGACCTGTTGCGAAAATTAGAAAAGCATCCAAAAAGAAGTTGAAACGAGAAGAAAGAATAGAGGGCTTCTCCTTGATTTCTGCCACTCCCGGTCCGAATGATATGTCAGCGACACCAACTACGCAAGCAGATGAGGCAACTAAGAGCATGGAAAATGATATAGCTAGGGATGAAGATAGTTTGAATTCCGGTACCTTATTTATAGGAGAGGAGGATAGTTGTACATTGCCCCAGCCCCTGATTGACTCAAGTTCTCTTGATTAAATTATTGATAGTTGCAGGCCTTTGCGATATCTGTTTCTGTGTTTTTGTATAGTTGCAGGCCTTTGCGATATCTGTTTCTGTGTTTTTGTATAGTTGCAGGCCTTTGCGATATCTGTTTCTGTGTTAGTTGCAGGCCTTTGCGATATCTGTTTCTGTGGTTTGTGTATATTTTCCTTGATAATTTTCATAGATGATAGCGTTGGGGTGGAGAAAGTTGTTGTCTTTGAGGCACGAAATAGCCCATTCAGCACACATTCTCTCACTTTACCTCACATCCAACCGCTCAAGACCTCTCACTTTACCTCACATAGACCTCTCACTTTACCTCACATCCGACCACTCAAGACCTCTCACTTTACCTCACATAGACCTCTCACTTTACCTCACATAGACCTCTCACTTTACCTCACATCCGACCGCTCAAGACCTCTCACTTTACAACCATGAGGCGCCGTGGGACACTTGATCTCCAGCACTCTTCGAAGCGACTCAATAGTAAGACTTCTTTGCTTTTCAAGACTCTAAATCTTATACTAACACTTATTCAGATTCTTCATTATTTCCACCTGCCATGACTCCAGCCCCTAGACAAACGATCGATGGCGAAAATATCATTGAAAGTGGAGATACTATGTTCATCCGCCGACAAGGTATCAATCTTTCAGAGCGAGTTGATATCAAGAGCGACATTACAATTTCACCTTCAGAACAAGAAGCAGCTGAAATCTTGGAGGAGACGGAACAGATTTGGTCTGGACCTTGCACAAACCTATTTGGAGTACCTATTCATATTGCAGAAGTGGAAGATTATGACGAACTCTTCATGGGACCTCCATTGGAAACTGATGAACCATCTGGAAATGCCAATGCTTCGACCCCCAAGGAATTCAAAAGTCTTAATGTCATTTCTACATATCCTCAGAAACCCGAGTTTATCGATAGCTCAAAAATAGTTGAAGAAGCTAAAGGGACTGCGGAGGTCGATGAGTTTTTACTCGCATTAGGCTTGTTTGCAACCTCATTGGATATAAGTACTACGCAATATTCGGCAATGGTGGAACTTTTCGAATTCCTGAACCGTGATCCATCACTCATCACCAAGATCCCTCGCAGTCTCTCTACATTAAAGAAATATATGCGTTCTGTTCTCCCAATACAAACAATTAAGGCACATACTTTTGTTCCAGAGTCCGAATGTCTTCCTCCACAATCTAAGACCCCAGCATCGGCATACTATTTTGATCTGAAAGAATATGCTGCACTATGGCAATCAGATTCCAAGATAATGTCAAACCTCCATACTGGATTTGGAGAATTTGTTGATGTATACTCGGAACTCTGGCATGGTGACGCTTGGTTAGAAAGTGTACGCACATCTTCTGGAGAGTTTGCTAAACTATCAAGTGGACAAGTTATTGTTCCATCTGACTGCGTTTACTATACACATCCAAAATATCCTCACCTAGGTCCTATTTTCCTTGGGCGTATATCAGGCATTGGTACAGATAAACGTAGCTCAGGGACCGGCAATCTTAGTGCAGCTATAACTCCACTGGTTCCTGCTATTGATATCAAAACACCATGGAAAGATCTATACTATCAAAATCGATCGAATCTACTTGCTGGTACTGTTTGTGAGCATCATGAGAAAGGGAATCTATTCCGAGACTCTACTGAGGTGATATTAATGGAGCATCAATGTGAAATTATACCAATAAGTCTAATCTCTAAAGTTGAGAGTGTGTTCTTTCTTGACTACAAGGATTTTGCAGAATGTCGTCCATTATTACCTTCACACCCCCCCGTTTCTATGTTGCATGTATTGCATATACCACGGTTGTTGCTCTTGGTACTATACCTGGTTTAAGATCAGTGGATAAGCGAGCCCGCCTAATCGCCGAACATGAAATACTTTTTTATGGAAGAGAAGAGCTACTAATGTCGAATTTTATTTCTCTTCCATACACCATTTTTATTGATGGATTCGGTCTGTATGAAAATGCATATCATTCCCTTTCTGGTATGTATATTACTCCGGCAGGTCTCCCTTACACATTAAGGGAGAAAATCAGCAAGATGTATGTGTGGATGTTGGGTCCATTTGGCAGCGATGAAATGGACATGTCTAAAGCGATTGGTCCAGACTGTCGACTAATGGATCATGGTGTCGTTATAAAAAGATTAGACCAATCATGTGAGATGAATACACGAATGTTTTGTCTGGCATATAATGGTGATATGCCTCAACAGAATAAGCTTGCTGGGGTTAAGTCTCATAAAGCTGAAAAAGGATGCCGGAGCTGTTTTATATTAGACAAAAACCTAGGAAATCTCAGTATCGATGTCAAAGCTATTGGTCGTTACCACTTACCAATGCAACGGCTATTGAATAGTATTCATTCCACTACAACAAAATCTGGAAAGGATAAAATCAGCAAAGAATGGGGTATAACTCTAGGTGGTCCGATTTTCACATGCCATCCCTGTATCGATTTTCAACGGTCTTGTCCAGTGGACCCTATGCATGCCGAATATCGTATTTCCAAATATTTTCATTCATGCATCATAGAGATCTTAACAGCAAAAGGAGTTACTGCTTATCGTCTCATATGGGAAGGCATGGAGCTTCCTTACAAGTGGGGTAGACCCCAAAATCCAGTATCACATAAAGGATCAATGGACTTTACAGAACATGGGAGAATTGCATGTTTGAACCCATTCGTGTTGATGCGGTTATTTGCCAATTCTATAAGCATTTTGAGACCAACGGCAGAACGCGACCTAAAAAAACAACTCGACATGGATACCTGCAGTCTTAGACATTTATATGATCATATTATTAATGCTTCATATAAGATAGCATACTCGAACTACTTGATCATGAAGAGAGAGTTAACTGTCTTAGAACGTGAACAAATTCCACGTACGATTATAGATGCAAGACTATCATTTCAATGGATAGTCAAAGGTGTTCAGACTACGGCGGAGTTGAAAGATAAATGGAAGGTTCCAAACTGCCATACCGCATTACATTATGCCGAAGATATCAGAAATTATACTACTCCTCGCAATTCGGCATGTTTTACTGGTGAACAGAAGCACAAAATTTTTAAGCAACATGCTCCTCATACCAACTCAATTGAAAATGATCTGCAATTACTTCAAGCTGTCAATATGACCCAAACCCTTCGCTATATAATTGACGGTATATATAAGGATCATCCTCACTATGCAAATGTATCCAATACAATTACTGCTATACTGGAAAAATGCCCGAGGCTTCAGCAAAACATTATGGGAACTAATAGCAGCAAGCCGCCTGCAAAACCTACAGCAACTATAATGAAATCTATTGTAGAACATGACGGCAGTCTGTTTACATTCGCTAGAGTAGGAAAACAATATGCAGCAAAGAATATTGCAGAAAAAAAATGACTTCGAATCTATTGCGATAATATATCAGCAGACTACTGGTATAGATCCACGAATAATCAGAAAAGAATATATCCTGCGATACTGGGCCTCATTTTCTGGTATTTTCGATATATCTGACAAGCACCGATTCTGTCCTGGGTCTATTGTTGCAACAACAGAATCTACCATACAGTTCGTTTTTATAGAGCGAATTATCTCAATGACAATTGGCCCTCTATCTCGAGTCTTCTTTGATGTTACGCCATTACGGAGAAATCCAGAAGAGGAATTTTGGGCTGCACCTTACCATGTTTATACTCGAAAAAGTATAGATTTAGGGAATGATATTCCACGGATTATTTTGCCACTGAATTCTATAAAACCTGGTAGATTTCATTTTGTTACTAAAATCAAGGACGTTTCATGGTGGTATAATGACCTGTTAGTTAATACACACTAAGTACTATAAAGTTTCGTTCTTATTCTATTCTTATGTGCTATTATAATTCTAGATACTTGTCTATAGAGATTGCATAGCAAAGCGTATGAATACCATATGTAATGATGATAATATTCAATTTAGTATAGAGCACATTACGAAATGGCTATGGTTGTGCTAGCACTATAAGATTTGGGCATATTTTACAAACTGCACAGTATGTAATGCAGACAATACCGGATAAATTCGGGGAAAGTGTATGTACGCCAAGTCGGCATTATTTATAGCTGGCAATTTTTGAATTTGAAATTCACTAATGTAATATGGTAGTTCCGTTAAGCTACGATGCATACCGAAGTAATAACACCACACTTTTTGGTACAGTACATATATTGACAAACTAAACTAAACTAAGCTAAATTTTCATCTTTCTCACTACTATCAGCTAAATTGTGTATTTTGAAGTTGTTGGTAGGTGAGAATGAGCTCGGAGCTCCAAGTCTCTAAGTATTACTATATTAGGTATTTACAGTTTATGAAACCTTGCACTGGCTAAGCATTTTAGCGAGCTGGCAAGAAAAACACTAGCATCATCTTGGCTCGTTTGAGCTCGAGCTCCAGATCAGTCGAGCTCGAGCTGGCTCGGCTCGTGCCGCTCACTATCTGTTCCCTTTCTTCTCCGCTCTCGCGGGGTTTCTCAACTCCTCCTCCCCTCCCGGAAGTCTCTTGTTCCATGCTTCACACTCGTTCCTGATGTGCGCCAGATTCTCGTACGCCTTCCCGCACCATCTGCACTCTGGTGAGTCGTCTTTGCTGGAGAGGGTAGAAGAGTGGTGGAAAACTAGGAGTTTTCCAACAATTTTGTACCTCTTGGACTGTATGTTGAAACTGTAGAACTCGATGTGCTGCTAGATGAGAAGGTTGTATCAAGACTAGCTTTGGAAGCATCAAATGCACAAATACAACGGACATTCGGATAGCGAGTGAGGAACATCGAGATTAGTGCGGCACCACGCACAATGTAGTCAGATCATGTACGAAGTACATTGCGGACCTCTACTGAATAGCCGCACGTGTTACCTCCAAGTAAGTCAGCGAATATTGTACTTGGAAATTAACCAAACTGGTTCCACATACCGGCCGTGTGGTCACACGTGTGACCCTTGTGGTTGGACCCAAGTCCCTTCTGCGTGGCCGGTAGTATATGTGAACGGTCATACGATCGTTCACACGTGCGGTTATGTGGTAGTTGTCCGCAATGTGCCGTTGTTCATGAGCTGACCACGTTGTGTCATGTGGTGCTGCTGTCACCTCGATGTTCCTCACTTGCTCTCCGACTGCTCGTCGTATTCGTACATATGATGCTTCCAAAGCAAGTCTCCCCACTTGCTGGATTGTTTCATTCGTTACGGCACGCCCATATAGAACCGACAGTGGTGAAATACATATTGTCAGTGCTCCTGCAAGTCAGGTTAGCCTCATGGGATTTTACATATTCTCAAGATGTATAGCATCTGGGAATGCAAGCTTACCATCGTTGTATATGACCCGGGGCTCGTTGACAGAGAGGGCTTGGGGAGGTGCCAGAGGAACTTCCGACTGCACAGGCAAGGAGGCCTGAGCGGTTGAAGGTTGATTGTCCTGGGGTAGCACCCCTGATGGGACAACATTTCCAATAGGTGGTCTCCGGCTCTCTTGCGCTTAGTGAGCGGCACGAGCTAGCTCGAGCCGAGCTGGAGGGTGAGCTCGAGCCAGCTCGTGAGTAAGTGAGCTCGGCTCGAGCTGGCTCGAGCTGGCGTGGCATGAGCTCGAGCCTGGATCATAATATTGACAGACTAAACTAAACTAAGCTAAATTTTCATCTTTCTCACTACTATCAGCTAAATTGTGCATTTCGAAGTTGTTGGTAGGTCAGAATGAGCTCCAAGTCTCTAATTATTACTATAGTAGGTATTTACAGTTTATGAAACCTTGCACTGGCTAAGCATTTTAGCGAGCTGTCAAGAAAAACACAAGTATGATCTTGGCTCGTTTGAGCTCGAGCTGGCTCGAGCTGGCTCGGCTCGTGCCGCTCACTACTTGCGCTCGGAAGCGCCTCCACGTTGCTGCAGGTGTTTCTGCCATATCGAGGGATTTCGAGATACTCTCTGTTTATGTCTGGGTATGAGAGATGGAGAGAGAGGGAGGGAGAGAGAGAGATGGAGAGAGAGAAGAAGAGAGAGAACAGAGCCGTCCCGACACCAGAGCCCCGTCCCCCATGGCCACATCTTTCATGGCCACATATTCCGAATCCACTATCTCCCAATTCGTCCATCCTCCCCTGCGATGCCCTGCCCCATATAACGTACATGCCCATAGCTATACTTAGAGGATTGGAAGTGTCTCTCACTACCTGTAGTGGTATGGTCTCATGTACAGGAATATGTAGGGGCTGGTTGCGTAAGGAGAGTAAGAATTATGCATCTGACAGACAAACGGCCACTCTTTACAATTTGCCGACGGAATTATGCGATTTCTATTGTCCCGTTAATCCGGTTCTGTCTGGGCAAAGCTGCTTCGGGGTCCTCGTCAGCCACCCTGCTCAGATACATCCCATACGGCTGCAGCGCAGGGGAAGAACGGAGGCTGTAAGGGGCCACAAGAGGTAGAGTCAAGACAGAGCACCCGTTAAATGGGTTCTAGGAATGGACGCAGCCGAGGGAGAGGGCGGGCAACGGTAGGAGAAGATGCCCAGGCACTTAGAAGGGAGGAAGCAACGCAGACCTCACTCGGGCTATATCCTCGACCTTCTCTCTTGCCGCGCCTCGCACCGCACCTGCACCCTTCTAAGCGCTTGAGATGGAGCTTCTCAAACTTCCCCCTCCATTTTTTTTTTTTCTCCACTATTTCTGGCTCCTCCACTCAATCTCGGCTCCCCACAGAGACGCTGCCCTTATCATTTCCTATATTTGCCTTCTGCTACGAGACTGGGCTCAAGCCGCACTGTGAGTTCCCACCCCCGTCAGAGCCCCCAATAGCGTCCTGGGCTTGTCAATCCGGGTTTCAATGGTGATCCAATTGGTGTGTACCGCTGTCAAAGATGACCCGTGGCCGCTTGCTTCGCGCGCTTCGACCCTCCTCCTACTCTTTTTGCCGATGACTAGAATCTCCACCTTCAATGCATCCAGTTGTAGTCCATGTACCTGGGCCACCTCGCTGATCACACTGGCGCCTATCCCGCGTGCCCTTGTCTCCTTCCCAATCAACTATTCACAGTTCATGTCGTCCACCAGCGATAGAAGTTCCATTTCGCAGTCTCTCGCCGAAGTCCACTGGCATGGACCCGAGGGTAATCGAGGCCCCATTAATCAAGTCGATTTTTTCTTTTTTTTCAATATCATTAATCGCATGCCGCCCTGTGGGCCATGGCGATATATAAAATACATAGGATATAGGAGAAAGGGAATAAAAGGAAGAGAATAAGAGAAGGAAATAAACGAGTCCCTCACGCTCCGCCGTGCGATTCAAGAGGAAAGAGGAAATGACAGTGTCCTTATCGCTCCACCCATCCTATCAGTGTCACTAGCGGGTCCCCTTCACCATCGCCTCCCCGGCCATCTTCTTCTCCATACCTGGCACCTGTGCCAGATGTGCGTTTTTTTTTTGTTTTTTTTGTTTTTTTTTCATTAATCGCATGCCGCCCTATGGGCTATGGCGCCAGATGTGCGTTGTCGTCTCTCCTCCTCTCCGCACCATCGGCATTCCGGCCCGTCTGCCTTGCCTATCCTGCTTCGCCATGATCGCAGGCATTTGCCGACTAGCTAGAAGGCCCGCTAGCCTTCCTATCCCGTGGCCCAGTCTTTGCAGGGTCTTTGCAGGGGCCTGTAGCACAAGCCCAGTCTGTTCCTTTCCTCCGCTCTTTGTTCTTTTGCGTGCGGGCGCATGCCGGCTTCTGTTACTATCTCGTCTTGGTATTGTAAGAATGCGCCGATCCTGGCTGCCTTGTCTGCCTCTTTATTGCCCCTTATGCCTTTATGTCCTTTGACCCACACACTGTGGTACAAAAAATGCGGGTAACTTCTTACGCCCCGAAGTAATCGCTAGCGGAGAAGTCGAGTGTACTCGCAAAGGGAGTGTACTGCTGAAAGGTAACGCCAGTGGAGTCACTAGTATGGTGGTACCCCCAGCGTGTGCTAAGTTCCTCTCCACAAGTAACTAAGTAAGCGCTGGTGGTTAGTACTTTAAGCACTGAATGAGAGTACTTTTGTGCCTATGCCAAGGCTATAATTGGTACAACTGCCATAGAATGCTATCAATGCAATTAGACTACCCATCTTCATAGACTGGCGTCAGCCCGAACCTGCTTTCGAGCAGGGTTAGCCCAGGCAGACCTCTTTGTCCTTTGTTCTTTGTCCATGATTCTTCTTCTTCTGCCTTCTTCTTCTGGAGTTACAGGAACAGAATAGTGTCATGAGTAATAATGAACATATATAGAAATATGAGAATGGGTAGAATGTTAGTATATACGCTACGTGAGTATAATTCAGATTGAAGATTTGCTTCAAAAGTGGGGAATCTGTATCGCAACTTTTTTTTTTTTTTTTTTTTAAATATCAGTACCCCCATGCCGCCCTATGGGCTATGGCGAGGTTAATTACATTAGAGAAAAGGAAAAGAGCAGGAAAAGAGAAATAAGGTATTTGTCCCATCTATCGTCCCGCCCATTCTAGAATGTCCACCAATGCATCTTTGTCCTTCTGGGGGTCTGCGCAGGTCCGCCTCTCCCCCAGGCCATTTCTTCTTCCAAACCTTACACCGGGTTAGTACGTGGGAGCTGCTCTCCTCCTCCTCACCGCACCACCGGCACTCCGAGCTCTCCTCCTTGCCTATTTCGTGTTCCATCGTCTTAGGCCTTTGCCACCTAATAATATGCCCGCCAGTGTCAAAGCCCTTTGTCACAGTCGTTGTAGTGGTCTGTAGTTAAGATCCAGCCTATTCCTTTCCGTGGCCTTTCGAGATTTCACTAATTGGTGCATGCCTGCTTCGGTAACCGTTTCGTCTTGATATTGGAGATGGGCGCCGATTTTGGCGGCTTTGTCGGCTTCCGTGTTTCCTTTGACTCCTCTGTGGCTCTTTACCCCCAGTACCGCTACGTCTAGGTCTCCCCTTCTCATTCTCGCCTCCTAGCGTTCCCTGACCATCCGTGCGGCACCTTCGTAGCGGGATGACTCCGGACAGGTACTTTTTACCTGTCCGCTCAGGGACAGGTAGTTCCTTGTACGGTAAGCGGATCGTTAGTGGCGTGCGCTAATATGCAGAGTTTTCAAGGGTGGTGAGCTCGCATGTACCCGAGTACAACTTCATGTATATCGAAGATATGGTTGCTACCCACTCACAGCTTTTCTCTTTCGCCTCCGCTGTCGCGGAATCATTTACCAATTACCACTTGATAGCCAGGACGCGTGGTCTTTCAACAAAGCCAGCTGCCACTACCTCCGAAGTTGACCATACATCCATTAGGTCTACCAGTAATACAGACCATTTATTATGTACTTGTGTTGTTGCTGCGTCCTAAATGGCCGAATAATAAAAAAAAGCTGTTACCGCAATTTTGTAAATACTTGGCTGAAGAGCTTTAATAGTATATAAGGCTCTTGAAAACTGTTCTAGCATATATTTTCTACTTATTCAATAGCTTACCATGCCCACTCTCACTCAGCATTACCTAACATTTAACATTACCTATCATCTCGGTCTTATTCTGCTTAGCAATACCTATCCCCTATGCATATCCTTTTATACCTAAATAGGCAATATGGGTGATAGATATGATATTTCTGTACTTCATTGAAGTACTCCAATTACTAAAGAGCAGTATACTTTTAATGATGTATTATATTATTTTCAAGACTATGCATTAGTTACTGGATTTATAGTTGTAGTTTATAAATATCAACGATTCCTCTTTAGCTTCTCCATCCATGCTGGCAAATCAAAGGCCCAATAGCACCCATAAAATAGACAATGACCGACAGAGAAGTACCTACAGATCTACCTATTACAATACCTCAATAGCGGCCACAAGACCAATATACTCCCTGACACACCCATCCAACCCCGGTACCACCACTCCCAAAGAAGGCATGGGATAGCCCTGAGGAAGGACCTCAGGAATGTCCGGAGATGGATGGAAGCAGACAATAAAGACATAGGAAAGATTACGGGGATCAGATGGCTGAGGAACAAGACGATACTGAGGGAGGAAGGGAAAAAGACAAGTTCGGTAGTTGTATACCTGGAGGACACAACGGAAGTAGACCGGGTGAGATTAGGAGGAAGATTGTTGAGAGCCTGCCGGTACGAGTCAGACAGAGGACGGAAATAGGCAAAGGACGTCCCCCTGCATCGGCTTGGATCATCCACCCATAATACCAGTGAGAGTCGTGGGTTTCATGTAGCTACATTTTATTTTTCCTTTACTTTAATAAAGACCCTCGCCAAAGCCCATAGGGCGGCACGCGAGTATTGATAAAAAAAAAAAAAAAGACCAATATACTAATCAAGGCTGACATCTCCTTCTATGATCATTATATGACCAAGATCAGTTATATGGCACCCTTACTGGTGAGAAGGCATCGCCATAGCCCCATGGGCAGCAAGCGATCAATAATATGAAAAAAAAAAATGGTGAGCAGGCAAAGATTTTTGCATGTTTGGATCATACTCATACCAGCCACATGCAACGAATGTTTACTAGCACACCTGTTAGTCATGGTACTCAGCCAATAATCCAGCAATTTGTACAACTAGCTTTAAATTAATTTCGTCAGAAAAAGATCAAGGGAAAAGCTAAAGCGCATGCTATGACTTCTGCTGAGTTGGCTGAATGAACAGCTGCTGCAAGAAATACTAGAAAGTGCCATATGGAAGGCTCCTTAGGTGTAGTTGAGCTTGAGGATACGCAAGCTACGCAGGATGTTATTCTTGTTGCATCAAGGTCCCATGTATCTTCCACTGCACCTATTTAGTTGTTCAGGTATTGTGCTCGAGTACATAATATCTTAGCCTAGGTACCTCTGAATCGTAATCCTTGAAAACCCTGCATATTAGCGCACGCCACTGGCGATCCGCTTACCGTACAAGGAACTACCTGTCCCGAGTCATCCCGCCTTCGTAGGTGGGATCCCCATTATTAACTAACCTTTTGGAGCTTGGAGATAGATACCTTGGAGTCGATGATTATCAGGAGCCCTCCCTCTTGGCTTTCTAGTGCCTCACCGATGGCAATAAGTTCAGCGTCGTTGACCGTGCTTTGTGTGTCCAGGTATGTGGAATTTCTGTGGAAAGAGCCAACCCCGGTTATGTCATTTATCTGGCTGCCGTCTGTGTAGAACAGTAGAAGCTGTTCTAGCCTTCCTCTCCGGCGTCAGCAATGACCTCCTCCCATTCTTCCTTGTCGGTGTCTCTTGGGAGGGTAGGTAGTATCGCTAGTGGGAGAGGGGGGTCGGTGACTAGTGTACCCCTCAAGTATCTGTGGTTCTGAGCTTCGTCCCTCAGCTCCTTGTTGTGGAATTGCAGGGCTCTTACCTCCCCTCTCGTGCTTTCCCCTGCTGTGAACGCTTGTACCGATTCCAGATTGGCTAGTCTTTCCACCAGGTCTCTTCTTGTTCCCCATGGTGCACCGGTGATCTCTCGAGCTACCGTGTATTGCCATTTTTCGAGATCTCTAATTTTGGCCTCTTCGGGAGCCCCTCGTGCGAAGTCCTTCTAGGCCCAGCATCCCCATGTGGTATCGCATTGAAAGATCATGTCGTCCTCCTCGGCCGACCCCACAGCCACGGGAGCACCACCCCGCGCAGAGGAGCCTCCGAGCGCGACCCCACCTCCCCCCGCCGCCAGGAAGGGCAAAGGAAAGCTGCCGAGTCAAGACGAAGCCTTCCAACGCCACTTGGCAGCCACATCACGCAAAGGTCCCTCTCCCCGCCCCAAGACCACCTCCACCTCTCCACCAACCAACCCCGATGTCACCACCAAACTTAAAACAGGCGTCGTAGTACACGGGATCGCCCTACGGAAGGACCTAGGGAAGGTCAGACAATGGTTGGAGGCAGCGAATAAGGAATTGGGAAAGATCACCGGAATTCGCTGGTTGAGGAAGAAGACCACGCTGGTTGAGGAAGGAAAGAAAACCAGCTCGGCGGTAGTTTACTTGGAGAAGGAGACCGAGGTTGGGAGGGTGAGGCTCGGGGGACGTTGGTTAAGGTCGGACCGGTATGAATCGGAGAGGGGACGGAAGTAGGACATACCGGGCATGCCACCCGCACCATGACGGAGTTTCGCGGGCACTACATGTAACTAGATGTTGACTTGTTTTTTATTTCCGTTATAATAAAACCCTCGCCGTAGCCCTTAGGGCGGTATGCGAGTACTGATATAAAAAAAAAAAAAAAAAAAAAAAAAATTGCCCATAGGGCGGCACGCGATTAATGATAAAAAAAAAAAAAAAAAAAAAAAAACCCATGTGGTGATAGTGCGGGCGGCGCTGGTGTACAGTCAGTGGACAAAAGTCTTGGTGAAAAGGGTCTGAGCGCATATGTAGAAAACAGTGACGCGGTTGATTAATTGTAGAATAACAACCACAATGCCACCTAAAACGACCCGACGAGAGATGACCAATATAGAGAAGGGTATGATAATTGCCTTTCTTCACTCAGATTTTAAAATCAGTGTAATTAGCAGGATTGTGGGACGTCCTTGGTCAACAATCAAAAATTTTGTTACATGTAGTGAGCGGCACGAGCCGAGCCAGCTCGAGCTCAAACGAGCCAAGATCATGCTTGTGTTTTTCTTGACAGCTCGCTAAAATGCTTAGCCAGTGCAAGGTTTCATAAACTGTAAATACCTACTATAGTAAAAATTAGAGACTTGGAGCTCATTCTGACCTACCAACAACTTCGAAATGCACAATTTAGCTGATAGTAGTGAGAAAGATGAAAATTTAGCTTAGTTTAGTTTAGTTTGTCAATATTATGTATATAATCAATCCAGGCTCGAGCCGAGCTCACTTACTCACGAGCTGGCTCGAGCTCACCCTCCAGCTCGGCTCGAGCTAGCTCGTGCCTGGATTGATTATATACATAATATTGACAAACTAAACTAAACTAACTTACATGATGCGAAATCCGGCAGTGTGAAGAAAATCTCCCTAGAAGCAACAGACCCCAAAAACTCAATAGAAGAGAACGGCAGCATATTTGGCGGTATTCTAGGAAGCATAAATCAGCTTCATGGAAAGAAATTCGCGATGCATGTTGTCCCATGGAACCCTAACTCGCCACTTGCAAGAGTATGGATTACGGAAGTGGCTCGCTACGAAACGACCTAAATTAACATCAGAACGAGCTGCAGCAAGGCTTAAGTGGGCACTAGAGCGCAAGGATTGGACAGCAGAAGACTTTAAAACGACAATATGGAGTAATGAGTGCAGTATAGAAAAATCCGAAAATCTGAAACAAGTTGGTCTGCCGCTTTCCAGATGAGAAATGGAACTCCGACTGTATAGCACCTAAAAAAGGGTGAAAGGGTTTCTATCATGGTCTGGGGCTGTTTTTACAGTAAAACTAAAGGTACATTTGTACCATTTGTTGTGCACTCTGTAAATGTGATCCCCTACCGACGTCTCCTCAAGCTCTTAGTTCTACCAGTTGTAGAACATGTCAATCGGACTTCTGGCGATGCTAGATTCATGCAAGACAATGCTCCGGTCGACACAGCAAGAGTTATTCAAACCTTCTTTAAGCAGCATAAAATTACAGTTGATCCACGCCCCCTTACTCACCAGATCTGAACCCGATAGAGCATGTCTGGGTAGTGCTCAAAGAAAAAACTCCAGGAGCGGTATCCTAAGATTGCTAGCACTCCCGGAGGTCCAGATGCTGTTAGAGCAAGGCTAGCAGATGTACTTTCCAAAGTTTGGGATAGCCTACCCGAGTCCTTGTTTGAAAATCTGTGGAAGAGTATTTTTTTTTTTTTTATATCAATACTCGCATGCCGCCCTATGGGGTATGGCGAGGGTTTATTAGAAGAAAAACAAAATTAACGGCTAGATACATGTAGTGCCCGCGGTGCTAGTTCATGATGCGGGTGGAGTGGAAGAGTATGCCGGATCGGGTAGCTGCAGGAATTGAGGCAAAAGGATGGTACACTACATATTAAGTGCCAGCTATGTATCCTATAGTATATTGTAATATTGTCGCATATTCCCTATCCTGTACTTAGCGCTCAGTTCAAGTTGTATGTTGATCGGGTGATTCATTGTTGAGATATGATATTGCAAATTTTCATTCTGTCGGCAACCTCAAGATAGCGTGCCAAGACCGGTTTCACCAAGACTTTTGTCCACTGACTGTACAACTGGCGTTTCTTGGTCGGGGATAGTTGGGTCAGTCTTGAAGCCACAGTCCATGCTGCCTTGTTAAGGTGTAGCCGTTTTCTGTGGTGTTGATGGAGTTTTAGTTCCCAGTTTAGGATGAGTCTTGTGAGTCTGTATGTTGGGCCCTTGACTCCAATGATGAGGATCTCAGACTTGTTGGGGTCTAATTCATGCTCCTCGGCTGCCACTTCGGATGTAAGAGAGTCTCGGTACTGTATGCCTTTATGGCCTGACGTAGTTTGGGTAGTGAGGTGTGGGAGAATATGCTGTGAAAGTCGTCCACATATGATCTCATGAAGTTCCTCTGGTCTGCCTTTTCTGCTACTGGTACCACTCCTATTAGGAATAACACCAGTGAAAGTGGAGATCCTTGTGGTTTACCATCCGCCATTCTGCCTCTGGTGCGTTTCCGTCCATCCCAAACCAGCTTAAAGTCGTTCGGCATTAGGAATGCCTCTACGAAGGCTGCCAGGCTGACGTTGACTGACTTGATGCGTGCTATCACCCTGTCCCTCCTAAGGAAATTGAAGGCTGATTTGATGTCGTCCCTGACCACTGCCACCCATTGGTTTTGATCCAGTCTGTACTCTATCTCTTTTAGTGTCTGTCTCTGTAGGTCTACGCCATAGTGGAGTCTACCCCGTCACCTCCAGGGTGAGTCTTGGTCTCGTTTCTGACTCTTAAGGCTGAGACCGCCTTATACAGTCTACCCTTGCTATAACGAAACTCGCTATAACGAAACTCGCTATAGCGAAAACCTTGCTATACCGAAAATTGAACGGAGCCATTATTCCGTTCACACTCAAACACCTCTTGCTATAACGAAAATCCACCAAATAACGAAACGAAAATTAGATTGAGTGAAAGTTATTTCTGTCTACATACAAATAATTCTTGCTATAACGAAAAATGGCTAGTGGAATGCATGACTAATTAAGAACCACCCAATTGCACAACTAGAAACTCTCTAGTTAGTTTTGGCCCAATTCTACAAAAAAGGGTGTGCTTGGATTGTACCGGATTCATTGTGAAATGCTTTCGAACTGCGTGTAGGGTTTCTTTTTGTTTTTGCAGCTCCAGTCTTCTTTTTGCATAGTTGCTGCTTTTCTAACCTGAGGTTCGGCTTTGTAGGTAATTTGCTTCAACAACATGATTGATTTTTGTATCTACATAGTACCTGATCAATACTTCTGTACTCTCGATTTTTTCCTTCTCCGGTTATTTCCATAAGGACGAAAATCACAGAGTTAAAATCTGTTGCCATAAATTCCTTAGGTACTCGGGCTTCTAAATTCAGCTGCCAAGGACATGACTATTTTGCCACAATATTCTATAACGAAACCTTGCTATAACGAAAAAAAAAAAGCCAGATTTTTGGTTTTCGTTATAGCAAGGGTAGACTGTATACCCCTTTCAGGGCCACTATGTGGATTGTGCCTTTGCACCTTAAGCCCCTTTGCTAAGCTTCCACTCCCTTCAGAACCAACTGCCGATAACTACACCCGCCTAGTTGCAGTCCATGCCCTTACCTATGCCCAGTGGCATTTCGACCCTTCGCCGCCCCACAGGACTCGAAGCACAGGTTTAACATTTCATGACTAGTGGTTCTGTAGCATAGTGGTGAGTGGTGATCCCGAAGCTTTGAGTATTGAAACCGCTAGGACCGACACCGGCTTTAGAACCCTCCTGTCAAGCCCTCTAAGCCCCTACAGCTTAGAGACTGCCGCCCAGAAGTTTTCAGGCTTCCTTCCGGCTGCCAATGCTAGTCCACTGCTAGATCAGACTTGTAGCTTTCCAGGCCCTCGAGGATGATCTGTCTGCAGTTTTGACTACCATGGCCCACAGTGTCTCGCCAGGTATCCTAATCCTGAAAGCAGTCCTCTTGGATAGAGGTGCACGTACTCTCAGTGACCAGTCCTCTACCTAACTAACCAATGGGTCTGCGGGAGAGCTCCAGCTATGCAAATCCATTCTGCCCTAGCTATGCACACCCAATCCTGCACATTCCTGTCACTCAACCTAGCCACTCCTGTGGCTGCCCACGAGGGGTGACCCGTCTCTCACGCTAGCACTCGCACATTTGGGCCAGTTCGTTAACCTGATGTGGTGGTAACCACGGCACCGATGGAAAGAATAGGGCCAAACGCGGACCGGAGCGGTACCCAGCGGTAGGGCCACATGCGTGGGGTGAGGACGAAAATTACATTTAAGAAGCGAGATGTGGATGTATTGGCTCAGTTGGAAGGTGAAGGTGGTCTATAAATTGATGTAGAAAGGACTGTATGGGCACACTGCCGCACACAAGAAAGAAGCAGGCACAGAAAGGGATACGCAGATATGGATGGATCAGACAGACCAGACACGCACAGAGAGACAAGACAATTGAAGACCCTTCCCTAGACATTTGACCATTGAGCCCGCCCTTGAGACTTCGTTCCGCCAGCTCTAGATACCGGTACCCGTGCGACACAGGGATGCTGTTTGAATTTACGTAAATGGCCTGGTTGGCATGGACTGGCCTGAATGGTCTGGACCGGCCTGGTTGGCCTAGACCAGCCTGAATGGTCTGGACCGGCCTGAATGATCTGGGCCAGCCTGAATGGCCTGGGCCAGCCTGAATGGTCTGGGCCAGCCTGAATGGTCTGGACCGGCCTGAATGGCCAGGACCGGCCTGGTGGTCTGGACCGGCCCTCACGGCCTGGCCTGATTGTTCAGGCCAGGCCAGGCCCAGAATTTCACGTTCCAGGCCAGTTCAGGCCTCCGGTTGGCCTGGCCTGGCCTGGCCTATTGGATTCATTGTCTTCGATCATGTCCAACTTTCCATTGTACTCTCCTTCCTTTTTGTGAGCCCTTTCTACTCTTTCTTTACCTGTGATAATGTCATCCCCCTCCCTCAAACATGCCAGCCATAAATTCTTCCTCTCTCATATATAGATATCCTTAATACCCTATACATAGTTCCTGTCCATTATGTAGACCTCTTCTATCCACTCTTCTTCTACCGGTCTTAAGAATTCCATTCTTGGATCCTCTTCTACTAACATTTTTCTGTTTTTCTTGCCTTCCATCAGTAATAAAATGCGTCCTAACACGCAGGTGCAGCGTCATGACAATTGGACACGTCTCATGTGTTAGTGCATCCTAACGTCCTTTCCATACACCTGGCATCCTGATGCCTTACTAACTACACCTGGCATCCTGATGCCTCACTAACTATGCCCGGCACTCTGACGCTTCACTAATTAGGTCCAGCATCTGATGACTTGCTAACCAAGCCCAGCATCCCAATACCTCGCTAACTAGGCCTGGCGTCCTGACACTATATATTCCATTTCGCATGCTGTCATACTGCATAACAGGAATGACAAATAACATTATTAATGAGTCAACTGACTTACCATGTCAGATGTTTACGTCAGTTCGCAATTTCACCTCATGATATACCTAATGTACCCAATATCTCGTGCGCACACTCAATATGTCCCATATCTTATGCACACAGTCAATACGCATACCTCGCCATAGTCTCTAAGGCGGCACGCGAGTAATGATATATAAAAAAAAAAAAAGATCAATACGCATAATATACCTAACATCTGATTTGCGTGGTCAAATATGTAATTATACCCAACATCTTATGCACGTGGTCAATATATGTAATATACTCAGCATCTCATTTGTGCAGTCAATATGCTTAATACGTCCAATATGCCCAATCTCATACGCACGGTCAGAGGGTGAATTCCTGCCCCAGGTTGGAATTGACCACTTTTTCAGATGTGTGCACTCAATATACTCGATATACATGCTCAATTGGCCAAATATGTCCAGTTTCGTTACAGAAGTCAATTATCTCAATTTGACAACATTGCAGTATGTATTTTTTTTTTTTTTTTTTTTTTTATATCATTACTCGCTTGCCGCCCTAAGGGCTATGGCGAGGTTGTATTTAAGTACATCGAGCATTCTGTCTGCTACATCACATCTTCCCCGGTAACGTTGAGATAAGGAAATAAGTATCCGTCTATTCCCCAAGCAACTCCATCAATCCGCTCATTGGGTCTGCTTCTCCTTTCCCCCCCCGGGGCGGTTTCCGCACGTCCTCCATCCCCCCCGGCCATCTTCTCCGCCACACTCTTAATACATGCTTCGTCGTTTCTTCTCTCTCCCCGCACCATCGGCAGCCGGGTCCGTCTGCTTTCCCTATCTGCCATCTCCACACCCTCAAGCCCTTCCCCCCCAGGAGGCCCGCCAATCGTCCGGTCATGTGTCCGAGTCTCTCCAGGGGTCTATATGAGAGCTCCAGTCTGTTCCTCTCTTCTGCTCTCTCCCTTTTCGCTCTCTGCCTCAGTCCCGCTTCCGTTATCATCTCCGGCTCATTTTGTAATGCTGTGCCCACCCTGGCAGCCCTGTCCGCCGCCTCGTTCCCCGGGATGCCTTTGTGCCCTTTGACTTGCAGAGTCAGCACCAGCGGGGCTTTGCTGGCACCAATCAGGCGCGAGCCCCCCGCTTCCCAGAATTTGTATGGAAAGAACTTCGAAAAGTCCCAAAAACTTAACCTTCAAAAAGCGTGCTGTAGATTCTGGATTTCTGTAAATTCGAGTCGATATTCTTTCTCAGGCGGTCCTGAGCTTCGTATTGATGTAACTTTCGGATTTCTGGTGCACCGGGAAGATGGTTTTCTTCCAAGCGCGCGTTCTGTAAAAGTTGTTGTCGGTGTGTGATGCTGAGAAGATGAAGGTGACAGATAGTTTCCATTGATGGGCCGGAGCGATGGGAACTGGCGGAACGAGCGTACGGCCAAATGCGATTGCGGGTGCAAAAAGAATAGAAGAGATTGTCGATTGTATGAACTACAGTACCGAAGGTCTACATTCATATGATATCGATGAGACTCCCTCACGCGCCGTCCTGATCTCCACGTGCCTTCCAGTGCCAAGCTTGCCCTTAGCTGTACTTATCCATTCCGTCGCCTTCCCCACACCGTGTTCTCTGAGCATGAAGCTCGAGGATGGAGCACAAGAATAGGTGATTACTCTTGATCAGCTTCAGCCCGCAGTGTCATGGCACAGCCAGGGGCGCGTTCGTTGCATGGATGTATGTGGGGAAGGCGGAAGGACATGTACGCAGAGAAGGGCACGGCGGGAGAGAATGGACGAATTGGGAGATGCTGGATTCGGAAGGTGTGGAGGTAGTGAGCGGCACGAGCTAGCTCGAGCCGAGCTGGAGGGTGAGCTCGAGCCAGCTCGTGAGTAAGTGAGCTCGGCTCGAGCTGGCTCGAGCTGGCGTGGCATGAGCTCGAGCCTGGATTGATTATATACATAAGGTTGACAAACTAAACTAAACTAAGCTAAATTTTCATCTTTCTCACTACTATCAGCTAAATTGTGCATTTCGAAGTTGTTGGTAGGTCAGAATGAGCTCCAAGTCTCTAATTATTACTATAGTAGGTATTTACAGTTTATGAAACCTTGCACTGGCTAAGCATTTTAGCGAGCTGTCAAGAAAAACACAAGCATGATCTTGGCTCGTTTGAGCTCGAGCCAGCTCGAGCTCATGCCAGGCCAGCTCGAGCTGGCTCGGCTCGTGCCGCTCACTATGTGGAGGGAAGGGGCTCCGGTGCGGGGACGGGCTCTCCTCTCTTCTTCTGTCTCTCCCTCCCTCCCTCTCCCTCCTCCCTCTCCCTCCCTGCCTCTCCCTCCCCCCCTCTCTCTCTCACAGCCAGAACATCCCCTCTAACAAAAATTTCTCATCATGCTACAAACGCCAGCGGCCACTTGGAAAGCATTTCGGGCGAAAGAAGGAGCCCTCTCCCTCCCTCCCTCCCAAACCCCAGAAAACCACATACCTTCTGACAAATTTTACCATCGATAAATTGGTCATGCAAGACACTCCAGCAGCAACGTAGACCTCGCCATAGCCCATAGGGCGGCCAGCGAGTAATTATATATAAAAAAAAAAAAAAAAACGCTTTCGGGCGCAGGAGAGACCACCTCTTGGAAATGTTGTCCCATCAGGGGTGGTAGCCCAGAAGCAATCCACCTTCAACCACTCAGGCCCCCTTGCCTGTGCAGTCGGAAGCTCTCCCGGCACCTCCCCAAGACCCCCCTCTCAAAGATAACGCACACCCAAGGTAAGCTTGTATTCCCAGATGTTTATATCCTAATATAAGAACATTTAAAATCCTGTGAGGCTAACATGAATTGCCCAGGAGGACTGAAGATAACTATTTCACCGATGTCGAGTCTATACAGACTTGCCATAGATCAGAGAGTGATGCAGCAAGTGCAAAGACTGGCTGTGGAAGGATCAAATGCGCAAATACGATGAGCAATTGGCGAGCCAGTCAGGCATATAGAAATTAGATCAGCACCACATAATCGCACATGGTCAGGTCATCTACGACATTACATTGCGGACAACTACCACATAGCCGCACGTGTGAACGGTCAGCGAACTGTCCACGTCTACTACTCCCCAGATGCAAGGGCTCTAGGGCCTGCCACACGAATCACTCGTGTGACAACGCGGTCGGTATGTGTAACCAGCTTGGTTAATTTCTAAGTACACTATTCGCTGACGCACTTGGAAGTTTTTTTTTTTTTTTTTTTTTACATCATTAATCGCGTGCCGCCCTATGGGCTATGGCGATGTACGCACTTGGAAGTAAACATATGCGGTTATGTGGGAGAAATCTGCAATTTACTGTCGTACATGATCTGACCATGTTGTCTAATGGGTGCTGATGTAATTTCGATGTTCCTGACTGGCTCTCCATTTGCTCGTCGCAGTTGCGCATTTGATGCTTCCAAAACTAGCCTTTGCACTTGCTGGATCACTTCTTGGCTATGGCACATTTTCTTTTTTTTTTATATATCATTACTCGCTTGCCGCCTGTCAGGCTATGGCGAGGTATATGGCACATTTGTATAGAGTCGACTTTGGTGAAATAGTTATCTTCAGAGCTCCTGATTGTATATAATCCTTGGTTCTTTGGAATGGGGATGTTGGGGAGGAGCCGGGAGAGCTTCTGACTCCACCGGCAGGGATGCCTTAGTGGTTGAAGGGGGATTACTCGGGAGTACCATCGCTGATGGGACAGCGTTTGCAATAGGTGGTCTCGGTCGGGGGGGGAGGGTACTAAAATCGGTAGCAGATGATTGTTACCCAAGATTGTTGGAGGAAGGGCAAAGTTCATTGATTAAAGTTCAACCTACGTACACGAGGAAGTTCGAGACCTATTTTATAATTGAGATCTCGAGTACAAAAAGAATGTAGATATTTCCAAATACTGTACGAAAAAACCCCCATTTTGGGTCACGAGTTTGGTTCCGTGTTCACACAATAATTAATATTAAATAGTGTTAGATTTAGTTTGGCATGGTTTAGTACAGAATTACTATTGTGGTTTCGGTAATGCTGAGAACATTGGAGCAGTTCATAGTTTTCAAACCGTTAAACTTGAAATACCCGTGATAACACCGCTTTTAGATTAAATGGTTTTAGTAAAATTTAACAGCATTCACTAGAAAACTGAATTAATTCACTGGGTATCTGCCGTTTCTTAGTTCCAACTACCTGAATCTTGTTGGCTATTAAGATTTCTTTAAGTCTATTTGGGACTCTGATATCATTCCCATCTTGAAGCTACATGTGCATATTGATGAGGCCAGTGGAGTACCACTTGACTATACCAAATTAGCAGTAGGATTAACTAGATTACTAAGTTTACCAATGAGTATAGTTGGCTAGGCCTAGTCTTGTGTCTAGGGAGGAGTGCAACCAGACTACAACGTGCCAAGCCTTTCTCACTTAGCTTTCATATTCCTCTACTCCTTCCACTTCTTCATACTTACTCTTCCACTCTATCCACTCATCTACTCCATCCACTCCTCCACTTCATCCACACTTCCACTTCATTTACTCCTCTAATTTATCAGTCTCATTGCTCTATCACTTCTACTTCACAATTCTACTCACTGTAACATAATCCTGGTTCGGTAATCCTGCCCCCTTTTGATACTTGCAGCTCTGCTCACCCAATTCTACTCACACAATTCTACTTACACAATTCTACTCACTCTGACAGTTGCTAAATCTAGTGCTTACAAACTCATGCACACAGTTCTGCTTACTTTAACGATTCTGTCTCATAGCTCTCACTTACAAAATCTTACTCATTCTCACACTTATAACTGTTACAGGCTTCGGGACTCACTGCAACCGTAGGTGGGCAGTCAGTGGATGTACGTATGCATATGTGATGCAGGCAAAATGCGACAGCCGGAAAGTGTCACAGTTGTATATATGAGTGCTATTTGAGCTACACAGAGGACTAATTGCTAGTCAAGTGTCTTTTTGGCCTGGTGGATGGTAACTCTCTACATTTACCACCCTCATTACAATAAGCCTACTCATATCATCTCACTCATTACAGCTCTACTCACAATCTCACTTATTCATATATTTACAATCTTATTCACTCAACAGTCTTATTACTTTATCTCCTTTCCGAGAGGAGTTAATTATAAGATAAGTGTCATACAGTACATATATAATGCTCTTTCTTAGCTATGAGTTAACATTTGCTACTTTTAGACTTCATCTTATCTTCTTTCTTATAAGACTATAAAAGCATATATACTGTTTCATATATTAAAGTTGTATCATATATTGCTAGCTAATTATCTTTCACTTATTCAGGAAATCTTCATTATAATAAGAGGAATGGAAACTATCTTATGGTTATGTAATTAATTGGAGGTAGTCTAGCTTTATAAATTATGTACTAGTACTTAAAAATTTACAATGGTGTACCATATTATGCAGTAGTTTATATAATTGTGATGAGGATACAGTTAAAATAAGTATACAGAGTCAAGGACTACACCGTTGTAAAGCCATATCGTGATCATCAGAATACCATTTGGATAGGCATAGAGTTACATCCTTAAACGAGGTATTTATACTAACCACTTGGCGTGACCTAACCATTTTTTCGCCGCAAAACCGTTTTCCCACAACAATCAGGTTGCGCATGAACCTTGTATAAGAACCCATTCTCAACACTAACGGAAATTCACCCACTCACAATAACATCACGGTTATAAAAAATGGGTTTTTTTTTCGTACGGTAAGGAATGAAAAAGCAAGTCACCGTGCTGCTCAAATGACTGTAGAAATATCTAGAAGTGTCAAGAGTACAGAACGAAGAGACAGAAACATCCAGAATACATGACATATAAGAGAAAACTAGAAAGTAGTGGAACACTAGAGAATGATATAGAAGAAATAGAAAGAACAGAACGCGGTGGAAAGACTGAACATTGTACTATCCCATTTTCAACAAAGATAGATTAAACCATCCCATATTGAGACCAGGCAGAAGGGAGATGGAGCTCGAGAAGTGAGTATACGATCAGTCAGAGGTACAGAAGGTGAGAATACTGAGGAAGGAAATGTGTCTTTGTTGCTAGGGAGGAAGCTGCTGGAATCTGGGGTATATAGGGGAGTGCAAATATACATGTATGATGAAAACCATAAGGAAGAGATTAAGGAAGCAGTGGAGGTAAAGAAAAGGTATATAGCAGACGAGAGGCTGAAGGAACGGAGCGAAAGCCGAAAGGACCTTGAGGGTAGGAGGCAGGAGATGGTAGAGTGTTGTCGAGTTTGGGCAGGTGAGAGTAGTGCTTTGTAGTTAGGAAAGAGATGCAGATCAGGAGAGTGTGAGAAGTGTGTTTTTTTTGTTTTTTTTTTTTAATTCACGTAACCCCGCATACAGGCTATCAGCCTATGGCAGGGACCCATATACGAGGAGGAGCTGGGACTATTTATACCCCAATATTTATAGCTGAGATGGGTAGTGGAGTTCTTTGAAGGAGTTGAGAGTCTAAAGCATAGACGGAGAGCAGATGGGGCCGAGTTAGTTTAGGAGTCTAAAGTGTGGGCAGAGAGCAGATTGGGCCGAGTCCGTGGAGGCAGTAAACGGATTTAAAAGAGAGATAGCAGATCGGGCTGAGTCAGTGGAGGCAGTAAAGAGATCCAAAAGAGAGAGAGCAATTAGGCCGAGTCAGTGGAGGTAGTAGAGGTATCCAAAATAGAGAGAGCAGCTAGGGGGGAGGAAGAAATGTTTGGATACTGGTCATGCGTGCATTTGTAATGCGGATATTGATGATCCCGAATGCTGTACGTTGGTAATACTACCCAGGCATACTCACCTCGACGATCCTTCTGCCCAGGTGTAGTTGGTGACAGCCCCCCTACCCCATCTTGTGGACTTCACCTGCCGAAGCCTGCTTGCTTTCTCCCTCGCTTGTCTCTTTGTGACCAATGCTTGACCAAGGCCGCCGTCTGCCGCCTACCCATCGAGTAGGTCTAGATCCAGCCTTCCTTTCTCTTGGCGTTGCCGCTTTTTCGTGCCTTCCCAACGGCTCCCTTCCGACTCTCCCAGGGCCACCGGCCTCCAGTACAACTCGCCACCTACTCCTGCTTCGTCACTGCGGCTGCCGTCCGTGAAGATGGCCACTGAGCATCTTGGCCTCCCTGATTGCCCTCTTCCACTTGGCTGGTAAATCCTCATGCTTGCTTAGTTTGAAGTCGATCTCCTCAATCTCCGCAACAAGAGGGAGAACCGCACGCCTCCAGGATACCTTCTCCTCTCCTCCTCGAGCCTGCTCGCAGCCCGTCCTGCTACCGACTTGAAGCCATCTTGCTCGTCTGTGCTCTCACTCCAGCCCACATAGCCCCTCTAGTCACGGCCTCGTTCACCCTCCTGGTCCAGAGCTATGGTCTCAATCTCTCTGAAGCTTTCAGGCCGCAGACCCCTAATGCCGATTCTCGTGCCATAGTCATGTTTTTTTTTTTTTTTAATTGCTATAGTCATGTGATGCGTAGATAGGTGGAGAGAACTTGTATGTAGGAGGCGGGTATGCATGTATGTATGAGGTAGGTATAAGGCAGGAGCATGCGGCAAGGAGAGGCTACGGGATGGGGAGACAGTGAAAGGGAGCGCTCTGGAGGTGCCGTGATCCTGAGAGCGGAGGATCTTCGTTCCTTTTCTTCAACGAATACAGATAGCACGGAATGTACTCTTCATACATCTTTCGTCTGTCCACAGCTGTGGATGTCATACGGATGGGCTGCAACGCATATCTCACTCCTGCTATAGCCTCAACCTATCTCATGCTCCGCCTCGCACTCCACCTGGAAACGTTCCCAGCACTTGATATGGAGTTTCTTAAGCTGCGACTTCTACTGTTTCTGGCTCCTCACTCAATCTGCTCCCCACAGAGCCGCCGCCCGTATCATTTCCAGCAGATCCCTTCCGCCACGAGACTGGTCTCAAGCCACACTACGCGTTGCCCAACCCTCGGAGCCTCAATAGCCTCCTGGCCTTGTCGATCCGGCTTCCACTGGTGATACAGCTGGAGTGTACTGCTGTCAGAGATTACCCGTAGCCGCTTGCTTCGCTGGATTCGGCCCTTCTCCTACTATTCTTGTCAATGACCATTGGCAAAGAAGAAAGCCCGGAGTGCCAGTGGTGCGGGGAAGAGGAGGAATCCACCGACCACGTGCTTACCAGGTGCAAAACCTGGAAGAAGAAATGGCCGGGAGGGAGAACAGACCTGATCGAACCACCCAAGAGCAAGGACAAGGACGTTTTGGTAGACATCTTAGAATGGGCGGGACAACAATAGGGAAGGGTTTCACTATTACTTATTTCCTCACTTTATCCTATTTATTCCCTTTTACATTTATTACCTTTTACCATGTATTTAACCTCGCCATAGCCCATAGGGCGGCACGCGAGCAATGATATAAAAAAAAAAAAAAAAAAAAATTGTCAATGACCAGGATCTCCGCCTTCGATGCCTCCAGTTGTAAGCCATGTACATGGCCACTCTCTGATCACACTGGCGCCTTTCCCTTGTGTCCTTGTGTCTTTCCCAGTCAACAATCTCACAGTTCATGTCGTCCACCAGCGATAGAAGTTCTAATTTGCAGTTCCCGCCGAAGGCAATTGGTACCTGAGGATAAGTAATCAAAACCAAGTATACTCTACGATACTGCACTTCATTTTCTGACAACTTCGATTCGTATGGATTTTCTTACTGTACAAGGAGCGACTCTGCCCCGGATCTATTGTTGCGACAACTGAAGCTACCATGCAATTCGTATATATAGAACGACTTATGACCGTGACAATCGGCCATGCCTCCAGAGTCTTTTTTTGATGTTACTGTATCCCATTGCTGAGAAACCCTGGAGAGCAATGTTTGGCCGGACCTTACATGTGTACCCTCGAAAAGATCTAGCCTTACGGAATGATATCTCAAGGCTCATTTTACCATCGCAATCTATAAAACATGGTAGATTTTATTTGGTTAAAATAAAGGATATTTCATTGTGGTATAATGACTTATTAGTTCCTACATACTGAATGCTATAGAGCACCGTTCTCACGCGCTGTCATAATTCTCAATACTTGTCTATAGAGATTGCACAGCAAAGTGTATGAATACCTTCTGTAATGTCGATAATACTCAATTCTGTACAGCGTACATTACGATATGGATATGCATGTGCTGGCACTATAAGATTTGGACATAGTTTACAAACTGCATAGTGTGTAATGCAGACAGTACCGGACAAATTCGGGGAAAAGCGCATGTACGCCAAGTCGGGTTTATTTACGGCCGGCAATTTTTGAATTTGAAATTGAGTGATGCAATGTGCTAGTTCCATAAAGCGATAGATACCATGCATACTGAAGTAGTAACATCACATTGTTTTGGTACTATGTAGTTACGTCCGTATAAACCTGAACCCAAGACGAGACCATCACGGAGGCAGGCATGCAGGAGCGAAGAACGAAACAGACTACACCTAAGTTACCGCCCCCTGCAGCGGCTGGGAACCCGGGTCGCCACCCTAGCCGGAGTCATGGGCAATAAAGGACTCCGCCACTGGAGATATCAAATCGGGAAGGCGGACGGTCCCGAATGTCGGTGGTGCGGCGGGAACTTGGAGACCACCGCACATGTGCTGACAGAATGCGAAACATGGAAACGGAGATGGCCAGGGGGGGAGGAGGATATAAGGAACCCCCCCAGAGACGGAGACAGAGACACACTGGTAGAACTGCTGGATTGGGTCGGACGGGCATAGGAAATCTAGTCATTATTATTATATCTTTCCTTTTTAAGTCACTATTACTAGTTCTTTTCCTTTCACACATGTATCTAACCAAAACCTCGCAATAGCCTCACAGGCGGCACGCGGGTAATGATATAAAAAAAAAAATTAAAAATTAAAAATAAACCTGAACCCTATAAGTTATTTCAATTCTTGAGCCTTGTGGTTACAGGGTCTCGAGTGGACCTACCGCATACAATTCCTGAGGAAACAGGCCAGCTCCCAAGGGACCGGATAGTCTCGTAACCAGGGGACCGGATTTCCGCGGGACTATGGGGTTCGTCCACCAACCACGTAATACCGAGTTCTTGCCGAAGATAAGATAGGAACAGCTTTCACTCAGAACGCAAACACGTTCCGCAATGCGTTTGGATCTAATCATATACCAATCGCCAAACTCAAACTCATCCCCATCACCAGCTCCCATGTATTTTAGCAGCAAGAGGGGGACTTCGAGCCAGAATACGGCTTACTTAGCTGCTGACTAAGCTACTAGACACTTTCCTGGGCCGGAACCTGCTTGCCCTCACTAGTTTTTCTGCACTACCCCTGTAGCGCTTCCCGTGTAGCCTTGGCTCTTTTCCGTGCCAACCCAGCGACTCCCTTTCTGTGCTCGACGAGCCTGAGCCCCCTCTCTCCAGCATCACCCACCAACTACTCCCCCCCCCCCTTCTTCGCTGAGGCTGCCGTCTGTGAAGATGGCCACTGAGTATCCGCTGTCCTTCTCATCTTCCCCTCCTCGAGGCATCTCGCCATCCTGCGTGCTATTGATTCCAAGGCATCTCTCCTGTTCAGTACCCTCTGTCCAGGCTACGTTGAAGTCCATCCCTTGCAGCCCTCGTTCACCCTCTCAGTCCGGATCTGTGTCCCAACCCCGATGAAACTAGCTTCCAGGCGGCCAGACCACAGGTGCCCCACGCCCATGGAGCCCCTTATCGCCCTCAACGCATACTTCACTTGGCTTTGATCCATACTCCTGGCCACGCCCTCCACTCCGGCTATAGTCTGATCTTTTCTGTTGCCGTGTAATGCGGTCACAGATCACACGTAGTCACTTGATTTGTTGGACACTCGGTTGTCTGCATGCAGGTTTACGTGACCCAAAACAAAATCCCTTTAACGAATTGAGATATACTGCATTCGGAAGATGTGGAGGAAGGGGCTCTGGTGCGGGAACTGGCCCTGTTCTCTTCTCTTCTCTCTCTCCATCCCTCTCCATCTCTCTCTTACTCAGACGCAAACAAAGCATCCCTAAATTCTTTTACCGTCGATATGCCAGAAACACCTGCAGCAATGTGGGGGCGATTTCGAGAGGAGGAGAGGCAGAGACCCCTCAAGAAGACGTTACGAGCGAAGTACTCGGCGGAGTCAGCGCGAGCAGGCGAACAAAGCCCAAGAAGATGCCCTTATTTTACCATTCTCGCCTAATGCAAATGTTGTCCCATCAGGGGTTGTACCCCAGGACAATCAACCTTCAACCGCTCAGGCCTCCTTGCCTGTGCAGTCGGAAGCTCCCCCGGCACCTCCCCAAGACCTCCCTATCGACGAACCATGGGTCATATACAACCAAGGTAAGCTTGCATTCCCAGATGTTATACATCTTGAGAACGTTTAAAATTTTATGAGGCTAACCTGAATTGTCCAGGAGCACTGATGACATCTATTTCACCAGCATCGAATCTATAAGATTATGACATAACGGATGAAACGATCCAGCAAGTGCGCAGACTAGCTTTTGAAGCATCATCACAAATACCACGA
This sequence comes from Kalaharituber pfeilii, assembly GCA_015179045.1. Taxonomy (NCBI): domain Eukaryota; kingdom Fungi; phylum Ascomycota; class Pezizomycetes; order Pezizales; family Pezizaceae; genus Kalaharituber; species Kalaharituber pfeilii. The sequence continues at coordinate 67,950 of WHUZ01000043.1, forward strand.
GCAGTCGGAGAGCAAGTGAGGAACATCGAAGTTAAAGCGGCACCACACGACACAACGTGGTCCGGTCATGTACAACAGTACATTTTTTTTTTTTTTTTTTTATATCACATGACCCCGCTTGTAGCTGTTCGCCATGGCAGGGCTACAACAGTACATTGCGGACTTCTACTGTCGAAACATACATCCACCACCTGTGTTTGAGCTATCAGAACATTACATCCGTGACCCGCATGTTGCTGTTACTAATTGATAGTTCTTTTTGTTACTGTTTCGTTCTGTTTGACTCATATCCGTGATTCACACTGTCTGTTCCCCTCGGAGGGAAGTGGAAGGGGACGCCCTCGAGGAGATGCTGATATGGGTGGAGGGGAGCTAGTAGAGCTTTCATTCTTCTCTCATGTCTTTTCCAGATCTCCTTATTCCATATTTTTAGTTTTCTTTTCTTTCTTACTATCTCCTATGTTTAGCTCTCGTCATAGCCCCTAGAGCAACACACGAGTAATGATATTAAAAAAAATAAAACACTCTCTGTTGCCATCAAACTCTTATGCAATATGACAGCTCACCCAATATGACAGGTTGGAGTGGAGAGATCAATTTTCGAGGTAAATACATGCAACAATAGATACCTACATGATTTTTTTTTTTTTAAATATCATTACTCGTGTGCCGCCTCGTGGGCTATGACGAGAATAGTTACATAGGGGATAAATAGAAGATAAATATGAGAATAATTAATGTGAAGTAAACGTGGGCCTGTTATCTCTCCATCCACCTCAGCAAGTCCATCACGGGTCCCCTCCTCTTCGTCCGCGGCCGGGGGCCTATATAACGCCTCCCTCCCCCCTGGCCATTTCCTCCTCCACGTCTCGCACCTGTCCCATAAGTGTGTCTACCTACATGAATAAGGACCATACTCAAAAGACACATCAAGCTCAGCACAGTCATGTAGTTTTCAAGCCGTTGGGTGCAAGTGCTGCTTGTTTGCCCTCCTGTGTTGTACTTCCCGTTGCTGTATTCCCCTGAACAAAGCGCTGAATTGTTAATGATGCATTATTTGCTTCAGGAAGTGACACTGGCTCTGGCTCCTTGAATTCGTCATCTTTAAACCGACCCTGATCCATTGGGTCTACGCCTTGTGGGTCTGTCAGTTCTGGGGCAATAGGTATTCATTAAATGATAGGCATACCATAGTAGTACTCTCAACTACAAATGTACCAAAGAGACAGATGCATCGCTAGGATAAACACTATGCTACAGTAGCACGACTAGGATAGATAACACTATCCATTTGCCAAATTAGTATACCAAAGCAAAGATTCTATCACTAAGCATCATGGTCATTGCTAGTATTGGCAGTATCCAATATGACAGGTCCAGTGACCAGAAAATCTGGGAAACCGGCTAGTGAAATCGTTATCCATACAATAAATAAAAATATCGAATAATCCCACAGGCCCAAATTCGTGCCGACAAAGTTTATGCAATATGACACGGGTATCCGGTATGACAGGTGTCCAATATGACAGGTTTGTCTGTATGAATCACCACAGCGCCAACTTTGTGCCACTGCGATTAGTTGCAAGCCACCCAGTGTGTGACTTCTGTACCTGCCTGATATGTTACAGTTACCTATCTAGTTATGGTTCTGCAGTCACGCCATGCAATGCTCAGCATGTATATAATCCTGTTTGTCTTGCATGTCTTTAATCAAAAGACTTACTGTATTGGACCCAATGATACAGAGCTTCTTCATTCATTCCAAAAAGCCCTTTTTATCACCCCTAAGTGCGAGCCGAGAATCCCAGGGTCACTATAACATTTACCCCATAACCGCACGTGTGAGCGGTCGTAAAACAGTTCATATCTACTACAGGCCCAACAGGAGGGGTTTGAATCCTGCCGCACGGGCGACCGACACAACATAATGCAATAGTACAACAACATTGCGGGCTTAAGCAACATAGGTTATGAGATAAACCTGCTGAAGAAAAGCTGAGAGAAAAGGCTCCCACAAGTTGGGAGAATGTCACTAAGGACGGCAATCAAAAGGCTGAAAAGAGAGGTCAATGAGGAGTTGAAGAAAGCTGGGAAGGAATACCACATTGACAGGTCATTGTGGAGATCCAGTCTTTCCACCTCGTTTTATCAAAGCCGCTAAACTATATAGACATCAAGCAATCCTTGCTGAGAGAAAAGTCAGTGCATAGTGCAATCTATAATGATAGTGATTAGCTGCTGTTGATCTTTGTTTTATATTCTGCTTATGATCATGTCTTGTTTTTTTTTTCCTCCAGGGTTTGTCATATTGTTGTTTTTTATCCCATAGCCCACCGAAACCTCGACAGCTCTTGTGATGGAGCATCAGCTGCAGGCGGTTCAAGTATTGTCCAGTCTTTCCAGCTCGTTATGTCTGTTTGTACAATCATGTGAGCGGTTACCTATTCAGTCATGTAACCCAGATATGCTATACCCTGTTTTCGTAATATCTATATGCACTCTCTTCCGCCTTCAGGTATAACTGGGGTCTCGAAATCCTTCTTGTATAGAGGTTCATTGAATTGAACTAAAGTCCCCTTACACCTAGTCCTCCAAGTCAATACTTGTTATAAGCCAGGGCCAGCACCTCATCTACTCTAACCTTCCTACATGACTGAGTGACCTCACTGATGGTGACTTCACCGATATATCGACCACCGCTTCGTCCTCCATCAGTACCGATGCTACGATTCAAACGTATCCAACATTTGAAACGGTAGTCCAGTTATCACTCCTGGAGTTACAACGTCCAGGTCTATCTCAATTATCTGGGGCCTAGACATCTGGAATGTCTGCAATAGTAATTCCACTTAGCGTTCGAAGTATAGTGAAAAAGTAGGATTTCTGCGGCTTGCCCTAATTTTCTTTTTCAAACACTAAGACTTACCTAGTGTCCGGAGTGGGTACTGCCCTTGGGGCTGGAAAGCCCTGGAGGGTCACTTCGACCGACATTGTATCGCCTCAGTTCATTACATGCTCAACTGCTGAAGTAAATCTGGACTATAGACCTATTGACTTTGATGAGCAACCACCCTAGGAACATTGATCACCCCTAGAAAAGTCTTAAGACTCGTATTTGAATCGTAAAGCTACAAGCGAATTGCCTAAGGTTGCATTTCTCCGGCTCTTATATCAACATCATCAACAAGTGCTTGCTGGACCTTGCGTTATCCGCCCCCTCTTTCATTTTTTTTCTTTTTATTTTTTGGGGGAGCTTAATCGAAGATAGAAGATTAAAATTAAAGTACATACTCACAACAGAATTCCTGGAATGATTAATAGAGGCACATAAACTATAAAAGGGATTATAGTTCTGAAATGCGGATTTCTCCGCTGGAGGCTTTTTTTTTTTTTTTTTTTTTTTTTTTTTATGTCATTATTCGCTGGCCGCCCTATGGGCTATGGCGATGTGCTAGCTGGAGGCATTTTTATGCATCCCTTTAATTGTAATCCTACAACTTTTATTGTGCCGAATGGTAGGATGTAATGGAAGTATTAGCACTCAATAGAGACACTCCTTCCGCTTGCATTTTCACTGCAAGGTTCCCACCCTCATCTTCCCACGGCTGTGCGCTGACAAGGATAGATGTACAAGTTATTTTGGGTTGAGGCCTCTAATAACAGGCATAATATAAGATCGATGCGAATTGTTACTAGTAGGCTCATATTACACCCGGCCTCTGCTCGTTTTTGTTTTTTTTTATAAAAAAGGAAAAACATAACGCCGCATGTAACCGCAGCACGAGACTAGCACGCAGCCATGGCAGGGTCCCTGGGCGAGCCCTCAAAGCCCGGAGACAGACTTAAGCAAGATCCTAGATACATGATCCCCACTCACTTCCCCCCTTAGCGTCTAAAACTTTATTCTGGGAAAAAACCCATCACACTCCTCCCCGTTCTCTGCTCTCCGCTTCCAGTTCTTTTCCACATCCTTCCACTCCCTAAACCCCTCCGGTCTATATTTCTTCTGACTACACCAAAAAGCTAGGTGCTCCCCTGTCTGCACTTCTCCACACCTACACTTATCCAACTCCAATACCACCAGCCTCTTCAGCTATGCCTTGCACTTTCCCCTCTCCAATCACAATGCTGTGAAATTAGATGTTTCTACCCTATCCCACTCCATTGCCTTTCCCTCTCTGTATCCCTCCATCTCCCTCCTCTCCTTTCTCCACTTTCTAAACCTCTGCTACACCCTGCTACTGGTGCCCACCTCTCTTTCCTTCTTCACCATTCTCTCTTTCACTTTCTCATCTGCCCTCTCATTGCCCCCAATCTCAATATATACCTTGACTTACATTAGTTTTATATGCCCCTACTCTTTTGCCTCTTTGCTATTTTATCTACTACTCCTCTAACATCCTCTGTCTTCTTCTTTCCCTCTCTGCCTGCCTTCTGGATTGTCAGGATAGCTGCCTCCGAATCCAAGCAGATGAGGAGAGAAATCTCTCCCCCATACTCTCTAATGCCCTTCTCACCCCACTCACCTCCCCTTCAAAAGCTGTCACTGTTCTCCCCACCACCTCTGGCACTGCCACTGACTTCACCTATGCCCTGCCATGGCGAAACAGCTACAAGCGGGGTCACGTGAAATTAAAAAAAAAAAAAAAAAAAAAAAAAGACTTCACCTATACTCTTGCTCCTATCCTGCTGTTCTTGATCTTATTGCTATCTGAGTATAGAATTGCTCTCTCTTATTCTGCTTCTTCTATCAATGTCTCTCACTCTTCTCTCCTACTATCTTCTCTGATCATCCTTCCTGCCATCTCTATTTCTAGCTTCTTGCACTCCTTCCTCTATGAGATTTCTTTTCCCTCCTCTATAAACCTCACTCACTACTCTTGCCAGCAGTCGAGAATCATCTTATATCTATCCTTCTCTCCTAGTACCCACTGCACCCCCTAGTCCTTTCAATTTCTTACTCTCTTCTCTCCCTCATCATTCCCTCTTCGGAAGTCTATTATACATAGCTCTGCCAGCTCTGATAGTTCTTCTACCTCTCAGATTATCACCCTCGTCTGTATAATATTGAGAATCATCTCTACATCTTCTACTCCACATACTATATTCACTCTCTCAGCCGCCTTCTTTAGCACTTGCAGCTGTACTCTCTCCATCTCTCTTCTACTCCTTCTGCTCTCGCTACCCAATCTCACCCCGCTACATCCCTACTGCTCTCATCATCCCTGTATAGGCCTGCCTCCAACTTCTTGAGCTTATCCCCTGATCTCTGTTTCCTAGCCCTGCTATTGCCCCTGCCAGCTGTCTCACTCTCCCTACTCTATTCTTCTAGTTTGCACTAAAGGTCAAGTTCTTATCAAAAATAACCCCAAACCACTTCAGAAACTCTCTTTCTTTCTTCTGCTTCCTCCCTGTCCTAAGGGTAATCATCTCCCACTTTAACTTCTCCAGTGGAATCCCTTCCTCTTTTGCTACGTCTGCCATTACTTTCTTAACCCTCTGTCTGAGTCATGCTATATCCCAGTAGCTATACTGGTCTAGCACCATTATTGTAATGTCATCCATATATGATAGCACTTCTATCTCCCCTCCCCTTGCTGCCTCTCCTATCCTCCTCTTCATCTTCTTAATTGTTGGTGCCATGAAAATCAAGAACATGACTAGCAACAGAGGAGACCCCTGCAGAACCTCCTCATTCACTTTCCCCCTTCCTCTAACCTTCCCATCCCATTCTACTTCGAAGCTCCTTTCAACTAAAAAACCCTCCAGCCATCTCCGCTTCTCTCTTACTCCCCTCCCATACCTCTCCTCAATCCTTCTCAATACTACCTCCCCCCTCACAATGTTAAAACCAGCCTTAACATCCGCCGTCACCCACACTGACCTTCCCCCCTGTGCAGACACCTCTGCGTCTTCGTCACTGCCCGCGACATCGCCTGTACTGCGTTCCTTCCCTTTTGTGCCCCCCAGTTGCAGTCTGTGGAAGAGATGTCCTTCTTTCTGCAGCCTGTTCGCCATTATCTTCTCTCTGATCTTCCCCATGCAATTGAGCAGCTTAATCGACCTCCAGGCTTTTGTGGTCTTGATGTCCTCCCCGGTTTCGGGATCATGACGACTCTCCTCGCTCATGTTGGACTTTTGGCATCTTTCCGTGGCAGGGCGAGTCTCAAATCTCTTTTGTACCTAATCTCGCCATTGCTCACAGGGCGGCATGCGAGTAATGATACATCAAAAAAAAAAAAAAAAAAAAAAAAAAACACCGGTATTATATAAGCTATAGAGGTCACTAGTCAAATATCTTTTCACATTAATAGAAAACAGCTCGCTTACTAACTCATATATATTCCGCTGACCAAGACATTCTCCACACGATGCTTTTACGCTGCATAGTAGCCCAGAATTGCTGTGCGTATGCATAAACAAATATGTATGCTTCAATATGGCAATGCAATTCTCTACATAATGGACTGAGCATCATCAAACATCCTATACTTCATGGACATAGTTATAGGCAGCAGAGTGTACAGTGAGGTCAATAAGATCTGAGGGCTGAAGCATTAACACATGGTGACTCAAACATGTCCAGCATAGAATTTTGTATGTACCAAATAAGTGATCACTTATATGCTACAAATAAGCCTAGAAAATATTCGGAAGATAAATTTAACATATTCTCCCATGCTCTGACTTCAATTGGCACTCATAGTATTTTTTGTTGTGGTATCCGGAAAATGTGCAATATCCTAGCAGCGTGCATACGCGAATGTGTGCCATAACAGCCTTCGTTGTCATCATTTAGAAATGTCAAGTTGAGGTCATTTGAATACATATAATTCCTGCATAGTTCCGCTACTCATGTATTCTTTTTTTTTTTTTTTTTTTTTTTTTTTTTTTTTTTTTGTTACGTGACCCCGCTTGCAGCTGTTCGCCATGGCAGAGCCCCTGGGTCTAGACCCTCAAAGCCCGGTGGCAGGCTACTCATGTATTCTGAATATGCACATTCTGGCTCTTGGATCTAAGTTCCTAATAGCAGCAAGGGACTATGTCATTACAGGTCCAATCTGCAATCGTCTATAATATTCTTTAACCGTAGCTTACACCCAATTCTGATATCCCATTCGGTAAATGAGTGTCAGGAGCGATCATTGAGGCTGCTCCGACTCACATCCAGCCGATCTGCATTTCTTTGCTGCTCTGCATATCTTTGTGACTACACCTCGGGGCTTTTTTTTTTTTTTTTTTTTTTTTTTTCACGTAACCCCGCTTGCAGCTGTTCGCCATTGCAGGGTCCCTGGACCGAAGTCCTTATGGCCGGGAGACAGGCACCTGTGCAACTACCTACAAAATTGTCCCATGTAAAAACACACAACGATACTATGACTTTGGTGATGCGGAGGAAACACAAAGCGAAAGCCCAGTCCCCCAAGAGAACAATCAAGCACGAATACCCAAATATCCCCCCAGAAAATCAAGCAGCCATGTCAATCTCCTCCACATCCCTCCCCTTCCCCTTTCTCTCCACCTTTGTCATTCTTTCTCAGTCACACAGGCACGAGTGGTACCATTTGCCTGATAACCATACCTTCGCTGGCGTTTGACTATCTGTTTCTAATGAAGGCTGAGGGCAGTATACACAGATGGCAGAATTGAGGGGAGGACCGGGGAATGCATGTGGTGGGAGGGCAGGACAGAATCCAACTACCTGGGGGCAGGGGCAACAGTCAATGATGCTGAACTGATAGCCATCGCCATAGCCCTAGAAAAACGGGATGAGTAGATCCTGATCACTTCGGACTCACCAGTGGCGATTGATAAACTGAAGAAGGGTGCGGAGGGAAAGCGAACGACAGGTGGGGCCAGCTGGGTGTGCAGGAGATCCTGGGAAGAAAGGATAGTACGAGGAGGCCTGGATGTGGCGATAATGTGGGCCAAGGGACATGAGGGACTGAGAGGCAATGAAGAAGCAGACGGGGTGGTCACGGAGGCAGGGATGCGCATGGCGGCCAAGGCACAGTGATCCCAGGAAAGGAATAGACTGGAAATGAATTACAGACCGCTGCAGAGATTTGGGGATGCGGAACGCACCTTGGCCAGGCATCCTAGGAGGAAACGGCCTGAGAGTGTGGAGGTGCTCTGGCCCACCAACGAACATTCTCCGGTTCGTGAACTGGACAGCCGATTCGCGAATCCGCCGGCCTTGTGAAAAACATATGGTGTTTTTCACGGGGCCAGCCCAGCCATGAACGCCTGGCCTAGCGGCGAACATGAATGTACCTCTATGTACCTGTATGTATATATATGCCCAGTTTTGTGAACCACAATGTTCGTCTGTGGGCTAGCACATGAGTCATGAATTGGGCCTTACATACGTAATAAGGGAGCTGAGGAGAAAATCACCAGCTCAGTTGTGATATACCTAGAGGCACGCGAGTAATGAAATAAAAAAAAAAAAAAAAAAAAAAAAGATATACCTAGAGGAGCAAAGTATACCTAGAGCCTAGGCAGATTCAATACCAGTGAAAGTGAGATTAGGAGGAAAATGGCTGAAATCCTGCCAGTACAAGTGGAATAGAGCACCAACTTGCTTAAAGTGGATGCTTGGCATTGGAGCAATGGGGGTTGCCAGGATATTCAACATAGCTGGGATATTGAACACTTTCCGGATGCCAGAACAAAAAAAGGTAAGTGCAAATGACCCTCAAGGGGGCTCAAGTTGAAGCCACGGTATAGGAGAATACAGTAAATTATTCTCTGCGCATTTTCTAGGCCTATTTATAGCTTATAAGTAGCAACCTATTTGGTTTTTACAAACATATCCACAGGAATATTAGGCTATCATGCAGTGGAAAAATGCAGTGGAAAACATTGTGTAGAGACCCTCTAAAGCTATAAATGGAAACACATATACAATTAGGTATTTTTTGAACTACTGACAACATGTTCAATATCCCAATTGTACGCGTTATGCAACGCTTTATAATAAGTGCATTGTAAGAGGACTAGTGATATTGAGTGTAGACACTATGTTATACGTGATACTGAAAGAACATTTTGAAGGTGGTGTATGCATGAGACATCAACCGCTGGGTGTCATAGATACCCAGCGGTTGCTAGATTATTACTGGATCATTCATTATATTACTAGGGTACCATTTTTGTAATGTACTAAGGCATGGTGTCTTCTGTTGCTACCTCTATCACTGGAGACAATAGACGTACCACTTCACTAAGGCATAAGTCAGTTCGGAAACTATACTAGCCGAATCCCCTCCTCTTTTATCGCCTTTCCCACCGCCTTACCTACCACCTCTCCCGCCACCTCTTCCACCACCCCTTCCACCATCTCTCAGTCAGCCGCTACTGCTGCCTCTCTCTGTTTCAATCTACCTTCTTTCCACCCCGTTTAGATCTCGGATTGCATCTCCTATAGCTTTCTTCCATCTCCACCCCTCCTATCGCCTCTCCCGCCTGCCCTGCCATGGCGAACAGCTGCAAGCGGGGTCACGTGATACAAAAAAAAAAAAAAAAACCTCTCCCGCCTCCACCTCTCCCGCCTCTGCCTATCGTACCTGCTGTCGCCTCCACTGCCGCGTCTCCCATGTGCCCTACCTCCGTCTCCACCATCTCCACCTGTAAAATACCACCCCGACAACAAATAACAGGATTGACAGGACTGACAAGGTTCCCTCTTCTGCCTCTTCCTTCGCTTCTCCTGTTGCCTCTCCCATCGCCACTCCACAGCCTATCCGCCGCCGCATTTCACCTCGATATGTCGATTTCACCCATGTTTCTTTTTTTTCTCATTCCTCTGTTATTTGCTGCTTTGATTCATTGGTGCGTACACGGCTTTTATGGGTATACAGGACAAGCTGGTCTTCTTCCCTTCCCTCCTCTCCTTCTTCAACCACCATCGGGCTGCAGCTATGCTCCCCATCCATGGGTTCACCTTCTCCATCCAGTCCCTAACCTTTCCAAGCGTCCTGCCATGGCGAAGAGCCGCATGCGGGGTCATGTGACAAAAAAAAAAAAAAAAAAAAAAAAAACCTTTCCAAGCTGTTTAGTTGTTGCAATTCCATGTACCACAATTGTGCGACCAGATTGAGGCAGGTTCAACTGTCTCTTCCCAGTCTGTGGTCTGTTGACTTCTTGCTTGGGGGATATTTTCTGGTTACGGGTGGAGATGGGGGGTATTGTGTTTCTTGTAGCCTTCTCTGGAGATTTTGAGGGCTTCAAGGACTCCCCTTTTGCTGGATTGGGGACATGGGTACCTTCGTGCCCTTCATTGATAGTTGTGCTGCGGGGGTGGAAGACTTTTCAGGGGCTGGTGGTGTTGGTGCCATGGTAGGGCACCCTTCCTTGTTGTAGGCATTGTTTTCTTAGGCCAATACTTTCTCTTGAGTAAGTGATGTCCGAGCGCTGTAGCTGAGCGTCGGAAATCTGTGGCTGTGTTATAAGCCTTGCTGCAGCTTGCAATTTTTGAGCCTATATAGATCGACAAAGTCGTGTACAACAAAGTCATCCTAGTCAATAGTTATACAACCTAAAGGTAATATTTTCGATGGTTCCCCTACAGGATGCCAATCTATCGGATCTCAGAGATGATGCATGGGCCCGTCTTATTATGCTGTAGTTCACCACTCTCCCGGACACACCAGCATCCCGGATACATTTACCACCAAAACTACGTAACTTTTACATTCAATTTCTCAACAACTATAATAGCATTTGTTATTGCACTTTGTGTAGCTATTAGACAAAGGGTAATCCTTTCTATCTAGCACTTTTCCTTCATCAAAGATTGTGGGTACAAAGGAATTACCAGTACTGGATAGGATACGATCTGTGGATAGGAAGCGATATTTCAGCCTCAGAAGGCAGCCCCGTCCTCCTCCAATTATTCCTGTATCTCTTTCAATATTGATGCTATTCACGTGCAATCACCTTCATATCATGGCCCGCATCAAGAAGAAGCAACCTCAGGGCGAACTCGTGCTATAGCATGGAGGCATAAGAATCCAGAAGATAGTTTCGCAAAAGTAGCAGGCTATTTTGATACCAATTCGACTATGCTGAGCCACCAACTGCGAGGGGTATAGAAGAGCTGTATGGAGGCTCATGAGAAGCAGCAGCTTCTCGCTTAAAGTGAGGAAAATACACTCATCACTTGGACAACTACCATGAGTGACCTGGGCCTGCCAGTGCATCTCCAGATATTATGCGCAATGACTGTTCAGATCCTCCGTGTGCGGCAGAGCAATAAATTACCAGGCCCGCTGGCACCGGCAGTTCCTTGTCCGCCGCCCACAATCAATGCCAAATATGTTCAATACCTTGTGAGAATATGGGAAGCAGGAGGTGGATGTGGTAGCTTAACACATATTTCACAAGACATTGCATGATACTATTCGACATTGCCATTTTACGCCTGACAATCCTTGGACTTGCAGTGAGAAGGGAATTGTTATGGAAAATACCCATAAAAATCTCCGCAAGTCAATTGTGCATGCCGGACCTGGTCGTAAGGTTGCAGTTACTGATAGTAGTCCAGAGTTCGTCACGACTCTTGAAACTGTGAATGCTGCAGGCAAGGCTATACTGCCATTCATCATATGGCAGGCAAAAAGTCATTCTGCCTGCCCGGATACAGGGGTGTCTAAAGGGGACTGTACCGTGTCTGCATCATGTTGTGGTGATGACGGCTTGTTATTATTTAATGTCCCCGACGGTGCCTGGCTATCGCACATTTTCCGGGACTATACGCAGTACAAGACTTTACATAGGAAACGGGGTTGTCCCCTCTAGGAAAGAAAAACAAAAAACCAAAAGCAAAGAAAGAAAGAAGAAAATGAGTTCCACCAGCAATCCTCCCATCGCCTCCTTCCACCCTCCTACCCTTGGCCCCGCTTCGCAAAGTTAGCAGGCCGAATCCGCTCTGCTACCCTCATGCAGAAATTCTGCGTCCTAGACCACTCCTCCTTCCCGAACCAGACATCAAAACCTGTGGGTACCACCCGCCCATTCCTGCGCGTCCCATAGAGGCCCTCCTCTAGCCTCTCCCTCTTGAGCTTCCGGCTAGTGAGCGGCACGAGCTAGCTCGAGCCGAGCTGGAGGGTGAGCTCGAGCCAGCTCGTGAGTAAGTGAGCTCGGCTCGAGCCTGGATTGATTATATACATAATATTGACAAACTAACCTAAACTAAGCTAAATTTTCATCTTTCTCACTACTATCAGCTAAATTGTGCATTTCGAAGTTGTTGGTAGGTCAGAATGAGCTCCAAGCCTCTAATTATTACTTATATTAGGTATTTACAGTTTATGAAACCTAGCACTGGCTAAGCATTTTAGCGAGCTGTCAAGAAAAACACAAGCATGATCTTGGCTCGTTTGAGCTCGAGCTGGCTCGGCTCGTGCCGCTCACTAGATTTCCGCATGATATGGTCTCTCATTGCCGGCTTGTCTTTCCCACAGAGAGGGCACGCTACCCTCTTGCGAGATATCTCCATGAACGCTCTCACTCCCTTGTTGGTCCAGTGCCGCAGCCCTAGACCCCACGCCTTTGCCCCCAAGTCCTTCGCAAACTCCGCTCCATCTCGTGCCCTAACTTCTGTGACCGTAAGTTGGCCGGGGACCCCCTGCATCCTCCACCCCGGTTCTACTACTGCCCTCTTGGCCTCTTTGTCTGCTCTCTCGTTCCCAGCAATCCCCAGATGTGCCGGAACCCAGATTATATATCCCTCTATGCCTTTATCCGCCAGCTTGCTGCTCATCCTGAGGAGTTCGTGCTCTAATCTTGAGCGTGCTTTGCACTGTCCGTCCAACGCTGTCCGTACCACATACTGTGAGTCTGTCAGGATGTACATCTTCCCTTTTCCAAGGCCCCTATCAGCTCACAAGAGCGCCACCCGGCATGGCTCCAGAACCGCAGCTAGCTCGGCTACGTCGTTGTCATATGTGTCCGGTAATGCTACCCTGTATGCCTCATATCTGTTTGACTCTTGCTCACCCACACCCCCATATGCTCCCAGTGTCGGCCTGCGGACCCTAACTGCTGCTGCCCCTGCCCCAGCCTCTGAGCGGCTCCCATCCGTATACCACACCTGTGCCCCACTCCAAACCTGCTCTTCTTCCCACACTGCCACTGCAGCAATCCACCGTTCACATTCCTCCTCCTTTGGTCGCCTCTGCTCTGTCTCCATACTTCCCAAGATTATTCCCTTTCTCCACGGCTCCCACTCCCGAGCTACGTGTAACTCGATTCTGGTGCCTAGCTCTTCCCCCACCGCCTCCTGTATCAGCTTATCAACTAGACTTCCTTTCCCTATCCTACTCCGGTTTATATGACCTGGGACTGTTGCTATCCTAATGGCTGCTCTCCTCCGAAGCTTATCAATGTATGCGTCCGTTGGTATGACTCCCAGTGTCCCTACTGCTACCTTGAACGAGACGCTCGTAGGTAACTGCAGTAGTGCCCTAACCATTCGTGTATGCTCTTTTCTCAGTGTTTCCCGATCCTTTGTAGACTTGTATATCTCCGCTCCATAGGTAAGTGTTGGAAGTAGTATTATGTTAATCAGCTTAACTATAACATCTATTCCTAGACGTCTCTCTCTTATGGTTTGTGCCATCTGCCACGTCCGTCCCCATGCTTTCTTGACCCTTATATTTACTGTATCTTGGTAATTCCCCTTTATTGTATTCGGTGTCTTAACTCCGAGCCTCTCATATTCTCGCTTCTGATCACCGTCCTTCTTGTCTCCTCCGTATGCAACGGTATTCCGCTTTTCCTTTGGTAACACCAGCCCCCAGGTATCCTCGAACTCCTTAAGCGTATCTTCTATGAGCCCAAGAAAGTTATCCCACTGTTTGCCAGGTAATAGACCCGTAATACCTATAAACCCATCATCCATATAGGCATCTGTGTCAACCTCTATATTGTGTTTGTTCTTGATTCTCCAGTCGACTACTCGCTTTTGTTGCTCTGATAGATGTCCCATCCCTGCCTTCCTCTTAGACCCACCGGAGGACCCCTGCTTAGCCATATAATCCCAGATCCTCTTCTCTACTGTGTTTCACCACATCTCGACGCACTTTCCCACCAAAACTACCCATGGAGAAGAGCGTGTACCTCAACCACTAGAGCAGAATTTTGTAAGCACTATTTAGAGACACTAAATAAATACTTGTTCGTCATGTTTAGCACCTCTGCCTGCTCAAAGAAAGCATTCTCAAGGAATTATGGCACCGCAAAATTTGTAACAATGTCTTGGCATCTATTTGTATGGGATTCTCATACAATATTTTAGCGGACTGAACATACTACTCCTTTTTAGCACTATCACACCAATGGCAATTGTCTTGTGATTAAAGGGCTTCCCCTAGTTGTATATTGATTCCCTTAATTTCATTCAGTCCATTTTGATATATTGCATAGTTGGCATGCTGATATATATTTTCAGGTGCTCTTCCGATACTATTCATATGCAATATTTCTATAGAAATGGAAATATTTTGAACAGCTCAACAATTACATCAAGGATTATGTTGATGCCATTCATGTATATCTCCATAGGGATATATTATCCAAATGAAACATTTAAATATTTTTATTGAATTAATTGCAGGTGCAGTGGGTAGATTTCCATATCTGCAATTTTACCGCAAAAATATATGCGAAGACTTATGTGAAAATGTGCAGAGATATAATTCATTCATAACTACTTTTTTTAAAAGTAGAGATGCAGGATCTGAAGAATGATGCTTGCTTTAAGCGTCCTGAAAGGCGCATAGGAATGTAGGTTCTGTGCGTGGGGATATACACGTTCTCATTTGCTCAGTTTTGGTGGGAAAGTGCGTCGAATTGTGGTGTGCGTCGAGATGTGGTGAAACACAGTAGACTCCGCCTCGCCATTCGCAGTGCCACATCCATTACTAGGCACCAAATAAGAGGCGACGCTGGCCCTCCTTGTGGTAGCCCATTGACTATTACTGGCCTTCCCTCTCCTCCCGGCCCATCCCACTGAATCCAGGCAGTCCGTTCCGTTGCCCTATCAATCACTGCATCTGCCCATTCCACCAACTCCGGATGTGCCATTAAAGCGTGTAGAACCTGTGCCCCTGACGTTCCCGACTTGACGTCAAAGTAGATACCGAGCCTAGCGTGAGTATTGGAATGACACTCAGTCTTCTTAACACACGTACTCCTCCTTATAAAGATGCGTTCATAGTCTGCATGCTTGATCAGCAGATCCACCGCTCCCTGTCCTGTGCGCGCTCCCAGTGTATGCTCAAACCAGCGCACTTTCGCTTTCATACCTTCAACTAGGCCCATCTCATATAGCTTCTCTAAAATGCCCATAACACCAACTGGTCGCCAGCTGGACAGGTCCCCAGCTGCTGTTCGCCCTGGCTTCATGATCATCTTGATTCTTATATCCCTTCTTCCATCCCAGCTTTCATGCTCTTCCCACTTCTTCCTAAACACCTCTCCTAATAGCCGTTCCTCTGCCTCTGGCCCAGCTGCTTTCACCACTTTTGCTAGCGCTCGCTTATTCCAACCGTCGATTCCTGCTGCCGCTTTGCCGCTGAGCTTTCTCCATACCTTCTTCCATATCTCCCTCCAGTTCTGTGACTCCCTATTTGTCCTCTGGTCAATATTCTCTGCCAGAGCTTGCCTATACGTCACCTCCCCTGCTCCCAGAACCTCCCTATTGCATGACGGGAAATTTGCCTGTACAATTCCCTCTATGACCTCCTCCGGAGCCAGTCCTGGTGGTCCTGGGACCAAGCCAATACACTTCTTCCGTTTCTTCCCTGAGACCCGCCTCCATGTGTCCCAAACCTTGTCCATTTCTCCCAATTCACCCCCTTCTAGCAGAACATCTTCTTTGCCCAATAGTTCATCCAGATACGTATCTCTAGCTCTCCTTACTTTCCTTCGAAAGTCCTTCCGGAGTCTCCGCAGTATTTGTTCCTGCCTCTCCGCTTCATTGCCAGTAGCTCTAACACGTGCCCTATCCACCCGCCGAGTCTGTTGATGTAGCTCCCCACGCTGTCGCTCTAGCTCATCATTCCACCACTCACATTGTCCCTTTCTTGCCTCCTGCCTCTTGCCAAATACTCTAGTTCCTAGGACTTCCTCAATCTCTTTGATCCCTACGCTCCCCCCTAATGGTTGCACCAATATCTCCCGCATTCCAGCAATTGCACCGCGAAGACCTGTTCCGGCTCCGGCTACGGCCTCGGCCACGACCCCAGCCTCAGCATCTCTCTGACTTGGAGGTCCCTTATCTGTCCTCTTACGTCTCCTTGTTCCGCCCTCCCCTGTTACGGCTGGACCTCTAAAGGGTGCCGATAACCCACTACCAGCATCGCATGGTCCGAACCGATCCACCACTTCTGTACCTTGCCCAGAGGTCGAGTACCCGCAATCATATCAATGGCCGAGTAACTGGCCTTGTGCTGTACCTTCTCCCGCCTCGTAACTGGATCGCCTCTGTTCACCGCCGCTCTACGTCCTATTGCATCCATCCATCCTGTAATGCTCTTAATAAGATCTTTATCGTCCCAGGCCCGTAGAGAGAGTCTCCCTGCCCAGTACTTGTGTTGAACATTCATGTCCCCTGCAACCATAACTTGCTGTCCTCGATCCTTCGCTTCCTGACGACGGAATGGGTACATGCAAGCTTTGGCATGGAAGGCACGTGGAGATAAGGGCAGCACGTGAGGCATTCATGGTTATTCTATGTATATAGACTTTCTGTACTGTAGCACATACAACCAACAACCTTCTCTTCTCTTCTTTTCGCACCCGCGCACTCGCACGCACTCGTACTCGCATTCGGTCGTACGTTCGCTCTGCCAGTTCTCACCGCTCCGGTCCATCAAAAGGCAGTAGTGGATACTATCTGCCTATCTTACAGTGTCTGCAGGGGACTGCACAGGTCTTCAGATAGCATTCCAGGCTTATGCATATGCGTGAGATGCAAGGTACTGTCTTTCACCACAAAGCGACGTACACCACGTCCTGACGCACTTTTTACACCCAAACTGAGCATGCGCGACAACATAAAAGCAGAAATTCTTACTAAATTTATAGAATGCAACAATTTGACAAACATGACATGCCACCCTGAGGCCTCGATCCTGGCCGCTGTACACACCGCAGCAAGCGCCGCCTGCCGATCCCTTTATGTGTGTTCGTAGACCGCTACAAAGACTGGGGCACGTGGGAGAGGAGAGTTGAGCGAGGGGATCGGGACTTAGCGGTGCTGTGGGTCAAGGCTCATAGAGGCATTGCTGGCAACGAGGCAGCGGATGAGGCGGCGAGAGTGGGTACCGCCCTGCAGTGCGCTCCGGAGATTGTGACCGAAGCCGGTATGAGACAAAGAGGAAGGAGGGAAAGGGCGGGGGAGAGAAACCGATTGGAATTGGCATACAGACCACTAGGGAAGCTGGGACATCTGACAGGGAGACTGGCGGGATTGTTGGGGGGTAAGGGGCTACGGGCCTGGAGGTGGCACCTAGGGGCGGGGGATGGACCAGAGTGCAGGTGGTGCGGGGAGGAGGAGGAGACGACGAGACACTTGTTAGGACGGTGCAGAGTGTGGCGGCGGAGGTGGCCAGGGGGGGAGGAACACGTGAGGAGACCACCGCGGGTCGAAGGGGAGGGGGGAGAGGACCCGTTGAGGAAGCTGATGGAGATGCTCGGAGAGTGATCATTAATAATTTCTTTGTTCCCTTTTTTCCGGTACTAACTGTATTTATTTGTTTACAAATCCATAGCACATCGCCATAGCCCATAGGGCGGAAAGCGATTAATGATATATAAAAAAAAAAAAAAAAAAAAAAAAAAAAAGACTGGGGCGCGGGGTGGCGACACTAGCAGGCCTCTTAGGGGTAAGGGCCTGAGGCACTGGCGATACGGATTGGGAAAAGCCGACGGTCCAGAATGCAGATGGTGCGTGGAAGAGGAGGAGACTACAGCATATGTACTGGAAAAATGCCGGGTATGGAAGTGGCCCGGGGGAAGGGACGCGCTACTCAGGCCAAAAAAAGGGGGCGAAGAACAGGGGGTCTCACTCATAGCACCGATGGAATAGATGGAACGGTAACGGCTTTTACTGGGGGTTTCCTATTTTCTTTACGGGGGCGACGAAGTCGTTTTATCTACTTTTACTTATTTCCTTACCTATTCCCTATGTACTTAACTTCACCATAGCCCATAGGGCGGCATGCGAGTACTGATACTCTTAAAAAAAATAAAAATAAAAATAAAAAAGTGTGTTCATGTCACCCGACGTGGTTTTGCCGTTCCTAATACTAGCCAAGTAAACTGCAATTATACAACGGAAATTGGGACTCGTAAGGGTGCTAATTCCACAATAATTGGTATAGTAAGCAAAGTGTGGGCCCGCCGCAAAAACTAGAGAGTACGCCCACCCGGCGCATTGAGCCAATTTGCTGATGCGGCAGAGCATTACCCTCAATTCGCATACCTTACAAAACTCCTTTGCTGTAGTTCACAGAAATTATTGCATAAAGGTGTCTCTGTCTATAACTTAGGATACATAGGTCCACGCATGCATGCGCGTACGGTCAAATCAATGCGTATATCAGAACCTGCAAAGGACGTGCTTGGAAGGTGTACACTTTTACTTCTCGTAAGAATCTTTTACAATGTCCTACACCATGTGCAATCGCCAACTAGTCCTGCCACGGGCTATCGAATGCCTGCAAGCGGAGATATGTGATACTGAAAAAAAGAGCACCAACTGATCCTGCACCATACCGTTCGTTAAAGGGAAGGCAGATGGGCCAGAGTGTAGATGGCGTGGCATGGAAGAGGAGACATCTGCACACGCCTGGTACAGTTACGAGGTTTGGAGGAGGAAGTGGCGAGGGGCCTGGAGGCTTTTTTTTTGTTTTTAATATCACGTCGCTTATCGGTACTCGCTATGGCAGGACCCCTGGAGGCATTGAGGAGGCCCATAACAAACAGCGAAGATCAACCAGGACTCCCGGGCAGCTACAGAAGCTGAGATGGATAGGGAGGTGACATTGGAGGAGAGCGCAGTTTCTATTTTATTTTGATGATTTTTCTTCCTTATTATTATTTCCTTTGCATTTAATCTTGTCATAACCCACGAGGCGGTTACGAGTACTGAATTTCTTTTTAAAAAAAAAAGATATAAAAATAAAATAAAAATAACATTGATATTAAAAAAAAAAAAAAAAAAAAAAAAAATAGTTAGTGTCACAACTGAACCTGAAGTACTTTGATATAGGTTACCATTGGCTGTATGCAGCTGTCCATCTGAGAATAAGATATTAGTAGGCAAGTGTCTAAATGCAATCGCATGCATGTACGTTACATTTAGACTTGTGCATGTTTAAATACTGCTGGGCACCTTAGTTAGGTACCTAACCGTATCTAACAAGTGAGCACTGGAAGACTGAAGATTGCACTCATGGGTGCTCAGGAGGTACGGAGATTACTTCATTTACGAAGGTATCAAGGTATGTAGAAACCTACATAATATCTAGTATACATGTGGCCTAGGGATTTCATAGGAACAGCAAAGCTGGAGATGACGAATGTGACATCAACTTTAACGACAATGCTGTTTTGTCTTCACCGACCGCGTCATATTCCCTTCTCTTCGTACTCATCATGACTTGTCTGGCATCCTACTTTAAAATCTCTTATGTTCTCTTCCACCTTCTTCTAGTCATATTGTGCCTGAAATTCCATTCCAATCGTTCGAACTCCTCTTCCCAGCCTCGGCCATAGGCAGCACCTTTTCTGGGCTTCACTATTCATGTTTGCAGCTAATAGTGCAGGTCAGAAACTGCTGAGCAGGAGCACCTGGATGAGGTATTTTCTGTATCCACAATACTGCCCTAGTGGGGAACAAATCCTGAGACACTTCCCATTGGATCAAACTGACCTCTCACAGATTGGATTTTCTCATCATGGCGCAGATGTGTTGCAATGTAATTCAAGTAAGCAAGTTAAGAACCGCACGGCCGGAGCGCTTTACCAGGGCACGAGTATCCCATTCGCCGAGTCCAAAGCTAACTTGCATTTCGCAGTGCAAACAGCGGTATCTTCCGTGCGGCGAACGATATCCATCCTTCCCTATCTGCTCTCTTACACTACCATATATCATCTACATGTGTTCAGTAATTATACATCAATCAACCCTCAGGTGTATATCAAAACATACAGTACCGTGTTGAAGTGTTTACTGTGACTCAAGATAAGCTCATTTCACTTGATACGTCAATCGCCACCTGGACTATACGTCGGTGAAATCTCGGTCCTGTGATGGAGTACGGTATAGGAATTAAGCAGAAGGTGGCGATACCTTGCAGTCATTCAATGCCATACATACTTTAGTGTGGGCGTGGAGACGGCACGGTACGGTACTCCCGTTACCGTGTACGTTGGTGCGGACGGACAGAGAAATGTGCACAGAGCATGGAATATCATGAGTTGTGTGTATCAGGATGGCACTGCTCTCTCAGGTCCGTGGGACGATATTTCATACACCTACAGCCTACCCACATTCAGCTATCAATTTCCTATACTAGTAATTGAAAGCCAAAGATTGCCAAAAGTGGATACCTACACGAGAATTTGGCCTGCAAATGGCTAGATCAGGATATTCATATGTGTGGAACCCAGCGCAATGAATGAAAAGAATGATGTGGAACACACCAAGGTATGTGCTATGTGCTGACTGTTAGATTGCGCCGCCGCCAGCCACTAATGCATTTTGTTGGCGTTGATTTCATCCAGAGCAAGCCGAACAACCGAAAATGTACGGGGAGTTTCGGAATATGGAATTGAAACTTAAGTAGCCCTCTTTTACCTGAAGCGGTCTTATCGCCTCACATTAGTGAATGGGCTGGCTTACCAATAGCCATCTCACTCGGAATGCTCCGAGGATCAACTTCAGCGTTATATAATAATTTAATTACCCCACACCGAACCTAACCTCACTCACTGTGGGGTTTTGCCTTCTGAGTAGTGGTGGGGGAATTGAGCTGCTCTGCGTGTAAATTCACTTCCACTCTTTCATATTGCCATTCCTTTTCTTTTCCACTTTCATCCTGCGGGCTTTTCTCCATGACCCATTCTTTTTCTAAGACCGTATACATTATCTCGGTATAGTCAGGATGTGAGCCACGTCTGGATGAAGTACCTTGTGGGCATCGAGATAGATACTTTACTTACGATGAGGCGCGCGTGGCGCCGCCACACCACGGTCTCTGCATGGATTTAAACCATATCAGTCGTCTTGTGGCGTTTCCACAAATCAGGGTTATTTGATAAAACATGGTAGCTCGTTCCAAATTTCCAGCTATGATACCAGTCTCACTCCTAGGTCCTCAGTGGCTTCCGGAGGTATGCGTACTCTATCAGGAACCTATAGATATCAGTAGCTTGTGTGTTCGAGTGTCTTTTTACCTTGATCCTTAATTAGTTCTGCTTGAAATGTATTATAGTTGTTCCGTGCTATCCACATTTTTTTTTTTTTTTTTTAATTTCACATGACCCCGCATGCAGCTGTTCGCCATGGCAGGGTGTGCTATCCACATGACGTGTTGGACGTATGTGTGCTGGTACGCCTGCATTGCTTTAGAATGAATTCCATGGTGGCGAGAAGTCTGACAGCTTTGAATGCTGCCGAAAAGTCAGCTGGCGGTAGAAGTTCTAATTTCTTCCTTTTCTCTGGAACAAATCAAGCATTTCGCCTTGAAGCAAACATGCATGAAGTGCGACCTATGAAGATGCCAGTAACGCAACATTTAAAGTCGTCAGGATATTTCAGCTAACAGGATACCTGCCTTGCTTGGTGATTACTCTACTTACATGTCAAAATGCGCCGTTAATGCCGCAGGCGTATGTAGGGCTCCTATGCGTTCAGCCGTTCCGTGAGCGTATGAACTCATGAACTTAAATTTCGGGACAATATATCCCGCTTTGCCCCACTGAATACCCCCTGGCTGTCCTTCTGATCCGATTTTCAATGCCCATTGTATATGTATTCCTCACTAACTGCACACTTGCAACTCAATTTTGCGAAAGCTATTCTTCTGTTACAGTCCGCGTCATACAACAGAGCCTTTAAAGCTGCTACAAATTATCCTTCTTATGTTGGTGTCCATGGCTAATTTACAATCGCCTCGCTACGAGATTAATACGAGGCCTATCAGTTACGGTAACACACATTCCCATCAAGTCGCAACTTGTTCTTTCATCTTTAAAGAGATGTCACGTTCGGAATTCATGTTTCACAACCCCCACCTTGCCTCCTTCCAGATCCCAACCATCTTGCGTCCCACAACTAAACTATACCAAAAGAGGGAAGTGGATGCGGTGGAAGCTCAACAGAATGTTCTGTGGCAAAGGGGCTCCTAAATTGGGGAAACATCTATCATGAGTGATCCACTATCTGTTATCTTTTTGTTTCTGAAGAGGTTCAGCTGATAATTATCATTGATTAGTTAGGTCGAATGATCATGATAACACTGGCTTGATGGTTACTAGCGAGCATGTACTTCTGAGATTTTTAAAGTGAATTGCCAGCTGAAGTCTTGTAATTTGTACCCAGCTGAAGCTCGCAAGCCTATTGCCCAATGAAGGAACAATACATGCATTCTCTGCGCCAGAGGCAGCCTCGGCTAGGCATCCATTGTGGGGGCTGCCGTTTTCTGAACTATTATGATAATTACATCGGAAAAAAAGTCGAAACAGGCTATTTTCATGAATCTACAGGCTAAAGGTTTCCGGCAGAAACCACCAACTAAGTACTCCAAGTTTAAAAGTACTTGAAATGCTATCCTCGGATGATCGAATCGGAGCCGGAGCGTGGGTCGATTTTGAGATTAAGTATAGTTATGTGGATGCACTAAGATTGGCAGAGCGTTCAAATAGACGACTTTAGTGAATGGGATAGGTAAATAATTAGAGAGGATGCGATTGTCTTCTGGCTCCATTTCCGGGGTCCCTGGAAAGCCGGCCAGGGCCCCTGGTCGGCATCCTTGCAATAGAGCCAGCAGGGGCCAGCTGCCAGACAGACTGGCTTTTAAGAAATGCGTTTTTTTCCGTCGCTGTGGCTCTTACAAACCCACCGAAAAAATCCCACTGTGCATACATACGAACTCGCAGAAAAAACAAATTGTAACTACGAACGTACAGACTCCATGCCACACGAGAACTCTACAGCCTATTCAGCTACACGACTGGAGGATGCACCTGCGTTTTTGTGCTATCAGGATGCTTAGGGCTGCTGATACATTGTTATGCGTAAGTACTCAAACTAAAAAGTACTTGGGTATGGCATGTTTAAGTGGAAAGCGCCGACTTAGTGCATAAAATTGCTTGAATACCAAACCTCCATCAAGAGCCTAAAATTTCTCTCTTCCGGGTTCTTCAGTATCGTCGTCATTACTAGCAAGGTAATAATCCACTGGCGCTCTGTAGAACCAGTCTCTAGCCAGGGCATCACCAGCCGGTTCCTCTGCTCTTAACCCAGTCAGTACGCTTTCTAAACCTCATCCACTCTAAATCGGCGCTTTTCACTAGAACATGCCATATCCAAGTACTGTACACGAGTGCTTGGTGCCTGTGAAGATTACCTACGCTAATTTATTACGTTTGTATCAGATAGATTGAGCGAGTCGTAATTTATTCCTCCGACAGGCATATAAAGAGAGAGGGTTATGATGTAATTGGCGTTCAAGTAGTATTAATGAGCGGGGCGACACAATGAGGGTCTTTTGAAGTAGATGTCATATGATAGTTGGTGAGCGATGGAAGAAATATGAGATAAAAGGACGTTGGTGCGAGATAAACGATAGTATCCCGGAAAATAATCCCCTGCATAGAGAGCATTTCAAAGTATATACTTATGTTGGTAGTCTTTAAGGGTATGTACAAGCAGCCTCAAATGTATACTGGCGAGATAGGAGGCACATACATGAACTTGCAGTATATGCAGGTACTCGACGTGCAAAGTGAGCTCATTGATGAAATGAGTAGAACGATTCGACTTAGTCACACTTCTGACTCCAGGGGCGACCTTATAGCTAACTAGACAGTGCACTCTCTGGCTGGTACGTAAGGCAAGCACTACATATACGCTTCCTCATTTAGGTTGCTGCCTGATCGCGGGGCGAAATTCGCCTTGTGATACAACGCTCCTGTTCGTGCTAGCTATCTCCTAATCCTGAAAGTCAGTAAGTACTTCGTAGTACTTGTGCTTAACAATGCAGTTTGCATAGTAGAAGGATATGTCAATGCTAAAGCTTAAGAGAAATTCGTAAGGCGTTTGACTGTACCTGTTACGGTTTCTACGATGATGTAGTAAATATATGAGGGTGTAACTTAGGACAACGCTTGGTGCTTGACCTTCGAGAGGGCAGCTCTTGCTGGCCCTTCTTACTAGCCAGTAAAATATGTATTCGGACAGGGGTAGTAATGCACAACATACGCTATGTCCGAATACATATTTTACTAGCTAGTATAGCCAATTCTGCGTGCCTACTGTATATTGTGATTGCTATCTATGCTACCTCAACAGACCTCCAGCAGCTTCAGCAGTTCACGTAACTCCGTCAACAGTTATCCGGCCCTGACTGTTTCTCCGAGGTGTGGCTGTATGATACTTCCAGAATCTCCGGTCCGTGCACGAGGCACTGTCTTACCGCTCTTGACCATGCCGGCGTTCCCTGTGATACACATCCGTGCCCAACCCACGTTTCATTTTTTTTTTTTTTTTTTTTTTTTTTTTTTTTTTTTAATATATTACTCGCGGGCCGCCCTATGGGCTATAGCGAGGATGTTTCATTGCCAGACTGTAGCTATCAGTTGATCAGGCCGAATTGTCACTAGCAGCTTTACAGGTCAATGTGGGTGGATATCCCCTTAGCGGGTAGACCCTGACAGTGCCATACCTCTGGCCGCCCGTGCTGAAAGGTGAGCTGAGGCCGGCTTAGTACGCGGCCTGCCCATAGACAAACCTGGGCATGGTGATGAATTGAAGGATTGAACAGTTTGCACTGAGAGGTGCGTGGTTATGTAGCTATAGCTGCAGTCGCCAAAAAAAACATATACTGTACAGTACAATATGCATCAGAATTTATTTGAGTGGGGTACATCGAGAATAAAAGTCTAGGTGTGTGGACCCACTAGCAGTGAAGGCAAATTCGCATGGTTCAGGTTTCTAAAGTAGTATGCAAATTTATTACCTGGCATGCATGTCCACAACTAATCTGCGTAAAGCCGTCAAAGTCCACCAGTAACTAATACGACCACCGAATAGGATATTGGGGCACGCTAATAAACTGGCAGGTCTCCTGGGGAGGGGGGGGGGTCTAAGAGCATGGAAAGCGAAAATAGGCAAGGCTGGTAGCCCGAGGTGTCGCTGGTACGGGAGAGAGTAAGAGACCACTGCCAACCTGCTGGACAGGTGCGAGGACTAGAGGAGGTAGCCAGGAGCCAAGCAGAAGTTGATAAACCCACCCAAGAGAGAGGCGTGGGTGGAGGAAAGCGAGCAGCTCGTCTAGATCATACAGCTTTTCCTTGCTATACCGGATGCTCTCAGGCTGCTACATTTCGTTCCCAAACAAAACCCTCTTGCTATACCGGACGCACTAAGGATACCGGACGCACTAAGGATACCGGACGCACTAAGGATACCGGACGCACTAAGGATACCGGACCGGACAGGAATTGTCAGGCACTTACCCCCCTGTCTCCATACAAATAATATTTGCTATCCCGGATACACTAATACTTATATGTCCAATCTTGGCTGCCTCACCTTTGCGTTCACCTTAAACATAATTAAATTAGGCTGTTATTATCAATCCACTTCCCAATTAGGCAATTTCCATTATTTTGCTGCCTATCCCTATTGTATTTCTGCCAAGCATTTTATTTTATAACAGAACCTTGCTATACCAGACGATAAGGGCTGGATTTTACAGATCTGGTATAGCAAGGGAAAACTGTATCATATTATCTGTCATCTTATCGAGTTAGTCTATTTTCTTCTCATCTTTCTGTTTATATATCTCCTATGTTTCATCTCGTCATACCCCCCAGCTGCAGGGCGGCAAGCGAGTGATGATATATGCCCTGCTATGGCGAACAGCTGCAAGCGGGGTTACGTGAAATAAGAAAAAAATAAAAAAGGCCACCAAGAAGTTACCTAGGCCTGCTTTGACATGCACAAGCAAAGTTTGTCTGCGGGATGTGTCCGAATCAGACTGTCCAAGCGCACTATCCCTAGTGATCCGCTAACGGAATGTCTTCTGTTGTATAGCTGCTGCTATTAATTAATAGACTATCTCAAAGGCACTAGTGAGAATTTAATTGAAGGGGAAATCGAGATACTGTAAATAAATGAACGGCGACACGGTGATGCAATCTTGAGTCTCATTGAGCTCCACCTTTTGTACCCGGCCTCACTTTCTCAGCCTTGCTACGATTTCGGCTGCTGTTAAGGTACGACCAGTAGCTTCTCCTGTAATCTTACACTGGGGTAAAGACCCTGGGAGATATGAATGCTGCAAAGTGACGAAGGTGCTGCAGAATGACTGAAGGTTTCGGGTTTTCTAGTAATGCTAAAATCTTGAATTCGTTTTGCAAAGATTTCAGCAACCTCCTGGAGACTGGAGTTGTTGTAAATGAATTTCCTCTGTATCACGAAGAGCACGAAGGAGGATATTCAGCCTACACTGTTCATTATCCTCGTGTTCCGGAGGTGCAATTGAGGTCTATTCAAGGCCAGATTTGGCTCTGCATATTGCCCGCCATCCATAGGTCTACACGAGACTACCCAGGCGCTCTTCAACTAGATTCATTGCGCCTGAAATTCTGAAACCAGCCCCTACGTATCCTGAATAAAAATGTCAAGGATGGCCAGACTACAGGAACTGTTCAACTGGAACCCACTTTGGACTGGGAGCCGCACCGTACCAGATAGTCTAGTAGCACAGCTATGCAATACGGGACAGGCCGTTAGCGCATCCTTTACACAGCTGCAGACCTGCCTAATTGGCAATCTGCAGCCCTTGAAGTGAGTATCACACGTGCTCAATACATTATATAGCACAGAGTTGCCATATGTGGTGCCTTGGGAGTGCAACGTTCCCTGCCATAGGCTGCTAGCCAGTATGCGTGGTTACGTGATCAAAGAAAAAAAAAGAAAAAAGGGTGCAACGTAACAAAGTGGATCCAAGAACAGTTGTCCTGGCTGGTGGGTTAGTGGCAGGCTAAACTAAGTTCTAAATGCATCAATTGCATCTACATTTCATGCCTCTCTGACGGATGCGGAAGCCACAAATGCATACAGCATTTCCAAACCCCAGCGTTGCATTTGGGCAATGCATGCAATCTAATGACCATCTACACGGCGCACGAGATTGAGATGCATTCTAACTTACCTAGAGTAACACTAGTTACTCGAGACGCGCTGGAATACATAGCAATGGACTACATATGTGAGGCATTCCGCAACCTCATCGCCGGGCTTCGATCACATCGATAGGACGCATGTTTAATTGGTATTAACATCGTTTCCATTCAAGTTAAGCAGGTACAGGCGCGGAGTAGATATCCTACGTATCTCATACTAATAACATGTCCCTCTATTTTAGCTTGTCTCTGAATTCCTTCTTTCACAGTTTTGCTTCCTTCGTAATTGCTCAAGCATGATTCCGAGTTCCATAAAACTCAGCCAAGGTGCACAGGTGCTCAAGCTCGATACATCATCTGCATCTCAAACAAATCTACTCCCAAACGCGGTATGTACATATACTAGCTGCCCCACAGTCGCATGCAGCTATGGATATCCTCTCATCGCATGTAACTTACCTTCACGTATATAACATACATCAGCTAACTATCTCATGCAGGAACTGCGAAGTTGCCACTGGCCCCACCTGCGCATGGCATCTTCCGTAACTAAGTCAGTAAACTCCCCCGGGCCGTATACTTGTATACGTCATATACTTTGCATGAGTTTGTCATGCTTGAGACCCGCGGTGGACAGGGAGTGCACGTGGCCTTAACGTGGCCCATTCGCATAGAGGTGAAAATTTTGTTAGTTTTATGTACTCTACCATCCTATGCCATGAAAGTTACAGGTAGGAAAATCTAGATTATCATACGATTTTTGTAGATCGTAGAATATACATACTCGTGTGGCTGTAGAAGCTAGCATTCTTGTCAAGATTAAGGGTCCTGACACACATGTTCCTTTACTTGTAACGTAGCAATAGCTACGTATGTAGGCTAGTTACGTTAAGTTAATTGTATATAGAGCAGTGTAACCCATGTAAGTAAATTGAGGATGGGTATATTTCCGACTCTTTCTATCTCTATTATGTGGTGTTGGTTCGCCCCCAAAATGTGCAACACCCCCTGTCCGGTTGGATCGCCACACATTGGCTTGCTACCCTCGCCACCTCGTAGAAAGTGCTGAAAGCGAGTGGGTTCCTCTGGAGCATGTCTGATCAAACCCACACCCACTATGACGCGCCCTTCTACAGCCCACAACATCAACTAACCCACGGTCGCAGCGTTAAACCCTTGCGGTCGCGCGGTAGCATTGCGCCCGTTTACATTTATTATATCATACTGAGCCTTCGCCACAAAAAAGCCCATCCCTGTAAATCACGTGTGCGGCGAACCTTGGCGGCAACAACGCCCTCAACTCCGAGCGAAGCGAGTGGGGTTCTCTCTCAAGTATCTATCTATGATACGCCCCATCACCGCTCGCTACACCGCGCCTCACGGTCGGCAGGCGGTGGCACAGCTAGTCTATTATGTACTGAGCCTTCGCCACAAAAAAGGTTCGATATCGACCCCCGAGCGAAGCGAGTGGGATCCTCTCTCAGAGACAGAGAGCATATACGGCCTGATTGGGGGGCCACCTCACCGCTCGCTACACCGCGCCTCACGGTCGGGAGGCGGGGGCACCGCTAGTACATGAATACTAAAGGATAATTATGCATCTATGTAATATATTTCTCTCACCAATTTCACGCTCGTTGCATAGCTGACTATATACTTATATAGTCTGGGCACGAGACTATTCCTATGTACTAGACAGAACAGGGGAAAAATGCATATTTTTGCGCCATGCGACATTTGGCAGAAAGCAGCATATTTCGTATGCTTGGCTGTAGATAGCCATGAGACTACAGGTAGTTCAAATTTTGTGATAGGGTGTCCAAATTTGGCATGAGGCTAGCCTAGATTTATTATGTAAGAAAGTATTTGGACAGCTAACATAATGAATTTGGATATCCCACCTATTCTTTGCCGCTATGCATACGAAAATATGCTAGTTTTTGCCGGAAACTGCATGGCGCATAAATATGCATTATTCCCCTGTCAAAATACTTATTTTTCTGTTTATCATAGTACGGTAAAGCACAGTGCCTAGAGCTAAGTAGAGCACTTGTTCACCTATCAGCTATGCAATAGTAGGAAAAGCGTGAATACTTTTGGCCCGGTCACAAGTAGAGTACATACAGTATGTACTGTATTTAGCTCCAACCCTACCCCACCAGCTATGCATTATTAGAAAAAGTGTGAATGTGGTCTAGTCGCTATACTCTACATTAACAGGACATGAGAGATTGCGAATTACGTCTCGAGTCAATTCAGAGCGCTATGCAGTGCATAGCATAAAAATGCGGCAGGGGCAGGGACAGGGCATGAGAAAGAACGTTGGGCCGAATTTCTTTCGGCTGGCCTCATTAACAGGGAGCAACCAGACTACGGTAGACCGGGGATGTACAAGGGTCCCCAAGTTACTAGCTAGTAAAATACATATGTATTCGGACATAGCGTATGTTGTGCATTAGTACCCCTGTCTGAATACATATTTTACTGGCTAGCAATTCTGGGGCTCCTGGCCCAGTGGCGCACCCCCCCGTTTTGACTCCAGCAATCTCTCGGTATGCAGCTGTCAATTCAAAAACTGGCCAAGGAAATACGGATTCTGCAATTTCGTAGGCAATTCACAAAGACAATCATTCTAGCGCATTGCATATTTCTCGTCTCAGCCTCACCATTACAGAGTATATACTCTAATGTAAAGTGCATTCATGCCCACTTCCATGTGTCACACTTTGCACGACAAGCTACACATCATACTGGTTACCTGCAATGGCACCTAAGTCTAGCTGTACAGCTCCACAAAACTCGGCAAGTTGACATCCGTGCTGAAAACTTACGATTTTTTCCTTCCCCCATTTGCCACCACCAACAAACCACAATCAATCAATGTTTCTCCTGATTTTACACACAAAGACGCAATCCAAAACAATGCCTAGAAATGGTATGTGCAAGTCCTGATTCTTAATTCTAAAACCGGCAGGGGACGGCAGGATGCAGCATGCACACGACTGTTCCACAGTAACGTTGCCATGTCTCACATGAGTGGCAAATTAGTGCACGTGGCTGTCATGACAACAGAGCTCTAAAACTTATGTACACCTTGTATCATAACACCTGCATGAGAAGTCGGAGAGCCGACAACACAATTGCTTACAATTCTAACACTTCGTATATACAAAACTCAGAGTTTCGAAAAAAAGATAAAGCTGAAGAAGAAATAAAGATCTACTTACAACAAATACCAAAAACAGCAAAATGAAAGTTTTCTTACAATCTGACAAAATAAAAATAAAAAAATGATCAAGATATCAAGATATCATAAAAGCTAGTAACACATGCACTACACAAAATCCTAAAAAGGCAAAATAAAGCAAAGGAAAAGTACTCCCAATTTGCGTCCCTAATGCGTGCCTTGGTAATCAATGATAAAAGGAAAAAAACTGTCAACCACGGGATATTAAAATTCAACTCGGCAGAAAGGATAAAACTAGCAGAAAGGTAGTGGAACAAGTACAATGCACATTTTGTTCCGCAGCCTTATCAGTGGATCGTGGCGGTAGAGGTACTGGGAAAAGGACGACTCAGAATCCAAAATATGCAACCTGAAACCGCAAACCCGAAATTCAACTACCGAGAGAGAAAAGTGAAAGTAGCCCAAAACACCAAACAGTTCCTATCGCATGTATGAGGCAGTCGTAGGGATATCCCGCGACCTTGGCTCCTTCTTTTGATTCTTTTTTTTTTTTTTTTTTTCCTTTATTTGTATACTTTTCAAATCTTCTTATATGAAATGGAACCGAAAAGGGGAAAAGAGACCAAAAGTGAGAACAAAACACAGAAACCCAAATGAGATGTGATGTATCCGTAAGTAATACAATTCGTGCGTGTGTGCCCGTTATGACGCCCGGATGTAATGCAAAAGGACAACCTAGGAAGCGATGACAGGAAATGAAACAGGGGAATGACTGATGGAAGGCGGGTTTAATGGTGATCGGTGGTATAGATATGGTGGAAGCCCATTGTCCGAGGATATGGATATTGAGGTTGCGATGATGTTTGGATTTCCAGAGGGGGAGGAGGGTGGAGCCCCGCATTGTCAATGTCTGAAGAAGGGGAAGAATACACAGTGAAAGGTAAAGTCGAACATTCATGATACATCCAATTGGAAAAATAGCGGAAGGGAAAGAAAGCCAGAAGTCAGGAACAATTGTCGCTGGCAGCCGAACTGGAAAAGGAATTGGTTGGTGCATATACTCGCTCGTTCAATGAACGAGCGAGCATGCGATATATTTCTGCCATTAAAATGGTTGCTCCAACTGAAGCGGGAAAAGAAGTGTCGATCCTCAACTAATGGCTATGTGAGTGAAGATGGAGGCGTCTCCTGGAGAAGCCGCGACGTCCATTGATACGTGGCCTCCTAGCATAGACGCAGCTCAGGCAGAAGTTGTGTCCGCAGTCACAGGTAGTACACTTGCACGTCCTTCCACACTTGCAGCAAGACCACTGCATCTTGGTTGTATGTGTATGCGTATGAGTGAAAGTTGGTAGTGGGGGTAAGTAGTAATCGTTGTAAGCTAGTGCAAGGATCGATAAAGTGAAAGAAGGCAGTTGATATTCACGACTGTCGAGTGGGTGAAGGTAGCTTTATATGCCGTGGAGCTGTCAGCCCATTCTGGTGGAATACTATGCACAAAGGAGAGACATGCGACGTACTAGTGATAGTAACACTTAGCAAGCGGAGGAATGGATGCACCGTAGGCAAATTAGAATTCTGATTCTGATGTCTGAGTTCCGTCGTGTTTTTGGGCTGGGTGGGGCTAAAGTGGATTATATGCTCTTCCAGGCTGCGGACTACCCTATCTGTCTACCCCCCACTAGTGGGCGCCGAACTATGTCAATGGCTGTTTATGTGTGTCGGATGCCTAGGTTTTGGACCCAAGCGATATGAAATAAGAAACCCTTGAAATGGTCTAGCTCGAAGCTAAAACAAGAAATACACTTTCGACCAGGGCTTTTCAGGTGTGCTTGTGGGCGAAACTCTGCCGTGCGGATATCCCGAGCCCTAGTTGTTTGAGAACCTTCCCAGGATGGAATAGCAAACCCAAAGGGCTTTTTGGTGCCTTTGATGTTTTACTTTTTCCTTCCCCTTCTAAGTTTTTAGCCCCAGTAGTGTGTCTTGCTTGATTGTCTGACGCGAAGCTGAATTCAGCTGTTGGGACCTTTTACCTCTTGAATCCGCTTTCGTTCCTCTAGCTGCTGTGCAAGCCCTGTCGTGTTCTGTTTTAGGCTCCTAAATGATACCACTCAGGGTGAGCTGTGTGTGCACTTCCAGTAACAAGTTTTTCTTCGGCTTGTTCTGTTGTGGTATCTATCACTGTTTTGTTTCCTTCTCGACGGAGTGTGGAATATTTTTATGCAAACGGCAGAATTTCCAAACAAAAAAAAAAAAAAAAAATGCAAGGATAGCAGGGCAAAAAGTAGAGACAAATCAGCGGATCAGGGAAAATTCCAGAAGGGTTTTCTAGAAATCAGCTTCTATTCTAGAAGGAGCGTGACCTGCGCCGCAACAATGTCGACGTCGCAGAATATGTGTCGACGGGAGTGGATAGAACAGCAGATCGAATGGTTCGAATAGAGAGGCCGCGGATGTGACAAGCTCCGTATGCCTGTCTGTCTGTCTTACACCTGTTCGCTTACAGTCGCTGTTAGATTGCAAGTTGGATTATGCTTGAAACCCTGATTTCTACCTTTCTTCAAGATTAAGAATTCCACAAAAGAACAATATTACTTCTCGTGCGGAGGCTCCGTCAATCGAAGTGTCTAATAGCGCGGATGAAATGATTTTTGTTTTGTGTTCCGCAAGGTGTTGTGCGATGCGCAGGTTGTCGGATCGGGCGACTTTGAGAGCACAGTACCAATTTAAGAAAAAGTTTATGGAAAGATTCAAAGCCGACGAGACCACAATTATGTCTCAAGCTTACGACCGTCGAGTTGCACCAAAAAAAACACAAAAGACTTTGCTAGGTGACGAAAGATCGATCTAATCTAGGTTCTTTCCTGAACTGTTGCCTCAACAGCACTCTAGCATACAGTTTCGGGGTGGTGATTATTGGAGGTCTCTCAATGTGTAGTCAGTTTGCCGCTCAGTGAGGCGCCGCTGGGGAGCTAGATATATCAGACACCTTCCACGCAGGACCATCGATACATACTAATGTTAAGTGAAATATTGACCTTGCGACAACTGCATTCTAAGCATGATGCTGTTGTGCGCTTACATTGCGACATCTATCTCTTTGCCTATCATGGGCACATGTCACTTTTTCACTCTGCCAATTGCTATTTCGTTTTGCTCTAGAAGGCTTTCACACAGACCAACAGGGCATCCCTGCATGCCACATTTGCATTTTCAAAGCAGGCTGACGCTATCTCCTGAAGCATCTTGGTTTCTATGAAAGCTCGATATCGCACCTGGAGCGAAAAACGTAGAGCTAGTCTGCCGATTGGCTTCGGGGAGTCATCCACCAGTGGGGTAAGTAGCCCTAATTTCATAATATGAGAAGGATGACCTGCATCGTTATGACCGGAGGTGGGCTAAGCGATCAGTACATTCAAAACACTTTTGTCCATATTTATCAGCCCCATAATAGCACTGACATACCTACGGTCTGGATTTAATTCCCCTTGTGATATTACACACGCAGGCATTGCTGAGCTTTTCCTGCCCTCGCATTCCCCACTACCCCGTCGACAGCCTGACGACGACTCGGCGGTATGACTTCCATTTAGATCCTTTGTGGGGCAGGAAGGCATTCAGAGTGGAGACGGCTAGACGTTACTAACTTGAGCAATATTTGAAATCCAATTTTTGGTGAGGCATGCCGGGTTATCCTGGGAACCCTGAACAAGCTCCAATCTATCCGACCTCAATTTCCCCCACTTTGCACTACCCAGCAGAGTACAGGTATACCCCCTTCCCCGCCTGCTCGATTGCCTTGATTCGAATGCAAGGCAGACCATATGCCTAGAAGAGATCTGGCTAGTGAGAACATCTGAGTTACATTCTTCTGTTGACAGCGCCTAGCACAGAAATGGCCAGGAAAGCGGAGCTAGAGCCCCACGGCTGCCTCATTGCATTTACAGGCGGCGGAAAAAGACAAACCGACCCGGTACAGCCCAGTCTAACAGGCGGTACTGCCAGGGGTATCCAGGCACAGTTTCTCTTTTGGTGAGGTCACTTGACAGATCTGCTAATTCGGCGCTCTGGGGTGGGAGAAGAGGGAGGGGTGACACAAGCGAGATGGGCAGACAGCACCTGCCAATACACATTGTGGGGTTTACATGCGGACAGAACGGTAATTAACTGGGAATCCGACTCTAGAAAAACTTCGAGATAGGGCTCGGCTGGGAAAAAAGCCAGTGGCGTTGTCAAATATGACAGCAAAAAAAGGCAAATGAAAAAACATGAGAGGCAAGAACCCTTGTATCTTATTTGCCACTCCGTTTATTCGGGATTGTTTGCTTATTACTTTGTTTTCCCTTCTAAAGTATCATAATTTGCTCAACTGCCCAATGTCGCAGCTCAATACAATGACATGTACGCCAGGAGAAGTCTTCAAAGTGTTGATGATCCTTCTGTGGTAGCCTGAAGGCAAGATGTATGCAGTCCGTACTGAAACATCACGCGGGTTCCTAAGGCGTCAATGCCACTAATATTGGGGCAACAAATCATGACCTTGGCACATCCAGAAAGCTCTTGGCCCGTACGATGCTTCAACATAAATCATAGCGACACCAAATACCGTCACAGAAATTGTTTTTATTGTGAAAATTCAGGCGGACCGCAACGGCGCCAGATCGCGAAAGGGGACTTTTTTTTAGCCCGTTTCTTGCGTATTCACACTGATGTCAGGTACTGCATCCCTAACCCGATCCTAAGGAAGTTAGCATCGCTGGAACTAGAATGATTAGATATTTCCTTTTCTGGCAGTTCCAGTTTACAACTGAAATTGCTCTTAGTTAATTTCGATATCACTAATGGTACTTGATCTTAGAGGGCTTTTGCATCAGGTAATATCTGAATAATGCATTAATAAAACGAAAGACAATCCGCAATGCGACAATCGTGATCTCTGGTGGTTTGAAGGCAAGTGTACTGGAGGAATTCAAAGTAGATGAGAATAAGCTAAGGGGAAAAAAAAAAAACCTCCTTTTCTGTGCTGTGCAGTGTCATTGTTGCCGAGAATAGTATTTTTTATCACCATATGGTCCAGGGACTAGCATTCTCAAGACATAAATTCAGCAGATAGCTGAACCTAAGCCACGAGAACAAACCTAGGCTAGGCTGGGGTAATTAATTGTCAGGGCTTCAAAATTGCAGAAAGTAAGCAGTGACCTGCGAGTTGAATTCTAAACTCACAATTGGATCCCTTGGATCCCCTATTACCCCCTTTCCCAACCAGGTTCTGAAGCAGAATGCAATTGCCTTGTATGGTTACCGTCTGGTATTGTGCAGAGAAGGTGGAAACCGACAACTTTTACAGATGTTGTCTGTTCGAATTCATAAATTCGTATCAGATACTTGCATTTGTACCAGGCCTACGAGCAGCAAGTTTACTACTTGTCTTTTCATTCGATGAACATAAAAAGGTATAATGTATCTTTTTATGTATTAAACCAATACTTAGCATGTCTGAATCCCACCCTAGCTTAGAAACACTTGTTGGATTCTTCCAAATACCCGTAAATAAAAGCCGGACTGTGGTATAGGTACGCAGTCTTGAGAACACAAATACAGTTAAATTCTGGAATGTCTATGATTACCAATGATGTTTTAGGACATTGCGTATATGCGTCAATCTTCTTCTTCTCTCCGATTCCCGTCTTTGCTCGCATGTTTCTTCCCAAGACATGGCTGAAAATATTCGCCGTTTTTTTGATGCTTCAAAGTGCTATCGTCAAAGTACAACCGTCAAAATATGGTCTTTAATGCAGATGTGAGATGACGTTGAAGGTGCCTCCTTGCAAGTCTGGTTGTTGTAAGTACTTAGTAGTACCCATGCTCTGAGGTCCAATACAAGTGTGGGAGGATATATTGAAGCAATCTAGGGTGCGCCTAGGCATGTCGCGTTTTGCTCAACTCGGGGACTGATAACATATGTCTGCTTACAGCGTGTGAAGCGTTTGTTCCACACCGTCTGATTTGCTTGACATTTTGACTTCATTCCTGGATTAATTTGCTTCATGCAGGTCAGCAGCCTTCCTTTTGCATACTTTCCCACATTGCAACCATTCTGAAGCTGTATAATGGTTAGCCTCGAGCTGCAAGGCAGAATATTGCATGTCTAGGATCTACATTTATTCACAATAATTTGCATGATAAGTTAGCAGGTAAGTTACGGGGGAAAAAAAGAAATGACGCACGTGCTAGCATTTAATTATTAATGCCAATGCCTTTCAGTGGAGCAGGATAAATTGCGTTATTATACCCTTGTCATAGCCGTGAAAAGCGTTGATAGTTATTGTAGGGATCAAAAAATTGAATGCCGTTTTAGGTACTTAGGTAGTTCTTACATTGTACCATGTGCAATAGTAGCATGCTCTGGCCTTGAGTTCTCATAGCATAGAACCGAACCGAGACTCACGTTCCAGGTCCAAAACTCCCACTTCCTCATGGATTTGAAATATTATACAGGCAATTGTTAGCACTGCTTTGGATACTTGTCAAAGGTGATCAGGAGATTGGTTGCTTCCCCAGCCTTCTGTCTTATGTCATTATTAAGTCTTTTGAGGACTTGTTGTGGAAGTAAGGTTTTAAGTGCACGTAATTGGGTAGACAAAAGTACAAGATGCTCAGTATTATTAGAGCGACCGGATCGTCAGCAAGGTAAGCAGCAGAATTTCAGAGCTATGAGTAATGACCAATTGAACAAGGATCACATACCAGTGATGTTATGAGCAAGGATGCATTTCCCTTTGCAAATGACACCACGTAGCCTCACACCAGACACCTCCGTCTCCCTCTCGGATATTTTAAGGTGATTATTGGATCCTCGTGATCAAGATTGGAATACACAGTGCAATGGGACTAGTCATATTATAGAACCAACGCCCTACTTATATTACTCAGAAGATAAGGGATCCCGACAAACATCAGGTGAATTGCGATGGTGTGGTCGACCTAGGCCCTTGGCCCCATTCCGCTTGCAAGTGATGAGCATCGAGACATGGATCGGAAATATCGCATTTACAGTTTTACCTATTGTAGGTATACCGGACGACCAGAATCCAGCACTTTCCGTCCGGTTTAACCTAGCGTCCGGTTTAGCAAATTTGCAGGGGTGGCGTTCCAGGAGGTGGGGGAGGGGGTCCGCGGGCGGGGTATAATCTTTTCTTGAGAGATTGCTGAGATTGTCATACTGATACTTTTCGCAGAACCTGAATACCCGCAAGAGCAGCTTGGATCGATACCATCTCATTCAATGCCTACTTCAAAGCATGCCTTTTCTTTCTGTGAGAAATATGAGATATGTCTAGAGTGGAAGACTCAGTTACAGACAACTTCCGATTCAAGATGTAGTGGATATGGCACTTCAGGCTCGAGATGGATTAAAGCACCACCATAGTACACATAAAGTGCGGAAGCGACTTCATGAGTTTTGGCCTTCGTCCGGTTCAGCTAATTAGTTTGTATGTAATTAGAATTCAAAAGTCTATGATTTTGTTGTCCGGTCCGGTTTAATTGGCGTCCGGTATAACTGGGCGTCCGGTATAGCTAATTTTTCAGTATGTACAGCCCAACCTTGCTATACCGGATGGCCTCTAATTCGGACAACCGTTTCCCATACAAATTGCCCTTGCTATACCGGACGCCCTGACATTACCGGACCGGTACAGAAAACTCCAGACAAGTACCCCCTGTCCCCATACAAATAATATATGCTATACCGGACACCCTACTACTAATACATCTTAGACTACCCCACTTTACCACTCTGTTGCCGTCACTGTTACCACTACTGCTACCATTACTGCTGCCATCGATAAAACTGCTGTCACCGATGCTGCTATCACTTGCTATCGCTGCGGCCACCACTGCTGCCACCTCTGCCGCCACGGCTGTCACCATTGCTGCTACCACGTGCTGTTGCTGCTGCTGTTGGAAGACTGGAACCATGCCAGTAGAGTCAGAAGCTTTTTTGTGAATTGATAGGCTTTTAAAGAAACACTCAGAGATGCATGTTTTGACTCTAGTCGATGCTTGCAAATTTGATGTTCCCCAAGAACTTTTGCTCGACGATTTTTCCAGATGGTGAGAGTGATGAATATTGAATAGACTTGGATTGAGTAAATGTTTGGTACAACTTGTTTATTTCCTACTCTGGTAATTTCTATACAAATTTTTGCCATCCCCCTTTTACAGCTGCGAAGCATTTTATTCTATACCGGAACCTTGCTATACCGGATGAAAAGTGCCGGATTTTTACTCGTCTGGTATAGCAAGGTTTGACTGTAAATTGCAAAAACCGTCCGGTATAGCAAGGTTTCCAGTTTGACGAGGTCCGGTATAGCTCGGTAAAACTGTATTGAGCTCAACCAAGTATGGGGAATCCGAAGGGATCGAAGACAGGGTTGCACGTGGCAGCCACCCAGCTGGTATCGACGGTTTTTGAAAGCATACGCGGCATCCAGCATTAATCCCCGTAAAGTAGCCTCGGGCCCAGGATAAAAGCTAGTGCTGCATGGAGGGTATGATGAATGTGGAAATGATATGAAGGTGGCATT
This sequence comes from Kalaharituber pfeilii, assembly GCA_015179045.1. Classification (NCBI taxonomy): domain Eukaryota; kingdom Fungi; phylum Ascomycota; class Pezizomycetes; order Pezizales; family Pezizaceae; genus Kalaharituber; species Kalaharituber pfeilii. The sequence continues at coordinate 107,154 of WHUZ01000043.1, forward strand.
TGCATCTGTTGCACAGGCTCAATCGTAAAGCGTGACAAAAGCCCCAGATGTATAAAATCGCCCATAAGATATCCCGATGACCCTCCATCGAAAACACTATAGAAAGTGGAAGCATGGAGAAATTCAGCTTGGTATAGTATGTACCATGCTTTTAGGGAAGTATATTTGAACGTGCTTGCTTCACCCTTGCGGCGAAACTAGGGTACGCCTGCACCTGTGATAAGTTCTACTTATCAGACATCAGACGATCACCTAATCAGGGACCTCCTCGTTCGGTACTGTGATTGAAGCAATGATATGAACTTCAAGATGTATATTGAAGTGCAGTGCAGCATGCTCGTTCAAGAAGTGAAATATCGGAATGGGCAAATCTACTAGGATTCTGAATAGTAATGCTTAGCGAGGTGTACTGTCTTTCACCACAACCGGAAGTGCACCACGTCCCGACGCACGTTTTACACCAAAACTGACTGTGCGCGACAACATATATCTCAACTACCAGAACAGAATTTTGTATGCCCTTTCAGGGAAAATAAATAAAGCGTTATCCTTCACTTTTCATTCCTCTATTTACACTGAAAGGACATTGTGGTCAGTTAATGGCACCATGAGATTTTCATTGAGGTCTTGGCATGCATTTATTTGGAATTCCCATACAAAGTGCACTGAAGGATTTTTTTTTTTTTTCTTTTTTTTTTTTCTATCATTACTCGCATACCGCCCTGCACTGAAGGATAGGATGCACTACTTCCCGTCAACGCTCACCATAATGGCTATAGAATTGTGGCTAGACAGTCTCCCCAATAGGCCTCTTGATAATTAGTGCTTCAATTGGCTTAATGTTGTTTAATGCCTAGTTCATACATCAAATTGCCATTTCTGGTAGTTTTCCCAAACAATTATTGCATACAATTTCTATGAGGATATGAATTTTGTGAATAACTCTATCACTTCTTTGGAAATTTTCTTGATGTGCTTCTCACATCTTTGATTAAGATAACATATTGGTATTCAAGTGTTCTACTATTTTTATCAAATTTAATTCAGGTGTGATAAGTGGAATTCAATACTAGTGATATCACAGCAAAAAATATACACCAAGCCTATGCAATTTATGGTGCAAATTCCATGAACAATAAATCCCTTCAAAGCAACATATCTGAAGAAGCTAAGGCATGGAATATGATAATAGTTCTTAATTTAACCAGTCTACAAGTTGTATACAAAACTCTATTAAGGCGGATTCACCGGAATGCCGATGGTGTGGCCAGGCGTCAGAGAGCTGGGAACACATAAGGAGTGACTGCATCGCCTGGAACCGAAAGAACACGAAAGGAGCAGAAGGTATAAGACAGGTGGAAAAAGACACGAATCTGGTGGAGTTATTGGAGTGGGCCGGGGAGGACTAGATATTTAAGGATTTAGTTTCTGTTCTAAGTTTTCTTTTCCTTTTCTCATCTATGTACTTAAACATCGCCATAGCCCACAGGGCGGCACGCTATTAATGAAATAAAAAAAAAAAAAAAAAAAAAAAAAAAAAAAAAAAAAAAAAAAAACTCTATTCTGGTGGTTGAAATATATGTTGTCGTTTTGGTGTAAAAAATGTGCGTCGGGACGTGGTGTATGTCGCGTTGTGGTGAATTACAGTAACCCGAAGACCTCATATTCAGAGTAGTTGAGGAAAACAGGACCATCGGGACTAGTATCAGGACCAGTACCAGTATGGTGCCGGCAGCTTAGTACCAACACCAAATTAAGGGGTTGACAAATCATGTATCCACAACACCACAACTATAGATCTGGAATTTTAAATCTCATAAATCGATAGTATTTGCTATTGCGAACAATTCTACGAGATTAAAAAAAAAATAAAAAAAAAAAACTGAACACGTGAATAGGAAAATAAAAGAGGACATTTTGTATGGGAAAGGGTAAAAATTGTTATACGCCAAGAAGGCAAAAATTACCCGAATAGGCAATTTTGGCGCTTAGTCAGCTAGTCTTGGCATCATTTATTGCACTTCCGGGTTCTTCGATGGCTTTTGTATACTCGATCCTTGAATTCAGCAGTGCCGTAGTGACATCCATCGCGGTATGCTTGCATTGTCCGTTGGCATTTTTGATAAAATCGCCAAATTGTTGTCTCTGATACTGAGGCTAGAGACTGTGGAATAGTATCCCGCAAGCCTTGAAGAGAGTATTCACAGTTCTCTCGTGCATGCCTTTTGGCTGCTGCCCAGAAGAACTCAATGAAATTCAATTCACAATGGAATTTAGGATAAAATATTACCCTATGACCACGAGCTTCTATAGCTTCTTGCAAGTAGCCTTTCTGCTCTTTAAAATCACGTTCATTCCTTGAGCATTGACGTGCGCAGCAGTCTTTCATACCCTCCTGGCATTTTGGCTTACAATCAAGTCTCATTCCTATATATCAAAGTCTTCTATTAGTAGTTATTGATTATATTTACTATTAAGAAAACATACCTGTACGCCAAAGTTCTCGCTCTATTAGTATTTGTTTTATACCTTTTGGTTTGCCGCGGAGTGCAGGATCTGGATAGTTGTCAGGAAAGACCATGGCTTGAGGACGCTGTTTCGCATGAATAAAACCCTCACGCAAGATTGGCTGCTTTCCTCCAGGGCCCAAATTCATCTCATTGACAACCAAGGCATCCGGAGCAAAGGCAGCATGATTGGATGCATTGTCAAAAAGAAAAACAGCTTGACAGCCAGGAAATGCTCGCTCAAAAATTGGAATTGCAACATCAACTACATGCTGCACCATTTTTTCGCCTGTCCAATAATTATCCTGACCATATTCAAGAAATTCGGTTGCTTGACGGCGGGGAAGACCTTCTGCACTAATATTGGGAGGTACTGCAAGCCGACCACGAGGAGTTAAGAATTCTGATACCATAATGCCTTTCCCACGACCTTTTTTGCGAAGCGGTTGTGCATTATCTTTAATCCACATTTGTCGTTTTCCATCATTAGCATTAAAGGTAGACTCATCATGAGTGACAAAAATCTTTTCTTTCTCTCCGGCTGGTATTGCTGATGGGATAATATTGCCTTTCTCATCCCACTGCCTTAATCCTTCCAATTTCTGAAGAGCAGGAAGAAAAACTTTTTGTCGGTAAGCAACTACATCCTCCCGTTCATGGCCATCAATATAGACCCCTTTCGTACATCTTTCCATTGAAAACCAAGCTTATTCAACCAGGTTCTTGCAGTTCGCTCAGATATTGAATTCTCTAGCTTATCGGCCCCATTAACAATATCCTCCTCTTTTAGATATGCAGTAATAGCCTGAGCAAGACCATGGGAGGTCAGCTTCTCACCAACGGATGTAATATATTCTCGTATAGCAAGTAAGACTCCTTCATCATTCAGCCAGCTAGAAACCTTCGCATACTTCCCTCGCATACCCACTTTGATATAGCGAGAAGTAATCCATGACTTCTCCCAGATATGTATTCGTCGAGCAGTATTCTCTCCACGACTAAATGCCTCTGCAATACATAATGAGAGTTCTTTGCGAGTAGCGTCTGGTCTTTTAAGCTGCAACTGCATAAATTGAAGTACTGCAGTATGTCGCATAAGGTTTTGACCGATTGGTGCCTTTTTTGACTGGAGAAGTATTTTAAGATCGGTGATTGCTGTCCGAATTAAATCAGACTTGGAAGGCAAAGGTAGTATTGGACTCGGAACTTGAATTGGATGCGTGGAAAAGAACTGGGTAATTGGTGTAGTATTAGCAGCTGCTTGCCGGAGAGTTTCTTTTTTTTTTTTGATCTCGCCATAATGTTTGCCGTGATCTTTGAGGCCCTCGGTGATACTTTATGTTGCATTCTCTGCCAGTACCCTCATGATCAGCTATAGCCATAGCCATTAAATGTGTCAAAGCATCTTCTGCCATCACCAATTCTCCATCTGCACCCCCCTCAAGCTCTTCCTCTGACCCTTCCTCTACCTCTTCACCTAACTCTTCACGCCCTTCTTCTGGCTCCAACAGTACTGGTATGCATAATCCTTTGCGCTGACGGAGTATATTCCGGCCTATTTCGAAAGCAGCACGGCAGGCCTTTCTTTTTTTACTATATGGTGCCATTTCGAGGTGGTGGGGAGTACTGTTTTGCAGGCAATGTCAAGGGGGTTTGGGCGTCGTATGGTGAGCAAGACCGTTCGGCGGCATCAAACGGGAAAAAAAAAAAAAAAAAAAATACTGCTGACTAAGTGTCAAGCAAAATGTTACAAGGTGTTGGTACTAAGCTGCCGGCACCATACCAGTGCCCGCACTAGCACTAGCATCAACACCGGCCCTAGCACCCATACCAGTACCGGTGCCGCCACCATCGCCTTTAATGCAGGCCGTGATCTCCTCTTAAGGTCACTTGCAGATGAACAAGCATTTCAGCAAACTCTGTCCTCCGAAGACTCAGAACGTTATGCGCAATTACATCAGCGAATGGCAACGCAGCTCAGACAACAGTTTCTCCGTGAGCGGCAACCTAATCTTCCTCAAGAGTTTGCACCTGCTGTTGCTGAACCTTCTTTAAGGTGGAAAAAAACAAAAGGCCCAGCAAGGCAGCGGGCATTGACCGGTGTGGAGCTTGCAGAACTTCAGGCTAATCAGCGGGCCCAGGTCAGAAATGATACCATAGTCAAGGAGTTATCACAGGAAATGTAAGATGTAATCCTACTACAGACTCGACATGTGCCTTCGACTGCTCCATATAAACCTCCTAAATCTTCTAAATCTTCCTTGCATGTAGATAGCTTGATAATTGAATAACATATCTCGCCTCTCACGCATATGCATAAGCCTGGCATGCGATCTGAAGACCTGTGCCGTCCCGTGTAGTTACCTCTGCAACCGGGCAGGCTAGTCTACAGTCCCCTGTCGATACCCCTGCATCCGGGCAGGCCAGTCTGGCCTACATACCCGGAGAGGTCCCGCAGGACCATTTATGCTCTTCTCTTCATGGATACTGGAAGCGAAGGCAGATGCAATGTAATGGTGAACATACATGCAACGTCCCAGTATGACTTTGGGATACATAATGTGTGCTATATAGGCAGCTTAGTATAAGCTGGGATTTCGCCCTTGCGAAATCAACAAGCCCATCAGAGTGACGATATCCCAAGTTGGGACTCCAAAATCTGGCTGTATTTGCAGCATGCAAACTGAACTTCTCTAAATCAGAACTCAGGCCACTTAGGAAGCCCACCAGAGACGAGGATGCCTGACAGAATTGACATGTTCCGACCTGGAATAGCAGTAACGAAGAAACTTGGAAAAGTAAGAGATTGGATGGAGAAAGCGAATCCATGGATGGGAAAGATTGTTGCAGCAAGGTGGTTGTTGAGGAACGAAAGGAGGGAGGGGAAGAAGACTAGGTTGGTTGTTATTTACCTAAAGGGGGAGATAGAATCAGATGGTCAACACCAGAAAAGGTAAGGTTACCAGGCAAGTGGCACCACTCGTGCCTGTATGACTGGGACAGAATGTCAAATGTGGACAGAAAGGAGAAAGGGAGGGATGCGGAGGAAATGACCATGAGCACTTGATTTGCTCTTGGAGGATTGGGCTCCCACTTTGTGTTTCCACTGCATTGTCTGAATGTTGGTGTATGTACTTACTGCATCTTGTTTTGTTTGTAGGTGCCTGTCTCTAAGCCATAAGGACTTTTGTCCAGGGATCCTGCCAGGGCGAGCAGCTGTATGCGGGGTTATGTGTTAAAACAAAAAAAATCTAGATTCGAGAGCACGTTATGAATATTGCTACACTATACAAGACAAGGAAATCATACCACTCTGATATGAGGCAAATCTTTATAACTAAGTGCAATAGCACAAAGTGGAGACCGTGGATCGTGTGAGAGGACAGTGAGCGTGATGGTGAGTCCGAAAAACAGGGGATGAAAACAATAAGCTGTTACCGGTACTGCACCTGTACGTATTGTCGCCATAGCCCACAGGGCGGCACACGATTACTGATAAAAAAAACAAAAAAAACCCTGTATGTATTTCATAGCAGTATTATTGCATATACGACGGTTAGATGCACCTAACCGTATGGCCGGGATAGGGACTTCTATAAATGGAATTGAGCCTCTTAAAACCACAATATAACATGACAAGGAAAAAGAAAACAAAACACCGCTTTTTGCCTGGTGTGCATTTGAAAGCTTTGAAGTTGCGACCTCGCTTATTTACAACACTCCCGGGTGGCTGGATAGTGCTTTTTTTTTTTTTTTTTTTTAATTTCACGTAACCCCGCTTGCAGCTGTTCGCCATGGCAGGGCGCTGGATATTGCTTCATAGGACCCAAAGATTCATGTTCTTGCAAGCATTCAAAAGGCACATTATCGCCATAGCCCATAGGGCGGCATGCGAGTAATGATATTTTTTTTTTTAAAAAAAAAAAAAAAAAAAAAAAAAAAAAAGGTCTTTCCATGTTGAGCAATGTCATCGGTTGAAGTTCATACCACTGTAATTGCAATCAAAGCCAATACGGAGTATGTATGCATTTTAGTCATGGAATTTCATGACGAAAAAGCTTGCTATCGGATTACGTCTTGGAAAGGTCGGGATAAAATGCCCCACATCTGCAGCAGTCAAGTTATCCATGCTGGCAGCAAGCTTGTTGAGGTAATCGGTAGTGCGAATCCCTCAAAGGAAGCCAGTACCTGGGGGGCTGACCTTGCGTAAAAATATGCTATGACATGCAACGTGTGAAGCCCTGTATGAGGGAGTCGATCTGGAAATATGGTTAAGCCCGATGTGGATATACTCACAAACTAGATTTTTGATATCTTTTCCTGTAGTATGATGTTGGATAGCATAGCATTGTTTAAACACTCTGCTATTGTAATCGATTTATGCATATCGCTGCTGTCACACGCAGCTGTCAACTATAGAAAAATTGATGGCAAACAAATAAAGAAATCTCGGTTCCTGATGTTTAATTACAGTAATGATGATTTATCGGCGGTACGCATGTATATTCCCTAGTTAAACGTACCTGAACAAATGTATCGAGTATGATGTCTTACGTCATTACTAGTTGATGTCATGCTTGATGAAATACCCTTGAGTGGGGAAAGTATGGTAACTTATCAGTCCCCTCCATACTCCAGTGCCCTCCCCTCTATGCACTGCCCTATCATTAAATTCTCAGAAGTGCATATTCAGGATGCTTGGTTGCCGTACCAAACCACTATTCGTCCTGTTTATGTGTAGGTACGAGTACATAGCAGATCATGTTCGTACACTCGTCTTCAACCATGTGAGCGTTGAGACATGCATCGATGATCTTTTACCTCTCTTAGCACTAAATATGAAGTGTAGAGATAATCCCAATTCTGAGACCTGTGTATCGTCGGTAAGTCCGGTGTGGCGATTTTTCAAGGCGCCTGTATCGTGGGTAGAAGTGATAACTTGGGTTTTTGGTAGAAGGCCACGTGATTGAGGCTGTAGAGATTGAATAGAAGGAGAAACAGCCTGTAATTAGCTCTGGTTCCGCGCCCCACTCATGGTATGCGCAATCCTCTCTCAGTACCAGGACATACCTTGCTTTGCTGTGAAACGCCGTTGCATAGAGCTACCGCTTGTACTCGATAACATCCATGCACAATTACGCTTCATTATGATATGAGACCAGCGAAAAACTGCAAACAAAGTTAGCGGGTCAATTTTGAAATTGAACAACTCGTCACAGCCCGTAGGGGGGCATACGAGTAATGATATTAACAAAGAAATTGAACAAGTCTCATTGATACATTAGAAGACGAAGGCTTGTTGGTGCAGAACGACGCTTGAAAAATTTACGACATTACAACTCAAGGATGCTAATTGGGAAACTTTATTGGATGCTGGTAAGTAGCGCGTGCCCCTACGACCATTACATATATTACTAGTGTAAAGAACAACTCACTTGAAAATATTAGTGTAGGACAGTCCGGCATCAACCGGCCCGTGTCTGTACCTGGCTGCATGGGAATGAAACTAGTAGGTGGTCATCCATGGCCATGGGTCCTGCATCGGTGGTGCAACCGCGACATGGGGCTGAGAAAGTTCTTCGTTATCATACATACTAACGACGCCACGCGAAATTGTGATTCGGTTGAGCTGAGGTAAGCCATGCCGACTGCATCCGGGTACTTTTCCCATATAGATGGTCACTGCAATGATTCATATGTCCATTCATTATGTACTTCGGACTTGCGAGTGGAAAAAAGCCGACAGGAATGAAGTATTCACCGGAAACTATTCAGCCGATTTTCACTCCCTGCATTTCCTTACCAAATTTGTATCCTTCGTTTGTGTCATTGGACGCTGATAACGAGCGTTCTGAAATGCGATGAGACATGAGCGGTGTCTTCTAGGGCTTCTCACCAGTGTCAGTCTGGAAATAAAATGGAGGGAAAAAAATGAGTATATGAGTATACGATAAAGAGATGAGTATACGATAAAGAGAAGTAATACATCTGCATACCATGCAGCTCGCTTAAAAGTGGGAAGTGGCGAGCTCGGCTCCGTGCCCATGGGCATGGTCACTGGTGTGCTTTTGTCTCACTATACTACCCCGGGAGTTACAAATTGCCAAAAGCAAAATGGAAAAGTCGAAAGTCCGTTGCAACGCCCGCACCCCAACAAAAATTACGCACCTCACACACAACATACTGGTACCGGTACACCTGCTAGAGATACATGCCCTTTGCAATTAATATTTCATACATAAAATTAAAATTAAAACTAAAATTAAAATTAAAAAAAATAAAATAAAAAAAAACTGAAGTTAACAGATGACAAAATATATATATTTCAGTCTATAGTATGAACATCTTGTAAGCTCAACCACCTATCCTTCCACTCATTCTCATCCAATACCCATCAGCAAAAATAATATTTCTGCTGGGTGGAAGCCCTGGCGCGGCAGGTTCGCCTGGAGCGCCTACAGCACCCGGTGTATTCAAAAAAACCCAGCAGAACTATTATTTTTGCTGATGGGTATTGGATGAGAATGAGTGGAAGGATAGGTAGTTGATGTTGCAAGACATTCATGCTATGGACTGAAATCTATATATATTTTTGTTATCAGTTAACTTCATTTTTTAATTTTCATTTTCATCTTACATTTTTATTTTTTATTTATTTATTTATTTTTATGAAATATTAATCGCATGGGCCTTATCTCTGGCGGGCTTATGCTGTAGTTACATGTGAGATGTGTAATTTTTGTTGTGGTGCGGGCGTTGCAACGGACTTTCGACTTTTGGCAATTTGAAACTCCCGGCCACCCGGGATACTACAAGCATATGTGCAATTTCAAACGTGCCCATCAAGCTTGGATGCGTGGTAATATTTTGCTTAAGCTATTGACGATTGTGACTTCCCCGTATGTCTCAGATTTGTTAATTGATTTGAGGCTCGGTTACGGTAGGAAGTGAGTAGTGTGTTCATATGGCCAAGCTACTATCATCGGAGAATAGCCATGTATGTGAATACAAGACCTGGCTTCTCAAACGCTGCCAGTCAGCAACTTATGCAGCAGGCAAAATATCTCCAGAAGACGGTGACAAGCCTATTATTGCCTGTTTCTCACCAAGGAACCATAACCGTGTTCTAGCTGTCGCGTTTGCGTAATTTTTGCTGTCGTAGCTATATATTCTCAACTTGAACTTAATCAGAGTTAACAGAAGGGCAATTTCAAGAAACGCGCTCACAGAGTAACTGAGAGCTTGGACGGCAAAATGTGCAGCAGAGAGCACAAGCGAGGGACCCTTTCTTCGGTTGATTTGCTTGCCAACTCCTCGATCGTGGTGCTCTCCATACCCCAATGCAGTGATTCCCTTTGTAGTAACGATGCTACCCCAGCACAGTCCATGCGGCATTTACTATTTACTTACGGTAGAGTGAACTCTACGAAAGCTACCCATGAACCTCGCCTTATAAGCAACAAGCCTCGTCCTAAGTATTTTTGTATGGGAGATTTTGTATTTTATTAAATATCAAACCGCAAGTAGCTAGTAAAAAGAAACGGTATTTTGCATGAGTGGGGCATGACAGGGGCCTTTCCAGTAAGAAAGAAGCGGGATATTGAAGTCTTACAAGGTACAGGCAGAGGTAAACAACAGCAGACTATTACCGCCTTCTTTACACCTCGTTCTGAATCTAATTAAACTCCTAGGATTCCTCACATGTACATACTTTCAATTTCCTACATCTCCCGTCACCACTCCTCCTATCTCTTGTTTTATAAGCATCTCTTGCTACAAGTAGTTCTTCACCGGACCGAAGAAGTTTCTGATAACAAGATTTCACTGTACAGTATGTAACTACGCATCGTACATACATACTTCTGTAAGGAGAGCAGTATGTGGACAAGCACTCATCTTGATGTTACAACATAATAGGCTCAAGGCACACTTGTACCTCTTGTAGGGAAGTAAGCACCAACTAAGCTGTATTCTAGTTATCATCAACTTGATGCTCTGTGCCACTCTCTAAGTCATTTGTTAGATCCGGTCATGAATTTGACAAAGAGTGGGTGTAGCTCTATGCATCTCATTTGACGACCGTGTCTCCACTTATCCAGCCTCGGAAAGAGAATACACTCGGCATAGTAGCAGGACTCTCAGGACATTGACAAGGTGCGACTTGGAGGGAGATGGCTCAAGGCGAGCCAGTACGAGGCTGAGAGAGGAAGGAGATAAGGCAGACTGCTGGCCGCTCCCCTGCAACACAATTAGAACCGCGGGCCCCATGTACTTAATTTTAGTTAGTTTTTCCTTAAATAAACCCTCGCCATAGCCCATAGGGCGGCACGCGAGTAATGAAAATAAAAAATAAAAAAAAATAGTAGCAGGAGACCCATAACTAAACTTATTTGTTTTCATTCTTGTCTGTGCGTCACTAGATCTTCGCTCAGCGCCCCGGCCCGAAGTAATGTACCCTATACCTTCCAAAGGTGCTCCCGTCTTTGCCTTTGGAAGAATGTATTTGATGGCTTCCGCGATATCAAACCCAATAAGACAGATAAGACAGATAAGACAGACTAACCTTCAGAACTTATGGCTATCCTTGGGCTCCACACCTCCCTTGTAATATTCTCGAGTTCCCAGTAAACAGGCAAGGCCATATGTATTAGAAAAATAGATAATCAACAGAAGAGGAAGTTAGTTGAACCTAAGAAATCGCCGCTCTAAGTGTATATATATATCCACCGCATGACTGTACGTCCGCATAACAGGCTCACGTTTATTTATGGTCGGTCAATAGCTCTTCCTTCGCCAAAACTCGACCTGTTATCCTCAGGTTAATTATGAAGTAGGTATTCCGATTGTAACACTAGTTGATGCAGTAAACAACATGCAGTAATCCCTTCTGTTACACGACAGGGCCATTTTAAATTAAAGCTTTTCGAGTCTTAATAATGATGTAGGTGGGTTTCATTGGTTGTCGTTCAAGGCTTCTTCATTCGCCATACTGTGACTTTATGGGCGGCATGCTGGTAGCGATAGCTTTGGCTATAGAAAAGTCCTTGCATGGTGACCTCCAAGTGTATTTTACGAACGTTATTTTCTCTGGGGAGGATACTCTCAGCTCAAGATATTGAATTTCCTTTCAAATCCCTACTTATGCTGCAATTCATTTTTGTCGACGATCAAAAGTATGGTCGCTACATTACCCTGAGTTCCCAATTTGTAGTCTGACAAACATAAGGGGCTACAAACTTCTCAGATCCTGTGTACCTTCTACACCCCATTCTCTAATAGCCTCAGACCAGGCGTTTAGTGCTAGAATATACTAGTATATCTTAGCAGATTTATTATTTAAAGTATATTTCTATATTTTTTATATTTACTAAATATATTACTATATTTTACTAAGATATTATATACTTTTAGAATATAAGAATTTATACAGTAGTAATTACAATTCATATATAAGTATTATAAAACTTTAAAATATTATTTTTATAATTAAAGATATTAATATATAAATTTTATATTAACTTTAATACTTAAATAATATTTAAAATAAAGAGATAAAATTAGTTTTATATCAAATAATAATAAATTAGTGAATAGAAAAGAATATTTTAAAGTAATATTTGTTTTTTTAATTTTTTATAATTATGATTTAAAAATTAAAAATAAGAAATTTTATATAGAAATAAGTAAAAAATATCTATCTTTAGTAACTTTTAAATATAATATATATATATTAATTTAACTAAAAAGAAAAAATACCTAATTTAAAATAAAATAAACTATATATATTCTTTATATATATTTCTTTATTACTTTACTTTATTTATTATTTATCTATAACCTTTATATAATATAAATAAAACTTCATAATATTATAAGTTAATTTTTTATTATATATATTAATAGTCTATAAATAATAATAATAATAAAAATAATTAATAAATATATAATAAATAGAATATAATATTAAAGAAAAAGTATCTTATATAACTAATACAATAGGTATATATAATTATATAAGAAGTAGTATATAATAGAGGTTCAACTGGTATAGAAGAAGTAATAAATACTAGTAGTTGTGACAGCCCATGCCCTACAGCCTCCGCACACCAAGCCACGACCGCCGGCAAGCTCATAGAACTGGCTAGCTATAGGTAGCTAGCTAGCTGTCAATTACATTTAGCGGTTCAGCCGCAAGCTAATGGGAGGCTCGAGAAACCTCCGAGGCCACAGGAGAGGGCAAGCCACAAGCCACTAGTGGGCGCCACCAAGCCACAGGGGAGTCCCTCTCTAGTTGGTTTCCCGTTTGGGAGATCCCTTCCTGGTAGTCATAAGCAGGCAGGTCAGGTGATGCTCAGTGTATAGAAGAGTGGGAGATGCTAGTACTCCCTCTCCAAGCCGCGTGAGTTGCGAAATCACCCACCCACCGACCCCGTTACCTCAGCGACTCGGAGGGAGAGACTGGGGGGTCCTTCGGTTTGCCCTTACTTAGTCAGCAGAGCACGACGGACTAAGCATGGGCACCAGGGGCTACAAACCCCTGGGCCGATTTCCACAACCTACAAAGCATGGATAGATATCTCCTCATTTGTTTTCCCTGTCATTCTGTCGTTCATTCCGCATAGTAATAATCATGTTTGTTCGGCACGCGAGTATTGATATAAAAAAAAAAAAAAAAAAAAAAATCATGTTTGTTCGAATCGAAGCGACAGCTGGCAAGCTCATAGAACCAGCTAGCTATAGATAGCTAGCAAGCTGCCAGTATAGTCCACCTGCCTGCTACAGTAGGCCTATTGCTTATCACGGTTGCTATAGTGAAAACTCTACCTTCGTCACCCTGCTCTTGCTACTGCTCTCGTCGCTGCTCCTACCTTTGTATTATGCTTCTTGGCTAATGAGCCTATCATGTATATAAAGGCCCCATCTAGCCCTCATGTAAATAGTTCTTTCTCTCCTTGTCTGCTGCCTTGTCTTCTTAATAGACCCATATGGTTCCCCGCAGTCCATATGCTCTTTTTATTCTTGTCAATCCCCAGATCTAGTTCAGTACCTGATCTTCTCTGCCTTTTTACCATAGCCTGCCATCGCCGCTGAACCAGAACCGCTATCTGTGAGCCTCTCCTGTCAAGCCTCTCCTGTCAAGTTTGTCAAGCCTCTGCCGTTCAGCGCTTGCGAAACTACTGTTACCCTGAACCGGTCGTATTCTTTAGTAGCACCCACCCGCCGCCGCGCGTGACAGTAGTAGAAGTAGTAGAATAGTAGGTTGAGCAAGTAGAAGTAGTATGTATATTAGTTTAAGTTAGTCTAAGTTAGTTTTTTAGTATAAGTTTTCTACTCAGACTAATACTTATAATTAATATTTGCTTGGCGACGGATTAGGGTCTGGTTCACGAGACTATATGCTTGCTTAAATACTTGTAATACATCTGCTAAGGCCCTGAGTGCCTTCTAGTAGCAACGCGGCTAATCTCCAGGCGTTACAGTAGCATAAAACACCGCTTACATAATACCGCTCTATGATGAGAAGTGCCTAGCCTGCTGCGTCCGCGTCCCTACCTAAACCTCCTCCATCATCATGCACTACTGTCCTTCTTTCACTGCTGAAGTGCTATCCAAGCAGCAATCCCGCTCGTTAACCCCCCGATAATGTACATATCGCCCATTTATACAGCTCCATTTCACTCTCTTATACTACAACTCTGGCTTTCAGCTGCCCGATAGTTCAACCTCACATCATAAAGAAGCGGACGGCAAAACTGAAGGTCACAAAGACTACGATTGTTCTGATGAGAATAGTGTACACTCCTCCCCTGCAGTCTTCCTTATATCCTACTAAGGGAGTTCAGGAATCCACAGCCTTTGGTTCAAGGACAGATCGCTCAATCGCCTACTATGGGCACACAACATACTATTGCAAGGGTGGTCAACTCCGTAGCCTCCGCAATCTTCCGTCATCGCCTATTCACATCTTTTCTGGTCTTCCTTGCTCTCAATCTTTGTATGCTATTCACACCCCAGGAACATGGATTTTGTCGCCTTGCAGTAATAGGAGAGGCTGCTGTCACGGGAAAGGGAAAGGGATTCTGGAATGCAGTAAATGAAGCTGGGTATCATATTGCAGGCTTTGGACAAGCATCAGTCTGCTTTCTGGTTTGTGCGTGCTTTATGCCTTTTTTGAGGAGAGGTCCATCTGCATATTAATTATGGGCTAATCTTGCTGATATCCAATCATTGTTTTTGGTAGGGTTCCATTTGAACAGTGGACCGAGGATCCTTGAGAAAGTGAACGGAAAAGTCAAGAACACACCTGACCCAGAAAGAACTTCAGGATATGTATGGCCATTAACTGTCCTGGATATCACTCAGCTCACCGAAACCAGAACGGTACCTGTTTTGTCAGTCATTACCGAAGATATGAGATCCATTACATGGCCCTATAAGTGCCCAGCATCTAGAAAGTTAAACAAGCAGCAGGAGAAGCAGGTCACTGGACACGATACGCTCATCGAAGTAGTGCCAATTCGCTTTCTTCAGAGCAGTACAACCTCAAAGGCTCCTTGGTCGACCTTGCCATATGCGTGGGAACTATCGACAACACAAACACAAGAGGCACAAATGGGCGTGATTACAGCTCAATTTCCATCAACTACGTCTAAAAAGGCACCAAACGAAACTACAGTGGTATCTGATTCAGGAATTTCAACGGTGATTTCAGGTATTCTGTCTCACCTGGCAGAAGCATCGACATCATTAATTCAGCACTCCACTAAAAATCATCCAAATTTCGTAGGAACGTGCCCACATAATGAGCTCTTGACGGCCGTTAGATCGCCTCTTTCTACACCAGCGAGAATAGGCAACCAAACGCTTCTCATCAGGGTTGAGCATTACAAGGGAACAAGCACGAAGGCGCCTAAAGCTATTCGTCTTGACGCCCAATATGGACGAAGGTCCCCCCAACAGGATCTCCAATCAGACAGCCCGCAAGATATATT
The DNA here is from genome assembly GCA_015179045.1 of Kalaharituber pfeilii. Taxonomy (NCBI): domain Eukaryota; kingdom Fungi; phylum Ascomycota; class Pezizomycetes; order Pezizales; family Pezizaceae; genus Kalaharituber; species Kalaharituber pfeilii. The sequence goes on from WHUZ01000043.1 coordinate 122,653, forward strand.
TTTATCGGAGTCATGTACAAGGGAAGGTCTTATTGTAGACCATTATTCTTCAGGCATAGCTTTGGCAAGTACAAAGCTTGATCAAAAAGATAATATAACACCAGGACAAACAATACAAGAGGGAGGGAGTATTCAGGACATCGCAGGACCGGCTAAAGAATCCACAACCCAGGAACCTATAGATGATGATCCTACTTTACATAATTGCACAAAGACAGCGGAAGCAGGTGATACTCGAGAGTCTCAGTCCTTGAATAGGCAAGACCAAGAAGCGGCTTACCTTGGAGAAAACTTGGATCATCAGGTGAGCGGGCCGCTGGAGCAACAGTCTTCAACCTTGACTCGCCCTGCATCATTTGGAGTCTCTTTCTTTGCATTTGCTGCAGCCCTCACAATACAGCCTTCACTGCCATCTTCCCTTTTGATCACAGCCAGCCGTTTGGTTGTTCCCTTTCACCAAGTTGAACAAGTTATCGATGAAGCTATCCTTGATGACAGGCAAACAACCGAACTCAGAACAGGGACCACGCTTATAGAAACTAGACCATACACAACTACAGAACTTGCAACCGCGACCGATAGCGCTACATTTACTGTGACCCGCGGCATGGTGACTGAGGCAACAACGGCAATTGCATTACGCTGGCCAAAGCCCATGCTGGAACCGAATTCTCTTGTGGCGTATAGAAGTACTGATTCGACGTTGGATACAGCGCCGATTTCAAGGACTCAGAGGTGGAGACCGGCACCGTCGAAGAGTCAGGGGCACCAACAGGTTCCGGCGCTGACAGTGGCGTATTTAGTGGCAATTTCTACGGTAATTTTGTTGGTGGAGTTTGGCATCGGGTGCTGCTTTCATGAGATTGGACACCTTCGTCAGAGAAGAAGGGATATGGCAAATAGGATACAAAGAGCAAACACGGAGAGTGCAAAAAGTGGAAGCGTCGTGTCTCCTCCATCAAGCAGCGAGATATGCAGATTCTGGGACTAGGCGTTCCGTTGTCAGTGTGCGAAATCATTGTCAAACAGTGACATGATTTGGTAACTTTGTTTGTTACTTCTCCTTCACACTGGCGGAACTGGGGATCACTACTTAAACGTTTGACTTTTTTTTCTCTCTCTCCTTTTATTTCTTATGTAACTAAATCGCCATAGCCCTTAGGGCGGCATGCGATCAATGATATAAAAAAAAAAAAAAAAAAAAAAAAACTCAGCCGCTGCATCAATGCTGCGAATCGGACATGAGAAAATGCCTCTTCTAGCCCATGAGGCGCGGTGGAGGGACAGTCTGGACTTGTATACGACGGACTGATCTTGGAGAAGTGAGAGAGTGGAGAAATTTCAAGTTTTGGGACCTTGTTTGAGATTGTGGGGATATCATATCGATTCATTGTTTTCGTATGGGGATTGAGGAAGTATAATTAGAGAAAGGAGATGGATTATACTAGAAATTTACTTTGAAAAGAAGTGGTTTGCTTTCTCCGTTCTAGTTGTTACCATACTCAGTTATTCATCCGTTTCTGGCTTTCGAGAATATACCGATTCATCCTGTTTTTCTTTTTGAACTGTTGAACGTACGGACGTTCAATAGTTGGGATGTGGGGAGGGGAGCGTTCTCTGATTTTAGGTACAATTATAGTTCTGCAGATGTTTGATGTCGATGTATTGATGTACATGTGTCACTGTGTTGAATGCTTTATAGAGCGATGTCCATTATTTGCCACCAGTCGTCCCCCCCCCCCCGATTTGACATATCGATCCATTTTCTCCAGTCACTTTATATGCGTTTTATCCCCATTCATTGCTCTCATAAAGTCATAAGACGTCTCTTCTACAAGTTCGTCGAGTATACCTGATTTAAAAGCTGAGGTTTATCTTTTCTGAGAGCGGACTCCACGGTGTTGACCTTGTCCAAGTTACTGTAATTGCGGGGTTTCTTCCCACATGGTTATCGATGATTTCTGCAATAATTGCGCCGTAAGCCATGACTAATGAAGGAAAGTCATACAGGTAGCTATAGCCTGAGATCGTGGCGTGAAAAGAACGACGGGCGGGGACACGTGCCTCTCACCCACCGTTGGGGAGGTATGGTCATGGCACTAGCATCGCAGTACAGGTCCCCGGGGCAGGCAACATTACCACCGAAGCCATTCAAGACACTTTTGAATTTTGAGCTTTTCCACGTATAGGCCGCACGTAACCCCACCCAAATGGGTTACTAACCTCTTGGCGATGTCGTCAGTTGGACCCCGAATTGATTCCGATATAACCTTCCCTTTCCGTCCCCTCCAGCTGCGACAATTAGAGACTGACTGCGACCTACTGACCTCTAAATTTTTTTTTTTTTTATATCAGTGATCGCGTGCCGTCCTACTGACCTTAAAACATCCCCCCAAGATCAGAAGCCGAGTCAGAACATTTAAGTACGGTACGTGCTCTTATGATTAGAAGAAGCCCTATGGTGATCAGTCTGCAGCTGGTTAGCTTCTAGTGTGAGCTCACAGTTTAGTATTAGGTCATGAGCAATATCGAAACCTGGGAAGGCGAATCATTCCTAGGAGTGGGAACTAGCATATCCACGGAGTGTCCCACAAAGTCGTCGACTCTACAACAGCTGTCCGATGAAGACACCCGCATGGACAACTGTGCTCCCTCCATAGTCAGCAATGATATTCTACCATCTCTCGAACTTGGCTGCGGAGAGCCCAGTAAAGGAGATGGCAATGGGATTTTTTTGACTTCTAATATGCAACGAGGATCCATTGATATCTCTACTGAGGGACCATTTCATTCATCCTCTTATAACTGCCAACAACCTGAGCACATGGAAACTGAGGAAGATGAATTCAAGTTACTGGATCCAAAATCTGTTAGCACTTACTCTTGTATTGGAAGCATTACACATCAATATCAAGAACCAAAAGTCACCTCTCCCTACAATACTTTGTCTTCAGCTGTGCTTGCAAGAGGATCGCATGGGAAGAGCAAAGATCCCAGCACTCGGCATATGGTCGAATCTAGCGGAGGCAATCTCAAAAGAGGATTACAAGATAATATACGAGAAATGGGAGAGGAATTTAAGGCCCGAATTCTAGTGCCTCAACATTCTGTCGCAGGACCCCAACCACTGTGCAGAACAGGGTGCAAAAGTTCAACTCTTTTCGAGAATGAGCATGAAGCCTCCAAAGAGAAATCAGCACAACTTTTAGGTAATGATAGCGCTTCAAGTTCTGCAAGCCAGGCACAAGTTGCTCCTTGTAAGCCCGGCTCCTCTATCGAAGTCGCTGCAGAGCTCAGGTCTGCTGATGGATGCATGCCGCCAATGTCGAGCTCGTTTTCATCGGGCAATATTGCAGATGAAAAGCATAGTGAAGAAAGACGGGGAAGGGTGTACAAGTGTATCTCTTATAGATTACTTGGACGGCACGCCCATTGCATTACACTCAAGCCACTGCGTCTTGCCGCGGACCAAGAAGTGTCGGGTGTCAATGGGAATAACATACCCTTAGATGCCAAAAAGCAAGAAATTATTGAAGAAGCTCTGTTGCAAAGAGGCTTAGATTTACTCCCCGCGTATCCAGTGGTAGAAAGCCTACTTCGGTATGCTGCAGATTTTGTGAGTACATCTTGTGACGCTCCTTCCGAAATTCAGTAGTTAACCACATATGCTCTTCAATCAGGGTGGCATCCTGTGGCCGGTCGCCTGCATCACATGCTTTCGTCCTTATCAAACTCCATATGGCTACCTTACTAGTAGTCATCGAGCTTTCAGATGGACGTTGGTGTTTGTGTCAGCAGAAGGCTTGATACACGAATGGGATGAGGAAATGGGTGGGTTTCAACTCGGGAGATGGAGGGATATTGACCCTGTAGAAGTGGGTAGGATGGTAGGTCGGTGGCTGGAACCACTAGAGGAGGACTATTACACTGAGGAGGAAGAGGAGGAAGAGGAACAAGTAGAAGCCGCAGCTGATAGCAACTATAGTGGTGGTTATGATTGCTAGCTTCGCCGTGCTGTGCAGGTAGTGTGGCTGCACAGGAGGTATTGTATAATCACAAAACTAGCATGGCAGCAGGGCTGGCATGTCAATGCTTGAAGCTCGCTTTCAGCATTTCACACAACCTACGTATAGCTACTAGTATCCTCAGTCTGTACCAATCCATCGACGAAAGCATAACGGTCCCGCTCCGAAAGCATATTCATTGCCGGCTTGAGTCCAGCACATTGTGTAAGTGTCCCATGTCGTCAAGAACATTTATAGATGACGAGCAGTATAGAAGAGAGCTGGAGTCCAAGTGGAGAGGAAGTGGAATGAGGCAACCGCAGTGGGGACTCCTCCACCCTTGCCAGGCCATCGACAGCTCCAAGTTCTAGCCTCCAAGTTCTGGCATGCACATCATGACACCGAGGCGCAATGACAACTGGCCAACATGCGAAAACTTCCATGTACCTATATGTAAGTACTGTTTTTCGTACTTAGTCTTGCCAGAGCTGCCTAGCCCAGCAAAGGCATATATGATAAGGTAAGTATTAGGTACTTAATATAATGCCCTTTGAATGTGAACGCAATCAGTTAAATCGTCACAAAGGATGAGGGCGAAAACTTCCCGAAAATCGCACGGGAGGACAACCCTACCTAGTGCATAGAAATGTACAATGAACTATACCCAAACGCATATCAGAAAAGGTTCCTTTTGTGGGAAAAAAAACTCAAGTTTGGAAGGACCCATATATATACAGTCACATAGCAAAAGAAAGTGTACATCTAAACTAGCATGTGGCCACCTCGCGACCGCGAGGGTGAGTGTAGGTGTAGCGGTAGTGGATAAGGGACCCGTAAAGTCGGCATCAAGTGACTGTACACTCTTTACCAGTTCCATGACCGTACAATCTCGTTTCTCTGCATTTATTCATATCGGTATATTCTCATTGTTAGTTATAATATCACGTAATCCCACTCCTGCATCCAGGGAGCTTTAGTATTAATTTTATATATTTTGTGGAGTATAATGCTAATAATTGTAGAACCTATGGATAGCGAAACCCTCGTTACAGCCCATAAACTCTACCTAAATTCCGGTTAATATCTACCCACAATGATATTGCTCAGATGTCCAGCATATGCCCTTTCATGTGTACCTAGCTTCCTTATCTGGCTTCTAGCACCATGCCGTACCGGTCCAGCGCATTCTCATTTTGCCCCATCTTGCACCATCGAAAATAATCTGCCATACTTGTAAAATTGTAAATTGAGCTCATTTCAGCATATCTTGCACTATTAAGGAGGTCTTATTGTATCTGTCAAATTGAGCCATACCGCCTCACTTTGCACCATAGAAAGGGACCCTCATTTTACCATGTTCCACGCTGCTAGGTGGGTCCTGCCGTACCTGTCAAATTTGGCTCATTCTGCTGCTCTCACATTGTGGAAAGAGTCCGGTGATACTTGTCAACTTGAGCTCATTCTGCCTCATCTCACGCCATCGAAAGGAAGCTGTCATATCCTGTTAAATTGAGCTCATTCTGCCTCATCTTATACCATCAAGAGAGACTGCCATTCCTATTGAATTCGGCTCATTCTGCTGCATCTCATAAGGAGCTATCATGCCTGTCAAATTCTGCTCGCCCTGCTGTATCTCATGTTGGCAAGCGAGATCTACCAATCCCTGTCAAATTCGGCTTATTCTGCTGCATCTCTCAGGCTGAAATAGACCTGCCATACCTGTCAAATTTGACTCTCGTTCTGCTGCATCTTCTGCTATCGAATAACTATCAAATTGCGCTCATTCTGCTATATCTCATAATGCGGAAAGAGTCCTATTATACCTGTTAAATTTGGCTCACTCTGCTACTCTCCTGTGGAAAGGTGCTACTATACCTATCAAATTGAGTTCGTTTTACTACACCTCATGCTGATAAGAGAGGTGTGCCATACTTATGAAATTTGGCTCATTCTTTTGTATCTCGTGCCGTAGAAGAGTCTTGCCATACCTATATACTTGTTAAAGTTAGTTTATTCTACTATATCTTGTATTGTCAAGGGAGACGTACATACCGGTCCAATTGAGTTCATTTTGCTGCATCTCGTGCTATCAAGACAGACCTACTCTTTTTTTTTTTTTTTTTTTTTAATTTCACGTAACTCCGCTTGCTGCTGTTCGCCATGACAGGGCAAGAGAGACCTACTGTACCTGTCAAATTCAGCTCATTCTACTGCTCTTACGCTATGGAAAGAGTCCTGTAATACTTGTCAACTTGAGCTCATTCGGCCACATCTCGCGCCATTGAGGGAAAGCTGTCATACCTGTTAAATTGAGCTTATTCTGCCTCATTTTTGCCTGTCAAGGTCATATCGGTCAACTTGACCACATCCATCCTCATCTTGCGCCATTGAGGGAGACTGTTATACCTATTAAATTCAGCTCATTGTACTGCATCTCACATCATTGAGAAGCTATCATACCTATCAAAGTGTCTGTCAAATTCGGCTCATTTTGCTGCATCTCGTGAGGTGAAATAGACCTACCATACCTATCACATTTGACTCGTTCTGCTGCATCTCGCACCATTGAGAAGCTGTCGTGCCTGCCAAATTGAGGAGCTGTCGTGCCTGTTAAAGCTCCTGTCAAATTCAGGTCATTTTGCTGCATCTCGCGGGGTGAGATGGACCTACCATACCTGTCAAATTTGACTCGTTCTGCTGCATCTCACACCATTTTTTTTTTTTTTTTTTTTTTTTCTTTTTTTTTTTTATATCATTTATCGCTTACCGCCCTGTGGGCTATGGCGATGTGTTAGGTACATGTGATCAACAGGAACTAAATGAGATAGAGAAAATAAAATACTGGTACACTGAAATGTAACTGAAGTCACCCTCACACCATTGAGGAGCTGTCATGCCTGTCAAAGTGTCTGTCAAATTCGGCTCATTTTGCTGCATCTCGTGAGGTGAAATAGACCTATCATACCTTATCACATTTGACTCGTTCTGCTGCACCTTGCACCATTAAGGAGCTGTCGTGCCTATCAAATTGAGGAGCTGTCGTGCCTGTCAAAGTACCTATCAAATTCAGCTCATTTTGCTACATCTCGCAAGGTGAAATGGACCTACCATACCTGTTTCAAATTTGACTCATTCTGCTGCATCTCACACCATTGAGGAGCTATCATACCTGTAAAGTGCCTGTAAAATTCGGCTCATTTTGCTGCATCTTGCGAAGTAAAATAGACCTACCATACCTATCACATTTGACTCGTTCTGCTGCATGTCGCACTATTGAGGAGCTGTCGTACCTGTCAAATTGAGGAGCTGTCGTGCCTGTCAAAGTGCCTGTCAAATTCAGCTCATTTTGCTATATCTCGCGAGATGAAATAGACCTACCATACCAGTCAAATTGTACTCTTATACTTGTTAAATTCGGCTCACTCTGTTACTATTGTGCTATGGAAAGCTGCTGCTATACCTGTCAAATTGAACTCGTTATACTTTATCTCCTGATGGTAAGAGAGATATACTATACCTATAAAATTTGGCTCATTCTTCTGTATCTTATGCCGAGAATGTTGAGGTTCAGAAGAATGTGAACATTTCACATAAAGGTATTGCAGTGATAGATACGGCCAATTGCAACTCCTCATTGTCATGGTGTCCATTTCCGTGAAGGTTGATTTCATACGAAATGTGATGGAAGCTCTTGATATAGGTATTGTCGGGCGTTTGGCATATTCCACATTAATATGTGCCTTATGACGAAGGTTCAGGGGTATGTTGAGGTTTAGGAGTATGTGAACATTTCACAGGTCTTTTTTTTTTCAGGGGTTAGGTAGACGCTAAGGTCTTTTTTTTTTTCAAGAGTTAGGTGGATGCCAAGAGAGATGTAACTTAGTACGTTGAGATGGTTGGTTGTTGCCAAGGTCTTTTTTGACAGGGGTTAGGTGGACGCCAAGAGGGATGTAACTCAGTACTATAATAGATAGATGGTTGGTTGTTGCCAAGGTCTTTTTTGACAGGGGTTAGGTGGACGCCAAGAGGGATGTAACTCAGTACTATAATAGATTTGCATAATTTGATGTCTTAGACCTGCATACATGCCATTACCGCCACTAATGCCCATAAGAAAGTTCGAAATGGAGTTGAAATTTTAACATTGGGGCAAAGAAAACTATGAAGATGACTCTTGAAGGAGAATCAAGATCAATAAGAAATATACTGCCACATATCTATAACTATATCTACATAAAAAAAGAAATTCACCCTATTCATAAAGACTCTCAAGTTCGTCTCTTCAGCCAAACATGCCATCTCTCTAGCTAAACATGCCACCTCATCTACCAAAGGTATCACCTCTAAAAAACTCCATACTGAATGCTAAAAAGAAAAGATAGGAACAAAATACTAAGGTTAGCCGGCTTGCTAATGGGCCTAGTATTTGGTGTACATACCAGTTCAGCCTTAATGACTGCAGCAGCTCGCTTAGGCATAGACTTGTAGAGTGCACTGAGAAGTGAACTATGAATATCTTTCCAAACCGCATTTAAGGCATCTTTCAACACGTGTTGAAATTGGTAGATTCTTAAGTCTACATTATGGTAACTTGAAACCAATGGGAGGTAAATGACATTGACCACGAACGACGGCCCCCTCCAGGCAAAGATATGGCAAGCTAGCAATCACTCCATATACATAGTCTGTTGGGATAGTTTTGAATGTCCCTCATTATCAGAATATCTATTGGCATAGCATGATAATGGAAGGAAGGGGAAAAAAAAACCCAAGATTGAATGAAGAAAAATCCATCATCTCTGCAAAAAAAAAAAAAAAAAAAAAAAAAAAAAAAAAAAAAGGCCCTCATTACCCTGAACATCCACGCACCCTCATCTCCGAGATTCAGGCCCTGCTACCAGGGGTATACTTAAATAAAAACGGCTGCAATTACATGCGGGGATGCAGCAACCGTAACTTGAAATTGTAAGGATTTAGCCCCTAAAGCCTGTCCTAGACCCAAAACGGAAATATAGTGGAAAGACTCAAAACGGAAATGTAGTGGAAAGACTCAAAACGGAAATGTAGTGGAAAGACTCAAAACGGAAATATAGTGGACAGTTAAAGAAGTCGCATAGGAAGGGTCGAAGGATATAAAAGGGTCTGTAAATTCCGCGAAATGAAGATAGACAAGAGCTCCCAAGATACCGAGCGGGCAAATAAACTCTCTTCTCCCAAAAGATTACAGAAATATATAGACCAGATTTACATCCTCGAGCCTTGACCTTTGTTATTTATATATCATTCAGTATTCTCAGAGTTTGTTCAGGTTTTATCGTGCGTACTCGGTTCCAAGTCGGTTAATACAATTCGATTAAAGTCGGTTTCTGGTGTGGTTGTTGATTTCACGACGTCATTACCGGTCGTTTTGGAGCACTGACTAGGACGGACGCGCACGCTAACTTCAACTAAGCCTTAAAATGATAAAAACTTAACATCGTGATACTTAAACGACAACTATAACTTCTTTTAAAGCCCTCTACCTCTCATCTCTGAACTTAAATCTAATAATACCCTGTCCATTCCTTCAACCCCTCTCCGCACACATATACCATAGCTCCCCCTCCCCCCTCCTCCCTCCCCACTATCGCAATCCTTTTTACCCTCAGCAGCTTCCCACTCACCTTAACCGCACCCAACGCAACGCCCACCACCGTCAAGACATTGCAAGAAGCATATCAAAAGCCCCCCCTCCCCCCACTAATACTATTAAAATCGAGAGATATAATATATTGAATAGATATCTCCCGGCAAGTAAATAACTGATATCAGAAGCTGTAGAAAAAAGACGAAAAGAAGCTCGAGACGCTACTACAACTATAACAAAGGAGTGAGAAAATAGATTTTTGTTGAGAAGTTGAAGAGAACATGGTCCTGTTACGCTACTTTTCTTCTAAAGGAAAACGCACGTTGCACAATTTCCCCAGAGAATTCCATAGCACCAGGTTAAGAAGTACAGTTCTAGTTAAAGTTATAGTACTGGAGACTAATCAAGAAAAGTAACAATATATACATTTTCCTTATTGCTGCGCCCGCCCCTCCCCCCAAAGAAAGTACCTGTTCGAAATTTTAATCCTCAAGTCCCCAAATCTTCTTGCCTCCAAACTCTCTGATCTCCATTTCCCCCCTCCCCCTCACCCAACACCACCATCTCCCAAATCTCGCATCCTCCAAATCCCCATTCTCCATCTATAATCTTTCAAATTTTTTATTTTTGGAACGGTTGAGGCCGTGAAACACGATGTCGGTGTATAAATATATCTAATCCTAAATACATACCTAGTTCTACATACATACCTACTCTGCATACATACCTACTCTGCATACATACCTACTCTGCATACATACATACCTACTACTTACATACCTACTCTGGATACATATCATAGTTCCATACCACCAGTCAAATCATCTCGCCTAGGTTTTATTATCCTCACAAATCAAATAAAATGAAATAAAGGAAAAGTAAAATAATCAAGTCACACACATCACAGGTATATAGATATGTCTGATAGAAACCAGTGCCTTAAAACGGTACAGTAAATGTACTAGAGGTAGTGTTCAGATTAGAATTATACTTCCACTTCCTCTCTTCGTTCTAAAAAAAATCTATTATTAATTCTATCAGGTATTTATATAATCCATTCAAACATCCATCCATCCACCCATCCATCCATCCATTCATCCATCCATCTCCATATCCTCCTCCTCCTCCTCCTTCTCCTCCTCTTCTTCCTCCTCCTCCTCCTTCTCCTCCTCCTCCTCCTCCTCCTCTCCTCCCCTCCCCCTCCCTCACTTTGACTCAAACCTTCACAGCCAAAAGAAAATAACCCACAAAAACAAAATCCCCGATTTCCATCCATTTTCATTTTCCTCAATTTCAATCTACTTCAGCTCTTCATATCGCGCAGGTCATATTTTATTGTTGTATATATATATTGTATACCATCTTCCACACTTTAGAAAAAGCTTACACACCTATCAAATCCGTAGTTAGAAAAGATACAAGAAAAAACGGAGGAAACACACAAAAAAAAAAAAAAACACAACCCTGGATCCTAATTTCATAGAATAAATACGAGGAAAAAGAAAAACACAACGGAAAATAACATAGATATTCAATAAGAGAAAAACCATGTAAAATCATAAAAGCGTGAGGAATTTAAAAACGCAAACACACAAACACAAACACACCTTCATCCTACACACTCTTCCGCTTCCTTCTATACCTCCTTCCCCCACTCTAAACCTCAAATCACACAAACACACCTATGGCCTCCTTCTAGCACTCCGCCTCACAGGCTTCCTCTCCACAGCCTGCCTCTCCTTCCCCCTTCCCTGCCCCTGCCCCAGCGCCTCCCCATCCTCTCCGTCCTCCTTCTTCACCCCCACTTCACCATCATCCTCCACCCTCAACCTCACCGCCTCATCCAGTGCCGCAACATCATCCGGCCTACTCCTCAACCATTTCATCCTCGGTCCCCCCCTCGCCCTCTCGTTAACCTTAAACCCATAAATCTTCATCTCATATTGCTTGCCCCTACCCAAGCCAGGCGCAATATTATTCTCCAACACTCCGTTAATCGTCCTTTGTCCCCCCGCAGCTGCACGATCCTCTTCCGCCTTCTTCTTAAGTTGGCTAGGAGAGGGCTTATACCCTGGCGGCGCGCTAAGTGGGGGCTGCGGCGAAGGCGGGTGATTGCCCACTTCAATATCCGGGAACGTCAAGAAAAAGAGCGAGGGAAATGTCGTCCCAAAAAACGCTCCATCAACACTCTGAAACCTGCTATTAGGAGGCACATACATGTCCATACACGACGGACAGTACAGCTTCACGGTCTCGATCCCAGGTGTATCCGAATACCCGCACGGAAGCACTCTCGTAGAGTTACAAAACACCCGGGGGCAGAACCCGAAATGGTTGTTCTGGTACTTGTCATACATGATCTGCATGCCCTGCCTACTGGTGATGAACCGCTGATGGATAAGCCCATATAGTAACTCGGCCTGCGACTCGAGCGTTTCCATGTCTGCCTGTGTCCTTTCTGATCGTCGGTGCTTGTGCACGGGGCCCCCCAGCTGGCTGTCGTCCTCGTCGGGGTCATCTTCCGTCGGTTCGTCGTCATCTTCGTCCGGCTCGACGTCCAGAATCATTTCCAAGCTCTCCTTATATAAAGGTACCAGACTGCTTAACCCGGTCAAGTTGAAGTCATCCTCAATAAACTCCTCACTCACCTCTGCAAAGTACTCATGCCCTTGCAGGGAGCAAAAGGAGGATATCCAACTAGCGGGTGTGGAGCTAGTAGACATGTCTTCGTCTTCCTCCACTTCGTCGGCAGAGGATGCCGATGACTGGTCGCTTTCAGTTGATGAGCCTGAGTGCTGCTCTTCTTGATCCTCTTCCACCTGGGATGAGGAGAACAAGTGTTCTTGTTGCTGGCGGTACTGCTGTGAGCGTTGTGCCTGTTCGTAAGAGAGAGGGGAGTGTGGTGGGGGGAGGGAGGGGGGGGAGGTAGCCGGGTTGGGGGCGTTTGAGTGAATTTTGGATGGTATTGTCGGGAGCGGCGGAGTAGGTACGGTTTGTTGTTGCTTTGCAGGTACCGCTGGGGGCGATAGATTAAAAGTGAATGTTACTGGTGAGGAGGTGAGTTTGGGGACAGGGGGATAATAAGGTTGTTCTAGTCCGAAAAAAAAATTGCCGTAAGTTAGCTATTACCAGAAACAAATAATGAGTAGACATCATTCGGCATCATTCCGAATTCAAAAAGGGGGAGAAAAAAAAAGACCAAAGCAAACGCACCGATAACTCTCTCGACCGCCTCCGTTGAATAGGAGGCAAACGATTGTGCTCTTGGACTTCCAGTACCACGATCGTCTATGCTCAAAAAACTCAGTTCTCTTTCTAAATCAGGTGGAAAACCTTCCCTAAGACTGCTTGTAGTCGACCTTGCAGTACGTGTTGGTGAGGACGAGACGCTGCTACGATGACTTGGGGATGAGACTAGGGTACCGGACGCTCGCGATGAATGCGAAGTGTGTAACCTATGTGTCTCTTGCTGGAATTGTCGCTGCTGTTGCTGTTGTAGATGTAGCTGCTGTAATTGCTGTAGATGCTGTAAATGCTGCTGCTGTTCTTGAGCCTCCTGAAGGCGATGTTTCTGCTCGAAGAGAGCTTGCTGATACCGTTCTTCCTCTTCCCGGATTCTCTCTTGTTGTTCCTGCTGCTCTCCCCGCCGTCTTTCCAACTGCTGTTGTTGTTCCTGCTGCTCTCTCAGGCGTCTTACCAACTGCTGCTGTTCTGCCGCCGCAATTTGCTGCTGAAGTCTCTGTTGGTGGTGTAACCAAAGCAGACTATGCTGCCCAGAGCTGTGAGGGAAATCGATTGGTGATAAATTCGCACTTTCTAACCCTCCACCCGGACCGCCAGCCCGTTCGTCACCAGTGGTATGGTAGTAGTCGATTACACTATCTCCGTCGTCGTTTAGAATCCTATATTCCTTTTGCTTAGCCTCGGCTTCGAGCCTCCCGACCCCGCCAGAACCCTGCTGAACGTTCGGGTTGAGAAAAGGGTTGCTGTGGACGGAACCTTCGATTGGGCTATCGCCCGCGGATGACAGAAGGATGTTATAGTGCGACTGCGGGACCTGGTGCTGCTGCGGAGAGAGGGTCGATAGACGGCGATGCTCCAGCAGAGGCGTGTGTCCACTCGATACAGTGCTGATTGGCGAGTGCTGGGAACTAGGAAACGGCTGGGTCGGGGTGTTTGACGAGTGTGCAGAGCTGGGATTCGACGTTGGCGAAGTCTGCGCTCGGTGGTGGCTTTGTACAGGCAGAAGCTGAGGAGCCCTATGTCGAGGGGACGGTGGCATTCACGGAGGCGGCGCGGGGGGGAGGAGAGGAGGGGTAGAGGGGGGGCGCTATGAGGGGAGAATGGTGGGCTAGGTACGGCGGGTATCTTGGTGGGTGCCGAGCAGGTGCGTGTGGGGGCTGGTGGGGGGGGGGAGTGGGGGGAGGGGGGAGGGGAAGGGGGGAGGGGGAGGGGGAAGGGGGGAGGGGGGAGGGGGCTGGTGAGGGGGCTGGTGAGGGGGCTGGGGAGGGGGCTGGTGAGGGGCTGGTGGGGGGCTGGTGGGGGGGGCTGGTGGGGGCAGCGTTCGGAGGGGGCGATATGTGATTGGGCGGGGGCAGCGGTGCGTTGGTGGTGGCGTGAAAAGCACGGCAGCGCCACTCAGGGACGATGAAGGAAGGGCTCGTATGCGAGCAGCCGCCGGGCACGACGCACACGCTGCAGATAAGTGACTCGGCCACCACGCACCAAGCGGGACCTGGACCGCGGGAGGGGGCGCGGGAGAGGAGGGGAGGGGGAAAACAGCGCACGGGAAGGGCAGCGCGGGGGGCAGCAGTCGGCCGGCGGTCGGCGTTGGCGATGGCCTTCACGCGGTGGCAGAGGTGCGGCGTGCGGGATCCTCAGGCGCTGGAGAGCGGGCGTTTTGCTGTCGTGCGTTGGGCGGAGCGGTGCTGCGTGAGGCTTGTCGCGGCGGCGGCGGCGGCGGCGGAGGAGGAGCGGAGCAGAGAAAATGCAGGCTGCGCGCACGTGTGGCTTGCGCGCGGGTGGCTTGGACGCCGGGACTGACTCAGCGCAACGTGGGTCAAAATACCGCAGCCGATTGATTGAATTGAATTCAAACAATTGTTACGAGTTACTTTTAATAAATATAAAACCCCACAGCACAAAAATTAAAACTACTTGCGAAAAGAACAATCAACTGAATTCAGATACATACAGTACGACAATTGCACTTTTTTATCAAATGTAGAAATCACAGCGTAAAATGTAAATAAAGCTACTTCAGAAAAAAAAAATAATAATAAATAATATTGAAAGAAAAAAACAAGTCATAAAAATGGAACCATACATATATATAGTTACCCATGGCATAGTATCCTAATGCCAAAAATATGGAGGTCTGTCTGTAATCCCATACTCAACCGCACTTTGAGGCCTGCATATATCTCAACTGCAGCTTCCCAGATCAATCTCCCTCCTCGCTGCCAGTTGTGCTTTTTGTTTTGTTGCCTTTTCACTCAATACATATTCACTATACCACCACCCACCCATACTGACGAAACCGTACGACCAATTCTCCACCCTGAAATACGAAGGTAAATAGAAAAAAAAAAAGAAGAAGGTAATGTAGTGAACTCACAAACAAAGGAAACAACCAACTAGTCTTGAGACTAGCGGGGAAAAAAAACAGGCAATGTTAGCACCAACAAAACCAAACACAAAAAAAAAAATCCCTCCAACAGCACCCGGAAAGACTCCACATTCATACGCTTATACAGAGCTAAAAGACACTTCCTCATCGAGTTATTAGTGAAGAGGTTCCTTGCTCCAGCTTTTCTCTCCTTTGGCTCAGCAGCATGCCCTCCTTTAGATCTCTATTCGTAATAGAAGCTATGCAAAAGGCAATGCGTGAAAACATCAAAGCGTGTCATGACTCTGTATGTGACCAGGTTCTGGTATTTCGTACAACCAGGTCAGTTCACAACCACGCACCAAGCCCCCTTACAATGGATTTGAAGAACCCGGTGGCCTGGATAAGTGCCCCGAGGATACCCCCTGGCCTTGTCACACTCCAGAATCCCAATGCACAAATCATTGCGAGCCAAGTAAATCGCATGAACCTTTTCCACCGAAGTGCAGAGGGAGTATATCGAATATCCCAGTCGCTCCACACGGGGAAAAGGCTACGCCAAATAAAGTGAAATTGCGTAAATCTGAAAAGTATAACAAAAATTAGCCAGATCTATCTCCTTCGTGTTGGCATTGGATTGGATTCTACATACGGATAGAGTGTAGAGTTAATCCCAGATTCGATCACATACCACTAGGAGAATATAAAAGTCAGTCCTCACTCCCGGTCCACAACAATGAGAGAGAAACCTACCGAGCGGCAAATGGAGTTCGACCAAACGGTATTTTTAAGCTCTGCTTGAATAATGTTGGCATACTCAACCTGCGCTTTCTTGGTGACCTCAACGTCCCCAGCTTGCCCCTTGACCACTGGTTCTATCAGCTTCATGACATAACCAGCAGTGTATTCCGACGCCACCAACACGGACATGTACCCCGTGACAGAATTTGGTCCTGTAAATAATAACGTGAGGATGAGATTCATTTTAGTACCAAACCGCTTGGGACATACCAAAAAGGAAAAAAAAATTTGGAAATCCATTGACGGCACATGTATTGTATGCGTTTGGGCCACCAGCCATCTTGAATGTTTCATCTAGTGTTTCTCCGTATTTTCCAGTGATGTTGAACCCAGGAATGGATGCTCGAACGTCAAAACCGTTCGCCATAACGATGACATCAGCGGGATATTTCTTCCCCGAGACCGTAGCTACACCGTCTGGCTCAATGTGTGAGATCTTATCATTGGTCAGATGGACTTTGGGGTGATTGAGGGACGCTAGATATCCATCATCAAATATTCGACGCTAAGCGTATGTTAGTGAGACGTAAAAATTTGAGGTACCTCAAGATAATGACCACATACCTTGCACCCCATCGAATATTTTGGAATAGCAAAATCATGATACTTTTCTGGAATCGTTGTCTTCATGAATTTCATGGCTTGTGCTTCAAAATTGCCTCTCTCTCGATTTCCTTGCTTTGTAGTCTTGAATTGAGCGAACTGGGATTCCAGATCCAAAAACACCAGGAATCTTGTTATTGAATAAAAAAATGGAATGTATTTAAAGACATATTTGCCGTACTTTGCAAAGGATTCATTCGATCTAAAGAATAGAGGAGAAATGCGGGGTACAATCCACTGTGGCGTACGCATGAACTGGGTGGTGGATTTGGTGCTTGCACATATCGCAGGAATGAGTTGCGCAGCAGTGCCTTATATACGCCCAAAGTTAGCAGATTTATCCTGAAGACGTGTACAAGGCATTTTCCTAATCGAATTGTTTCCAAGATCGGAGAGGCACTGACATCCATTTCCCACTACCACGATATCCTTTCCTGTAACGTCTACACCATTATCCCATCGGGAAGAATGAAATAATGCGCCCTTAAAATTCTCATGACCGGGGATAGTGCATGGCACAGGTACTGTTAACTGCCCAACAGCGGAAATCAAGACCTTGCATTCGTGAACCCAGGTTTCATCCTCCTCCCGTTCCTTTCCAGTAAGAGAATCTAAAGCCCAGCGCTCATTTCGTGTTCTACGTCGAAGGTACACCCTCCATCTCTTTGTTTCTTCTATCCATTCTGCTCGTTCGACTTCGCTCGAGAAACGGATCTTAGGTTTAATGCCCCATTTAATGGCTGTCCCATTAGTATAATCGAGAATCTCAGCTTGCTCAGGAAAGAAGTGCGACCAATCATATTTGGGCTCAAAAGAGAAGGAATAGAGCATAGCAGGGCTAGAGAACCAGGTTAGCAAAGCAACTCGGACGATTGCAGAACACAACGATGGACCTACGTATCCACAGCACAGCCTATGCAGTTATGTTAGCCATATACCATTCAAATTTAGTTCCATGGAAACTAACCAGGATATCTGTTTGCCCACCAGGTGCCTCCGAGATCCCTTTGCCTATCATAAATAACATAATCCTCTCCGAACTTCTTCTTAAAATACCAAGCTGTTGCAATCCCACTTAGACCAGCACCGACAATAAGCAGTGTTGAGTATTCCGGCGCATGGGCTCCGCCTTTCCCCATGTTGGACATTATGGAGTTCAATATAAAAATAAAGAGTCGAACGTAACGTTGGGCCGTAAAATCGTTTCCAACCCCGTGGAAATAATCAAGACAAGCTGAGAGCTCCAACTAAGTGATTTGTTGGTTGACTGTGGTCTGGAGATTTATATCTCGCCTTCCGATCGTGGGACGCTGCTGATTGGGAATATTATATGAGTTTGATTCTGAAGTTAAAGGGGTGACAGCTCTATATAAGTATTTACATTCCTTGTATCTTGCCCAAGGTTTAGCACGATCACGGTCAACCAAACCCGAGATCACCTCACGAATTAACCGAACACGACACTCACGAAAACCGCTGCAGGAATATGAGGGAGGGAGGAGCAAGGGAGTAGAAAGATTACAGAGGGGGTACATTTTGCAATTTTCAGGCATGGGCAGCAAAAGGTCTTAATTGTGCTGCATGCCAATTTCAAGTCGTATTCACATATTCGGCAGTTAGAGTTAGCACTGTGCTACAAAACCTGTTGAGGCCGCGGCTGGCAATGCCCACTGCAGCACTACAGTCTAATCTCTTGTGGCGATCCGTACCACAATGTGTAGTCTGGTTGGCACGACCCCCACAATGTTGTAAGTTCAATCTCCTCGAGGATGCAGGATACAAAATGTGGAGTTCGGAGTTTAGATTGGTGTGCTGTGCCACATTGGTGACCTCCCCGTGTTGGAAGCGATGGTCTGATGCAATGCAAGTAAGCACACGGCAGGACACAAGATTCTAGGAGACCCCTGCTGATCTCCGCTCAAAAGCTTTGGAGACTGCGGGGAAGACGGTAGATACCTGGGCCGGCAGAATTGTTGAAGCGAAGCCACCGCTAGCCAACGGACAGAAATCGAGAAGCTCTGCTGCAAATGTACAAATCAAACCACCAATGTCCTGCTGTCAATGGCGAAACAGGTTGCATGTATGGAATAAGGAGGGACATGTAATAGTGGTTGGGTGTTCATTCCCATATCGCGCTTTGTCTACGTGCTCTCACCTGAAGAGCTAACAGCGCCGGGTGTGAATAGTCAACACTTGTCATGCGTTCGCCCTGCTCCATAATCAACACTCGCTAGTATGTGCTAGATATGAGATCAGCTAGAACTTTATCATAGAGGAGATACAGGCCGCCAATCTTTCTTTTTCTTGCCTTCACATACGTATTTGTTGCAATTGCCTGACGTTGTCAACTCGTAGAAGCGCAGCTGAATTAACCTATCTGATCGGTTTAGGCTGTCACACTTAGGAGCTATCTTAGTTTAAATTACTCCAAGCCATAATATGGGCGCGGCCGCTAGGCCCAGTAACCCTCTAAAGTAGATTACTCACCTTGACATCAAAGGCCTATCGGCCTAGGCCTCCAAGATGCTCAATAGGCGATAGGGTTTCAAATCGTAAGGTTGGATGCATAAACTCGACCTTGCCACAGGGAATTTCAGATCCAGAAAGCCACTTTATCCTTGAAAGAAGCGGCAATTGTGGTAGAATATTAAATGAAGGCAAACGAATGAAGCCAGCTGAACGTTCCTAAAAAATTGCTTTGCCATGAGTTTACAGAACCATAAACGTGGTTTCCTCCCAATCATTCTGAGACTTCCAGACGTTTAATACATACTAATTATTGAATCAAGAATATTATCTACCTGTGAATAGTGCGGAGGAGCCAAGAAACTAGCGAAATTAGCCAATATGAACAAATAATGGGGAGTGTGGTTGGGGACACCTTTAGCCGGCACATTTTGATCCTCAACTTCAACACCGATCACCGATGCAACAAAAATCAAAACCATTTAAAACTGCTCATAGATATAAAGAGAATTGAGTAAAGAATTAATCTATGTCGTATTTCTCATTTTATGAATTTTGGAAAAAAAGTTATCCTAAGTTAAAGAGAGGTAAATTTTGGTGGGGGACCCCTAACCGAGTTACATACTACTATTACAAATTAGGTAATATTATACATTAGTAAGCAAGATCAATTACTCAAAATAGTAAAGTCTAAAGTACATGTAATTACCACTTGCTTTTTATCTACCACTTGCCGATGATTTAGTCTGGTTGCACCAACCCTCGACCGCCGATGATTTCTATATACATATTCCTGAAACTGTTTAGTTTCATAAGTATATCCATTAGAGTATGCATTAAGAAATCGCATACAGTGCTCATAGTAGTGAAAGATAGAAGCGGTACTTACAGAATGTAAAGCAGCAGGTACTGTACTGAGAGGTATCACACAGAATATGCTATATACTTGTGAGAGAATGTATGGTGCTCTATGATAGAAGATCGAGCGAAGCGCGGTATTCCATACAGTAGAGGGTGAGGAAGCGAAGAGCGGTATGCGCCGCACTATTCTGTGAGGTAAAGGCGTGAGGAAGCGAAAAGCAAGGGACCCAGTGCTCCGTATAGTAGTGGTGGTCATCAATTATCTACGGTATATGTAAGGTAAGGTGGAACATTCATACATTTCATATCCCTCTACGTCTAGCCATTTGCGGCCGGCAATTGATGACCGGTCCAAAATGCAAAAAAGCTAAGGCTTGCACTCTGTAATTGTAGTCTCATTCACCCCTACCCCGCATATCAACACAACTACAGATTCGCATTGCCTTGTATAAGCCAAAAAGCGTCAATACAGAAGAAAATAGATGCTGAAATTGATGTTCTGATGACAGCAATGGAGTATGATTTAGATTCGGAGTTTGACTCAGAGTACAGTTCAGAGGAAGAAGAGGAGGACTTAGAGGAGCTTCAGAAGCTAATAGATAGGAGTAATAATATTGTAGCTAATTATATATTTCAACTGTGGCAAAAACTCTACTGGAAGGCAAGACTCAAATACTCTATTGAATTTGGTTAATGAATATCCAGATTCAGTAGTTCTTGCTATTTTATCTCTATCTTTATGATCATCTACAGCAAACTCTTGGTCTTTAACATCCTTATGCCAAGCCACTTGCTTGCCTCTCAATAGCTCTTGGTATTCCTACATCCAAGCGGCTAGTCGCTCAAATTCTTCCTTCGTCCAGGGTTTAAGAGGATTACGCTGAGATGCCATGGCAGAATAAAGGAGTAAGATAGAGTGATTTATTTGCAGGATTCTGGTATGGATTGGTGATGTTTACGGTGCGGTGCGGTGCGGTGCAGTTGCAGTGCGGTGTGGGGTTGCGTTGAGTGGGGGCGGTTTGAGGCAAATCTACGGTAAGGTACGTGGTTTCCAAAAAGTACGGGACTATTTCGTGCCGTAGATTTTTCAGAAATGTACGGCGATAACGTACCTTGCCTTACATTTCAGGGCGGAACATAGCCAATGTACTTTTTGAGTTAACGGAGAAAAAGCAAAGTCTCAAGATACTCAGAAGAAAGAAATAGATAAGATAAAGTCTGAGGGCAAAGAGGCGAAAACCCAAGTCCAACCAACGGTTACGTAAGTAATTTTCTTACCTACTAGATCGGGCAAATCAGATATACAAAAATGCTAATAAAAAAAAACAATATGGAGATGCGGGGAATCGAACCCCGGACCACCTCTATGCTAAAGAGGTATTATACCACTAAACCACATCCCCAACTGCTTCCTTTGAGTATTAGACATTCTTATCAATTATGTTCCACTACAATACTTGTTCCCCTCTGTAATAAAAATATCATAGTTGTCGTGATGGCGAGCGTAACCAGAGCAGGGCTAAGATGCAGTGAGCTACGAGTGCATGTGACCGGCCCACCCCTGCTATGCCTGGAGACCTGGCACGAACGGTACCAAGAAGCCCGTATGCATGGATACTCCTATATATCCCGACCGTACTACCAGCGGCCACCGGTAGTTCTACCTTTTGGTGCATCGGTTTGCGAAACGGTCGGTAACAATAATAGTAACAAGCAAAGCTACTTCTTTTATTATTACTACTTTCAAAAGATAAGACTTAGTAGTAGTTTATGAAAAAAAAGTTCAATTAGAAAAGAAAACTTGAAAGTAGAAAGTAGAAAAGAGAAAAGAAAAAGAGTATATAGAGTATTCAATATACTTATAGAGATATAATTCTAGATGCTTTATTACTGAAAATAGTTTTCTACTATACATAAATTATTTAAAACTTTCTAAGACTTCTGTTAGAGAAATAAGCTAGTATTACCTAATAAATAAGAAAACTTTACCTATATTTACTCAGATTTCAGGTTACTACTATCAGTCAATAGAATGCTAACATATAAGCTTCAAGGTTATTAGATCTACAATTTAGCTTACATTTATATATGATATCAAGAAGAGCCTAAACGGGATTATTAAGAGAAACTTGAACCGTCAATACCCCTTGAAAGGACTTACAGCTAAAAATGTAGTTCATCGGCAAAAGAATCATTCGCGTCCTAAGGCGGGTTCTAGGGGACCCGACCCGACCCGACCCGCGCAACGTGTCGGTCCGCCGATCACCCAACAGCGGGTTGTGTAATTACGACCCGAACCCGTCGGGTTCTTGGCACCCGCCAAAGTACTAGTGTGTTGCATATGTATGCAGCGTTGTAATGTATTTATAGCACAGTAGATGCAAATTTTAATGGGTCCATGTATATGGCCTTACATAGTGCGGTGAGATTAAGGCATTCAAGACTTAAAGCAGATGCTATCCCTCAACTACATGCTATATGAACTCGCTGAGAGGTTACAGTTTATTCAATTCTGGCTAGATATATATATACAGTAGAATTCTGATATCAGTGCCCTCCCGTGCTAAAGAACTGCCATACTACCATGCCATAGGGCAGTTAAGCTGCAATACTGCTACCACCCACCATGCCATCGATATCCCTTGATGCCATGCCGTCAACCTGCCATACCGCTATGCTGTTGAGGGCCCATACGGTTGGCCTGCAATATTCAAGAAATTGGCATGAGCCGCGCGTGTCGTGTGTATACACACTTACCATGCCATCGATGTGCCTTGATACCATGCCGTCAACCTGCTAGACTGCTATGCTCTAGAGGTGCCATGCAGTTGAGCTGCAATACACGAGAGGTTAGCATGACCTGCGTACGTCGTATGTATGTGGCACTCACCATGCTATCGATATGCATGGCGGAGGGCTGCTAAGCTACCATACTCGATCACAACTGATGTGTCCAGTTGGGAAAATTATGACGCCTGTTGTTGCCTTGAGTAGATACTTCGAGTTGCTGTCTGTAAAGGTGTAGTTGAGCAAGGAGTTATTGTTAGCAGCAGAACGAAATTGCATGCCTTCCGTCTCTTTTTCTGTGCCTCAGGCAAATCTCCTTAAATGCTTTACCTGAAGGTGGAACCTCAAATTCCACAGAATCCATCACCAAGCCATGATAACTATTATGTTTGGTAGAGAAGGCTCTCGAGATTGAAATTTCACCCCCCACTTCGCGAAGTAACCGGAAAATTTCAATATATATTATAGAATTCTGCTTATCCGGAAATAGGTAGCTTTTGCAGAAAATTCGGTGTGATATATGCTGAAGAATCTGTACGTCTGGATCATATTTTTCAAAAATCAAGCTAATATCAATTCTGAGATATGCCAAAAAGCAACCCCAAGAAAGCAGAGTCCCAAAGAAACCTAGTGGATAACCAGTCACATGATTGCCATTAAAGTATAAAGAAACATTTGAGAGTTGAACAAGGCGACCCTCAACAAACCCTGAGCACAATACGTCGAAAGGATGCTGACCATATATGGAAAACTTGAATCCTAAAGAAGCCTCCGTCATTATTTATACAATTTATCCTTCGAACTCAGTCCCTGGCCAGCAGTGCTAGCTTCAAGTTCCCCTCAATGTCACTATACTTATTACGACAAGCAAAACCACCACCACTATTCCAATACCAATGGAATAGAGGAATGTCTTTCGCTTATACCATTCTGCATCTCTCATCAACGGGTTAGGTGTGTTTGATGTTAAATAGCAGAGTTGCCTCGGACACAGACTTGAGCCCACCGAAAACTAATCCATTAGCTACGCACCTTTTCGCCCAGAACATCCCATTCTGCGTCCTTGTCCGAAGTACACCGAACCCGCCGCTTCTCCATCTCCAAGATTGAAGTCCAAGTCATTGGACTGCAGAGATTCGTGTGTACTGAAACCGCTTGTACTAACGCGTACTGCTGGAGCAGGTGGCTGTATACCATGAAATTCCGCAAACGCGGCGTCTCCAGTTCCAGCCGTTGACGTTATTGGAGTACCCGAAAAGGTTGGCATCGCAAGCAAGGTGTTTAAGCTGGCATTAAATTTGACTTTGGCAAGCTAGAATGGTCTCTCATCCGAGGTTGACATCCGCGGTCTTGTACCTGCTCCTCCGCTTCATGTGTTGTGATCCACTGAAACATCAGCCGCTTCTCGCTTAGGAGGTAGCTGGCTGATCATGCATGTGGGGGTGCTTTTGTGGGTGTCATCTCCATGATCTGCTGTTCCTCAAAATCTCTTCACCATATTGGTTATATCTTTACTACCCATTAACCTTTCCAAGTTGGTGCATCGTGGTATTTGACAACTGAAGATGCTTTGGGAGATTCTCAAAACAGCAAAATTTATACTAACATCGACTAGACTACCGTATGTGTATATCTACTCAGGCATCACAACACTTCAAACCACTCTGCCAAGGAACCACGCAGAAGAGCATTAATTGTGGGGTTTTGGTTGTAAGTCCCAGCTTAGATTTGTGACTACTTAGATAAGAATGCTCCTGGGCAACTACGTATTGTGTTGCCGCGCTCATGAAAGCATCCTAGCCCTATTCCCAGTATTTGAAGGGGAAGTTTCAGAAAGATATCGATAAGACTACTCGAATTTAAGAGCAAATGTAGGGCATTGATCGATGCTTATGATTATCCTTGCCTCACTTTGTGGGGGTTACAGCTGGTCATGGTAAAAGAGGCATGCACTATTCTCTGGCTCCAGTGAGCGAAGTACACGTGCACGAACGGCCAGCAACATACCACTTTCGAATAGGGTGCATGTTGCTCCCTTGACTCGCAAAAATAAGCCACTTTCGCATTTTCCATTCTAAAGCACATCTTTAACAGTGTTATGACAAGCTAGCCCCTTCATCAGATAACAAGCCATATTTGATTGCCGCTTGACCTAGTTTACAGCCAGGATAGTACTTTCAAAAGGCCTTTTTCTAAATGAAGCGGAGCCTCGAGAGCTACAGTCTACTCCAGTAATTACAGCACAAGAATAAAGGGGGATGAGTGTGTTTGGTGAAGTACAAAAGACATGATTAATTTTTGTAAACGAGGCTCGCCTTAAATTTGCCTTAGTTTTATTACCTCTATTGATATGTAGCTACTGCATAGCTAATTAGAGGCGCTTCCTTCTCCTTATAAGTAGGATGGTCATATGATAACCATATTGTCTCTTGTTGTCTCTGGAGGAAAAGCTTTACATACCAGTGTTATGTTCGGTGAGGGTAGTTGAGAATATCTTACTGGTGCTCAATTCAGGGCATTCAAGGTTCTGCGGTCGTAAATCCAGCGCAAGTACATCTTCTTATGTCAAACTCCGAGAGGAAACTCTTCACCTTCCCTTTCTGACTACGATTGGCCTTATGAACACCTGCCTTGCTGTAATTGACATCCTCCACATTGACTTCCGACATTCCATTTTTCCTTTACCCCAGTCACCCTTCTCTTATTTTGATGGCTTTACTGGTATGTAGTCTAGAGTACTCCAGAGTATGGCGTCAGGACTTGAACCCCCTGGACAGTCGCGTAACTGCCCTGGTCCTGGCCGTCCGGCTCCACAGTTTTGGATTTCCGGATGGCTTTCTATGCGACGTAATACATATATGTAAAGGTAGTAAGGCGGATGCTAGAATCAGCCTCAGCACTCGGTAGAAAAGGAGGAAGAAGGTTCTCCTCAGCAGGGCTGTCGCCGCGTGTCAATACGCTTTACAAGCTATGCCCTCCGCCAAACCGATTCAGCAGGCGAACGTGCCACAACTACTTAATACCTACCATTTAAGAGCTGTTACACAAGCACTGTCACAAGTTTCTAGTCCATGTTCGCTTAGTGTTGGTCCTTCTCTGTTTGCCATTTTCTTATCTAAATAAAGAAGTCTCATGCCTATTAACTGATGAGAAACTACTTGCAGTATCTGTCTGACATATCAGTAACTACTGGAGATGAAAGAAAGTAGACCACAACTGACCACAAGGAATACAGTTGACGGTACTGCAGTGTGTCTAATACTCGGTCATCTCCAAGGCTCAGCTATGCAGAATATAAATATAGTACATGGACGGAGATGCGAAGCTTTCTTACTAGGTTATTGTTACAACTTGTAGGAAATAATTCCACATGCACTATTTAATAATCGAGCGCTAGTCCAAATATATTGCATACCCGGCCCATTTATATAGAACAGCCCCAGACGAATTTACAGGGGGAGACTTGAAGAACCAGAGTCTCCCTACTTGGGTCTGGGATAAATTATTGCAGGTTGCACGTATTCTGTCTCCATCTTCACTGGCGGTCGCACAGATTGTGCAACCTGCAATAACTTATCCCAGACCCCAGTAGTCTCACTTTGGATACATGATGCTTTCTTTCTTCCTTACCTTTCTCATTTTAATATGATACTTTCACTACTAGTTTAATATGAGACTACTACTAGTTCTAACATATCTTGATCTCGGTAAAGTGATTTACCACGTTTGGCACAACTGCCGTTTCATGCAAGGCTTGCATAAGACTGTATGAACCTCAATGTAAGTGAAACCCCTGGTATTGAAATATACAACTGGCTTGTGCCTCTCCTTGCTAACTACGGACTACTATCAATACATAACAAGTAAGTACTGGGAGTGAAAGTTACTACCACGAGCAATTGAGTGCTTTCTATATCATCATGTAAGTGTATAACGTTTAACACAGCTTTCGGTTGATGCGCACTACTATCTAAAGGATTTTTGTGGGGCATGCATACATGAATATCTGTAGTCTGGGAATACTCCGTACTACAGTTACAGGACACCTTGCTATACCGGACGAACAAAATCCAACACTTTCTGTCCAGTTTAACCTAGCGTCCGGTGTAACAAATTTTGCAGGGGTGCCCGCCAGGGGGTACAGAACTTAGTAGGCCAATTGGGAGGTACTAGTACAACATGCCTGGAGACTGGTATTCCAGCAGGATATTCTCTTCTCAATCTCTCAAGATATTACAGAACTTCAAGTATTGAGTTCAAGATATTGAGAATACCTCAATAATACCATTATAACATATAGAAAGTACAAATGAAGTCTCATGATGGAGGGCTTCATCTGGTTCAGCTAATTAGTTTGTATGGTACTGGAATTTAAAAGTCTATAATTTTTGTTGAACAGTCTGGTTTAACTGGACATTCATATATACTAATTTTTTAGTTATGTAAATTGCAAAAACTGTCAAGGGTCGTCCGGTATAGCAAGGTTTCCGGTTTAACGAGGTCCGGTAATGCTAGGTAAAACTGTATTATCTGAGGCTGCCGTCCGTGCGCGCAGTTATGTGAGAGCCCCGTTTGAGCTGATTGTCGCGTACAGCAATGCGGGGAAGGACGAACCTAAGAACTCTATGTAGAGAAATGCTTGTCATGTCGGATCCTCTGAGTGGTATGTCCCTGGCAAAATACCTATGCCGTACGGTTAGCGTATCCGGCTTCAGTTTGACGCGCATGCTAATTGGCCATGACTTTCACGATTCACTTGCCCCTGGAATTCCCCACTTCTTGCGCCGTTTCTCAGCTTTATCGAGCATGTACATATGGTTGGCTAAATTGCTCCCATATCGGCAATATCAGTACACAGTCTATTTTGACAGCTATTTCACTCAGAGCTTAACATTGGAACCTGCGGGATGGCAAGATCTAATCGTACACCTAATAAGCTACGTTCACTATTTGAAGTTGATATTGATGACAATGCTGCCGACATTAGTGTCAAAGTAGCACCTAAATGGGGTGATCTTCACGCAATTACACAAAGAAATGTACTTTGTTTATGTTGGCAAGATAAGAAGTCTTGTTATCTTATGACTACTATTCATAAATATAATGAAGGCAAGTTAAAATTGAGATTATTAGAATTTTGCTTATATTGAGACTAGGTACTCTTGTTTATCGCCGTCGATAACAGAAAGCTCCAGCAGAATAACTCGAACTATTTGGAATTCATGCTCGTTGCTTGATTACAATACCACAGATGGTTAATGATTATATACATCATATGATAGGTGTTGATATCTTTGATCAGATGCGAGCTGCTTTTGTTACACAATTAACATCTCCATGGGCGTGATTAGCCCTATTATTAGATATTTCGATTGTTAATGCTTTCATTATATATCGTATGAGTCATCCTCGAGCAGATCATGGAACTTTTTGTTTACGTTTATCTGCAGCACTTATTGCGAGTATTGGCTGTAAAAGACATACTCTTACTAAAACTCATGTTCTACACAATTGCAAGAAAGTATACAAATACGCTTTGCATTGTGAGAGATGTAAGGAAGCATACTGCGCAAAATTATATAGGAACAACCAAATCTCCACCTGTGAACTCATTCCAACAACACATCGCTACCCAACCTTCCTTGAAATCTGAAGTATCTTTATGGGGCTCTGCCACAAGAACTCCAAATGACTACAAGGCCGAAAGCAAGCATGAGGGGTAGTAGTATTAACATTAATAGGAGAAGTATTCAAAGCATGTTAGTAAGCGCCAACATATCAGTATATTTGCCAAGACAGACAACGGGAGCGGCTACGTCTGGTGTGCAAACCCTCAAAGCCCGGAGACAGGCTCAAACAAAATTTCTAACTACATCGACTACGCCGTTACCCCCTTTACCCCCCTGCCTTCTAAAACCTGATCCCGGAAAAGAACCTCTCCAAAACATCCCACTCCTCCCCATTCTCCGCCGTCCGCTTCCAGTTCTTCTCCATGTCCTTCCACTCCCTAAAACCTTCTGGACGATTCTCCTGGCGACTACATCCGAAGGCAAGGTACTCCCCCGTCTGCACCTCCCCGCACCTACACTTGTCGGATTCAGCTACCCCCAACTTCTTCATCCACACCCCACACCTCCCTCTCTCCAGGCGCATGGCAGTGAAATTGGATACTGCTATCCTATTCCACTCCATGACCTTCCCCTTCCCATAGCCTTCCACCTCTCTCCTCTCCTTCCTCCATGCCTTAACTCTCTGGCGCACCCCACTCCCGGTGGCCACCTCTTTCCCCTCCTGTGCCGTCCCCTTCTTTGCCCACTCATCTGCCTTCTCATTCCTGCACTTCCGATGTGAGCCTTGACCCACATCAGTCTCGCATCCCCCCCTTTCTTCTTCCTCCTCGCCACCGCATTCACCACCCTCCCCACATCCTCGGTCTTTCCCTTTCCCTCTCTGCCCGCTCTCTGTATCGCCGTGACAGCCGCCTCAGAGTCCAGACAGATTAGTACGGGGACATCTTCCTCTACACTCTCTAATGCTCTCCTCATCCCCCTCATCTCCCCATCGAAAACCGTCGTCGTTCTTCCCACCACCTCTGCCACCGCCACCGACCTCCCCCACACCCCCGCCCCAACTTTGCTATCCTCAATCTTGCTGCTCTCTCCCTTCCGGCTTCTATGATCGAGATCTCCCATTCTTCTCTTCCCTCTACCTTCCTCCCCAGCCTCTCTGCAATCTCCACCTTCACTTTCTCACTCCCCCCCCCCACGAGATCTCCTCTCCTTCCTCTGAAAATCTCGCCCACTGGTCCTGTTACCGGTCCAGCACAGCCTCGTACCCATCAATCTCTCCCAGTGCCCGCATAATCCTGTCAATCTACCCAATATCTGATGCGCGCAGTCAATTTGCACATACTCCCAATACACCCACATAGTGTATATCTCATGCGCGCGCTCAATGCCAGCGTGCTCGATATGCTCAATTGACTCAATATATTCAACGTCTCATGTGCACTGTGCGAAAGTGGTCAATTCCCGACCCGGGTTGGGAATTCACGTCCAATATGCTGAATACGCTCAACACACCCAATATACTTAATATTCTCTATATCTTATGTGCGCAGTCAATATGTCCAATATGTCCAGTATCTCATGTGTACTGCAAAAGTGGTCAATTTCCGACCCGGGTTGGGAATTTACATCCAATATGCTGAATACGCTCAACATGCCCAATATGCCCAATATGCCCAGTATCTTTACAGCGGTCAATTATCTTAATCTGGCAACATTGCAGTATGAATGAGGTGCCCTCTTAGGATATTGCTGAATTGAGACGAAGTTTATGTTGTTGCAAAAAGAGCTCTAGTTGTTAGACTCAGCAGATCGTCGGATGTTATGTTATCCTGGTTAGCCTGTAAACTACAATGGGATGATGCAACCAGACTGAACTGTTGATCAGTACGCTTCAAGGTTGCCAGCTGACGGCATGAGCTAAGACCTCAGTGGCAAGAAATTGCACAATGTGCCCATGCTCTGAAAATAACAGCGTTCTTTGATGCGAAAAATGCAACAAGTGTGGCATAAGTGGATGGCCTGAGAAGTCCTATCAACAGACCCCTTTCTATGCCGCAAGATGCAGCAGAGTGAGTTCACCTTTACAGGTACGACGGTGCTGAACATGTATGGCAGGTGCCACTCGACGGTGGGAGGTGAGCTGCATTTCACAGGTATGGCAGGTCCTACACGACGGTGCGAGATATGGCAGAATGAGCTCAATTTAACAGATATAGCGGGTCCCATTCGACGGCACGAGATATGGCAGAATTAGCCGAACTTGACAGGTATGAGAGGTTCTATACGACGGTACGAGATATAGCAGAATGGGCTCAATTCAACACGTATGTCAGGTCCTACATGGCGGCACGAGATGTGGCAACATGAGCTGAATTTGACAGCTATGGCAGGTCTACCTCGACGGCGCGATGAGGAACATGAGCTCAATTTAATAGGTATGCTACATCTCCCTTGACGGCGCGAGAGGTGGCAGAATGAGTTCAATTTAACAGGTATGGCAGGTCTTTCTCGACTGCAAGCGATGAGGCAACATCAGCTGAATTTGACAAGTATAACAAATCCCGGTTGATGGCACGAGTTGTGGTAGAATGAGCTCAATTTAATAGGTCATTGAGGCCTATTTCCACCATGCGAGATGTAGCTGAATGAGGCGAATTTGAGAGGTACGGCAGGTCCTACACGACGATGAGAGATGTGGTAGAATAAGCTTAATTTACAGGTATTGCAGGTCCATTTCCACCGCGCGGGATGTGGTAGAATGGGGCCGAATTTGACAAGTACGGCAGGTCTCCCTTGACGGTGCGTGATGAGGGAACATGAGCACAATTCAACAGGTATGGCAGGTCAATCGAGGGTGTAATCAGTAGCATGACAGATGATAGCATGGAATGGTGGAATGATGAAAGGGCACCTGTATGTAGACCGGATTAACTAGTTATTAATCAATAAACAATTGGTTGTCAAACATGATATTATGGCACGGTAGAATAAAATATGTGCAATAAGCACCGTAGGCGCGAGTAGCCGACTACTAATTCAGTTCACGCTTGAGAACGCAGTCCGTACTTGATTACGTAGTCTGTACTTGATAACGTAGGGCATATAAGTCTATAGTTAATAACGCAGTGAATATCAGGCTGTAGTTTATAACATAATAAATGTCAGGCCATAGTTGAGGATGTAAGTGAAAATGAACCAAAGTCCGCAAGCCATAGAAAATGGTCACCCCGTTGAAGAGGTGAAGTAGCATCCAGATGCTTCCATGTCACTGTGGTAGGCGGTTGACGTCCCATAACGTTAGCGCGTCTGACGTAATAAAACGTGAACAATTTTTTTGTCTCATCCCAGTTCCTCACCACCACTCCCTTCTAGCAGCCTACTCCTTGTATAAGTCACCGAACAAACATCCTCTTCTTCCTCTTAACTATTTGTCCATCAGTCAGTTAAAGCAACCAACAGACCATCATGGCAACTGCAAGTAAAGCTTGGTTTAAATTCATCAACCCTGAAAGCAGCTGGGGCAAAGTGTCACTGGAAGGAATTGAATATGTGGCCGACCTCAAGGAAGCAATCAAAAAGGAAGTGGCACCTGAATTGGATGCTTATTCTATTACCGACCTCACTATCAAGGCTAAATACGATGACAAAGACCCTGAAAATGCAGTGGAGCTCGATCCTGAGGATGACCTTAAGAGAGTTCTCGAGCGAGTTGGGAAACAGGATTCCCCGGTGTCTTCCGCTAAGAACATTCGGTTCTTTGTCTTTCTTCCACTCGGTAAGTGTCGTTTTTAACTACGCATAATGCATATTTGCTAACTGTACTGTCGTAGTTAAAGCCTCCCTTTCTGAACTTCGCACAAATGAGCCCTCAAAGAAAAGAAAACGAGATGAAAAAGAGATTCAAGATATCTTAGCCACATTTCCCAAAAAAGGGCCATCAAACGTGCTACATTATCCAGCCTTTGAGCAACGCATACGGAAGAGCGATATAAAGATTTACGCGAACCAACCTCTCGATCGTTCCAAGGTGCCGCTTAGTCTGTTGGATCCTATTTTTGGATGCTTTTGTGATTTGTGGACAACAATAGACCCGACCGCAAAGGACAATTATGCATTTTTAGTGTTGAGATCAGTGATGTTAAAAGGATATCATGATGAGATAGAACGAGAAACAGCTGTTCATAATTTTTTTCGGGATCACTTCAAAATTAGCTTGCACTCGGAACGTGCCAGTGCTCATAGCACTACAAGCCTGAGCGATGGCCACGCATACACCAGCTGTGGTAAATTCATCCGCCTACTGGTCGAAGTTAGGAATGAGATTACGGGAATAAGCTCCGACCCCTATTTTCAAGCACAAATGGTTTATAGGGATTATCTTGACAGGCTAATAAAAGAAGAGGGTGATTATTTATCGAAGAGCACTATACCAGTCATGATTGTTCTAATATTTGGTAGGTATTAAACTGCTTAATCTATGTACTTAGAGACTAACTTATTCATAGGTACCTATTTCCAAATTACTGGTGTGTTGGTCAAAGGCAAAAGCATCTTTTCGGAACCATTTACTCCAGCGTTTTCGTTTTGTTCCGATCCCTACGATGAATATCACCGTCTAGCAGTAACAAGGTGTTTGGCTGCATTGCGAGAATCGCTTCTTGCACTTGATCAACACTATAAAGGCCTTCCAGGCATGCCCAATTTGCCATCATCGGAGACTGTATTTCCTTATAAAACGTCATATATACCACTTGACGGTGGTTCCAATCCAGTCAGCTTTGAGTACTTAAGCCGCCTATTAGATAACAGCCTCTTGTTTCTGGCCAAGGCAGATAGTGATTTCCTTGTTATAAAATATACACGACAATACTCACGAGAAGCACATGAACTCTTATCAGATAAGGGCTTCGCACCAAAGCTGCAAGGATTGGAGAATATACCAGGGGGCTGGAAAATGGTAATTATGCAGTATGTCGGTGAACCGTACAAATCCTTATCAAAGCTTGGATCCAAGAGTAGAGAACAGTTCAGAGATTCTATTATGGAGAGTATTTCTTTGCTACACGCAAACGGTTTCGTTCATGGAGACTTACGCCCGTCGAATGTACTAGTCTCAGAACCAACAGAGAAGGCGCTGATCATCGATTTTGACAAAGCTGGAGAAGCCAACAGCGTTAATCT
The DNA here is from genome assembly GCA_015179045.1 of Kalaharituber pfeilii. Classification (NCBI taxonomy): domain Eukaryota; kingdom Fungi; phylum Ascomycota; class Pezizomycetes; order Pezizales; family Pezizaceae; genus Kalaharituber; species Kalaharituber pfeilii. Next base: position 156,160 of record WHUZ01000043.1, read on the forward strand.
GCCAAACCTCAACACTATCGACATCGTTCGGCCGGAAGGGGGCATGGATGGAAACCCAATTACTATGGCGCACGATAATTTTATGTTCAAAAAATTATTTGATTCTGAGTCCACTTGACTCGCGTTGGAAGAAACCTCACTCTGAGGTTGTGTAGTGGGTGTTTTTTTAAGATTGGTTATTGCTGTGCGGTTTGCTGTGGAGTTTTCGGTGGGCTTTTCGGTGGAGTTTTCTATGGGCTTTGCTGTGTGGTTTGCTGTAGAGTTTTCTGCAGAGTTTTCTGTGTGGTCTGCTGTGGTAAAACCAGAGACTATATATTCAAGCTCTCAGAAAGCGCAGTTCGTATAAGCTGTAGGATAGCTTTACAGCTGGAAATTGAGCTGAACTACAATGTACTTTACAAACTGTTTATGCAACTCAAATTCAACCTGCATGCGAGTGTATAAACTGCATTATGTGCCAAGATGCACGTTTCCGAAAACGGAAGATGGAAATTACATTTCTGCCAGTTCCCCGTACTTAGCAAGGACCGGTTCATCAAAGAATTTCATAGCCTGATGAAGTACAGTTACAGAAATAACATTGCCATGTTATGGTGGTGTTCATCAAGAAGGGACCAGGTGTAACACTGGCTTGCTCGCTGACTAATACACCAAAATACCTGGCCCACTGCGTTCTGACCCCCCTTTTGCAATTTCTCTTGACAATTCAGCGCCGCTGCATACGGAGTATCTCTACAGCAAAACTGCCTTTTGACATCGGATAACTTGGTTAGGTTCCTGAGGGTAAGTATATCCTAATCTATAGCATCTTTTAGCTCTAAAAAAATACAAACACTAATGTAGTGATAGGATAGTATTGGAGCTGCAGTACTGAAAAAAATGGGCCATCTGAGCAGGAAAAGAAGTGCTTGCTTGCTTGTTTCTCAAGCTGCTAGCAAGGCAAAAAGGAGAGCGGTTATGCATACAGTCGCAGTAAATATCCTCGAGTTACAGTAGAGGTGGATATCTCCAGACCGCTTGTTATAGCGAAAGTTAAGAGTCCTCAGTGAATGAGTCTGAGTGGAAATCAGAGGAGAAGCAGGAGGAACAACATGAGCAGGATATTTAGAACTTGAGTATGATGGTGGATATATATAATGAGCTGATGAAGAATACAATCAATGTGGACTTCTCTACTGTTAAGTTCAAATATCAGAGTGGAGTTCAGGTGTTTCGCCAGACAGTATAGCGGCATAACAATACTCAGCAAGATTTACGAAACTCAGCTGCCGGATGTCGACCATTGACATCTTAACTTTACTCAGAGGCAGCACCTCATATAAGGGTTAGGTAGTCTGTATATAGTAATTTTTCCTTTTCCACTAGTACTAATTCCGCAACTTTGGCTGTCTTGGCATGTAACACGTCAGGTGCTCCCCATATAAAGGATTAATTTTTGATCTCACATTTCTCAATGATACAATTTTTTTTTTTTAATTGAAATAGTACATATCGACGGGTTTTAAATTTTAATGAGATCTGGTCAGGTAATGAAATATAATTTCTCATTGAAGTCAATAATTCTGGTCAAGAGAGGTTCCTTCTTGATAAACACCACTAAATTGGTGGGACGTGGTTTAGTGGTATAATACCTCTTTAGCATAGAGGTGGTCCGGGTTCGATTCCCCGCGTCTCCATTCTCTTTTTGAAAGTTTTCTCAGTCAGGTTGAGGGTAATGGATGTAGCAGGTATATTGCCCTGAGGTTAAACAATGTAACTTTCTATCAGTTTTCCACTGCCACTTATTCTCTGGTTCTGGTTGGTTCAACAACTTTCTAGATACTGTGGCTTTTTTTATTTTCATGTTGATTTGTTAATATCATTACTTGTGTGTCCTTAGAGACCAGAGAGCTATGGTGAGAAGGATTATGATCAAATGATGATTACAGTACTTTCACACCTTTATAATGTTGACTACACTCATGGCCAGTATTATTCAGAGCACTATGACTCTTGAAAAGGAAAACATGACGATTATGCGGTGTTACAAAACAGAAGTCCTCATCATATGATCTGAAATTCAGCCCGTGCCTGTATCCGACGAGGGCACTGGCAGAACGGGGTAGCTTGAACTTACAATGACAGACCAGTATATGTATGCTACGTACGTACTTTTTTATACATCAAAAAGATATCAACAAAGTGCTTTGACATTTGAAGTTGTTTGCGATCTTTTTTCTGAGTGCCATTGCGATAGGCCTGCGTCCTACCTCAACACCGCTGCCATTCATTTCATCAATTTCATTCAGCGGCGACTTGTCATTGACCGAACTTGTCGTTAATGCTCCTCGCATAATCTAAATTTTGCCACCTGCAAAAGAATAACTACGAGAACGTAGTAATATATGTGCCCACAGGACGTTTTGAATTTCCTTAAAAGAAAGACTTGCCGTCAGCTTTTAATCCTTCGGCTTATATTTTCCGAGTGGCGCACGGTTGTACATTCGCAGCGCTCAATTGTTAGCCAGCTGTAAATGTATACAGATACTGTATTGCATATAAGTAACATAACAGTTATGTAACTTACTATGCATACAAAAATCCGCCCCTCGGACAGTTCAGAAAGAGGTGTTTGTGTCATTGCGAATTAGCAATTGGGGCCATGACTTTTCATACATTTAGCCACGAGACTATTATTCATACAGCCTACAGGCGAACCTCTCGTATTGGGATACTGTGTTATTATTAGGTATTCCGCAATTACTGGATAATACGAAATTCTCCCAAACTCAGTATTTATGGCTAATATATATTGGGAGAATTTGAGATATTGGATTGATAAACCTTACCTTTGGCATCCCTGCTCCGTCCGATACTAGATGGGCGATGCAACTAGCACTTGGTGATATAGGGCCAACTGCAAATGTTAATAACTTCTCTCATGAGGTGAGGGTTCAAACCATCACCTACTGCATTGAAGCTGGATAATCCAGACAGCCCTACCAATACAAACAGTTCTTTCAATTTGAGGCTCTTACAGAGTTTCCCTCAGTCCATTAGAACACCTATCACCCTCTCTCAATCTCTCTCGTCCTGTTTGTCAGACCATATCTCACCAACTACCTCAATATTTTCTCATGATCACACGAGTTGGTCTAGCCTTATTATTCATTCTGCGTGATAGCATGTATTAGCACTTTTTGTACTACCTACTAGCTATACTCTCCGTTCAATCAACACGTGCTAGTAGATGCGAGGCGCATGATGGATAATTGTTCTTCTCTCATTGATATCCGAAATGAGAGATTCGCCTGTACTTACTTTGGCAGCTGCAGAGCAGGCAGTGGTATACATCCTGTCTGTAGTACATCACGAGATGGAGCAAACAAAGCCCCTCTTCCACATATAGCGGCGTGTTTGCAGGTTTAGGGTAAATTACCTGCTCGGATGGTTCCCTCCTCAAGTTACGGTCGGCTATCACATTAGTAAATCATAACTGACCATGTAGCTTCATAACAAGGGGAAGGTCAATGCGTTGCTATACATTATCAGCTCTTTTATTTCCTTATTTCCTAAATCTCAGCAAGGGGAAGATCGAGTTAGCTGCTGTTTGTAAATCTCCTTTGTATTTAATCACGCCATAGCCCTTAGGGCGGCATGCGAGTAATGATATTTAACTTCCCTTATCCAACTTATATTATTTCTCATTAACGCCAACAAAACACAAAATTTCAGCCTTTAGCCCCCCCTCCCCTCCTCAAAAAAACGGAACAGATAGTTACATGACAGGTATTGTACAAGTACCAAAATTCCTTCTTATTTACTTTATTTTCCCCATATCCACACCTTCATCGATTGCAGACTATATTTATCAACAACCGTCCCCGCTACGTAAACGTAAACCCTGATATAAGTTACCGCGCCCTTTTCGGTACAGTAAACATACATATATCGAACCGGAACTTACTTACTTTAAATGTGACGATGATACCCGTATAGTTACTTGCGCAACATCTACTTATTTCAAGAAAAGTATCTTTTACGGATCGACTAGTTTCCATAGTGGAGTTGTTATACTCTGGAGTATTTAATCGTATGTGTACTATATATAAAGCCCACAGCTACACGCACATACACGATCTCCCAACATGATTAGATCAAACTTCTCAATCTCTATTTTCAGCCCCCCCCTCCTCCCCCGCCCCCTTATACCCTCCTCCCCCCTCTCCCACCCTCCGCCTCTTCCGCCTTTCTCCCTCCTCAGCCGAGAGGTGATTGTTAGTTATAGCCTGGGCCGTAGAAAGCGCCAGAACAAGGGCAAGAGGAGAAAAAAAAAAAAAAAAACTCATCACCCTTCACCAAATCACACACACACAAACACACACACAAACACACACACACACAAACACACACACACACACACACACACACACACACACACACACACACACACACACACACACACACACACACACACACAACAGAAGGCAGAAAAAACACATGTAAGCACAACATACTAAAATACCATCTACCATTTTTCCACATCACATACAAAAAACTCCCTAGCCCAACGGATACGTAAAAAAAACGCAAAATACACCCTCCACTTTACACAAGTCACGGGTTCACCCCCCTACACACATCCCCAATACCTCCATAGTAACAAAACAAAGAAAATCAAATGCCCAAGTCTAAAGAACATTCAAACAACAAAGCCAAACCAAAAAAGTCTCAAAAACCAAAACATACAACGAAAGCTCACAATCAAATGAAACCCCACCTCGTTGCGCCTCCTCCTCCTTCCCACTGCTCCCCTACCACCTCAGGTCCGCCAACGTATTCACCGTATCACTCCTGCTCCTCGTCCCTCTTCCCCCGATCCGCGCTTCCCCGTCCACATCCCACTCCCCGCCTCCTCTACCCCCCATCTCGACATCCCTTTTCCATTCCCTCCACTCCCCCGCAATCTCCTCCAACACGCTCCCCATGACAGCTGCACTAGCCATCAGCCCATGCCCCTCACTCTTTAGCTCCCTTACCTCACACCTCCTCATCGTCCTCCCCAGCCACCTGACATTCTCCACCGGCACCCTATTGTCCTTTGTCCCATGATGAATCACGACCGGCTTCATTATATCCACATACCGGAACCCAACCGGTCTCGTTCGCTCAAGACACACGAGCAAGTCCACAGCCGGATTTGCGCCGCGCGTCGACAGCGTCCAAATGGCGTGCGTCAAGCGTTCATCGTACGTCATCTGCCTCTCCTTATCCGCCGCTGCAGCCGCAGCAGCCCGTAACATCGCCGCCTCCTCGCTCGACAAGTCCTCCGAAAACGTGCCTCCCTCTTTCTTCCTCTGCTTTCCCACGCCGCCACCGTTTTCGCCCCCACTCGCCCCCTCGCTGCTACTCGCTGACGTCTTCCTTTCAAGCCCCCCACTTTCTCCATTCCCTTTTGTCGCAAGATCAATATCCCTCTCCCGCTCCCTATCCTTCTCCCTCCTCTTCTTCCTAGTCTGCGAGTTCCGTGGCAGTGACGTCGTCAAACTAGTACTTGTCGCAGTCATAAATGACGAATTGGCCACCTTGAGTATCGGCGTTGGGAGTGCCCTCAAAATCCTCTGCGTAGTAGGCAACGTCCCAATCCTGCCTCCCTTCCCACCATTTGTCCCATGCAGCTGCGTCTCCAACGCAGTCATCTGACTCGGTGGGATCCACGGCGCCAACAAATGAATCTTGCCCTCAATATGGTTCCCCATTCGGAGCGCCGTTGCCAACGCATATATCGCCCCAGCACTATGCGCCAGCAACGAGAACTTTGTAATCTTGAGCGATTGGCAAATGTACAGCACGTCGTCAGGCCAATTGAGCACCGTCCGCTCAGACTCATCAATCGGATCGCTGTCTCCAACGCCAGGCCTGTCTGGGGTGATCAGTCGTAGCCCCAGACTGAGTGCCAACTCGTCGTAGAATGCAGTGATAAAGCGGGTCAAGCCCATGCCGACGCAGCAAAATACAGCGTACCCATTGGGATCCCCGACTTCAGAAAAGGATATCGTTCGGCCGGTGCTGGGCATGCGGAGCTTTTGGGAAAGCCGGGGTGAGCAGAGGTATGCATCGACTGCATCGTCAATCGAGTCGGCAGAAGAGGGTCGATCATCCCAGTACGTAGGGGATAGCGGTACGACAGGATGCGAGTTATGTCTGTGTTTTGGCTGAATGGGTGCCGGGGGGTTGTTTCCATTGTTGCCGGAGAATAGTGAAGGCGGCGACGAGCGCCGTTTTAAGTGATGCTTGTCCTTTGAATTCGTTTTTGTATGGTGCGGATGTCGTGCCGGGAAGCCTGGTGGCGGGGCAGCGTCATCATCGGCATGCTCTAGTCTAGGTGTAATCATTTGATCCTGGTGTGTTGGAATTGTCGTCACCACGTTAACCGCAGCAGGATAGCTCACCACACGGGGCCCTCCCGATCCCTTCCCGTAGCTCGAAGTCCTCTGCGGGATAAGTAGTCCTCCAACCAGCTCTGGCAACTCTGTCAAACTGTAACTGTCTGTTGTATGCAATACACCAGCAGTGCTCATGCGCAACTCCCGCTCGTGAAGACTACCATCTAAAGACTTAACTGACGGAGCACTGCCCTTTTTCGTGCGTTCCCAAGAAGACACGCAGCTCAACTTACTACCCTTTTTCGAGCTGCTCCAGCTCGCCCTCCGCGAGGTGGTTGTCTCATGTCCATTACCCTTACCTCGCGATGCCATCTCTTCCCTGTCGGCGCGGTTCATGTAGTTGCGCACATAGCTCGGGATATCCACTCCAGAATGATAGCTCATTCTTTTCGACTCCTCGCTTCCATTTGTCAGTGGCGAGAATCCACTTGGCGGTTTCGATGTCCGCACGACAGGGGCCAGCGCGGCATCGTCGTGGAAATATGGAAAATCCCTCCCCGGAAATGGGAACTCGAAGCCACTGTCATGCATTCTACTGGAAGACGGGGGCGGGTGGTGGGCGGTCGGAGGTGGTGGGCCGTACAATGCAGTGGGCGGAGGGCCGGATATCTTAGCGAGCGATTCAACGAGGGAGTTGATCATTTCGGGCGATGCACTGCTCATTGCTGCATTATTTGACCGAGGAACATGTCCAGAACGCTGACTTTGTGATGTGGTAGCCCGCCACCCGCTGTTTGAGGGCCTGCGAGCATGCTGCGTGCTGCGAGGGGCTACTACTGGAGCTTGAGGAGGCAGGGACGTCGTCATATTAAACGTTGGAAAGGGGGTTGGGAAAGGGATGGGTGGAGTACTGGAGAAGTGTGTCGCCGTCCTATCCCCCTCTGTGTCTATCTGTATACCTCTTTGCTAACTATGCTAAGTCTATACTTCTCGTAGCAAACACCTCAAAGAAAAAAAAGAAAAAAAAAAAGGATCTACTCGACGAAAGCAGAGCGTAACCCGAATGTTGATTCTGTGGCGATTTCGTACGACGAAGGGAGGTGCCCTGTATGCGTGTAAAATCGTCTCCTTACTGGTCCGAATTCAGACAGTTCAGCTTCTTTGCTATGGTGGCAGCATTAGCTCTCTTTTTTCATGCGCGCGCGCGACGATTGCTTGGGGGGAAATCTCTCACACACCGCGCCTTACCTAGCTATAGATAGAAGGTACAGTGCCCGGAACAGGTTGGACGTGTTACAGGAATGCAAAGGTTGCTGTCGTCGTCTCTGTCCACCTCGTTCTGTCCACCTCGTTCTGTCCACCTCGTTCTGTCCACCTCGTTCTGTCCACCTCGTTCTGTCCACCACAATCCGACTTCCTTCAGGCCGTCTTCTCCCTTTTGGGAGTGGGATCCGGAGGAGGGGTGGGGGGAGGAGGGGAATGAAAAGAAAAAGTAGAATTAAATGGTAAAAATAGTATTTTTAATAATATAAACGGCCCGTCTCTCCTTTCTTTTCAGAAACTGCAGAGTGCGAATGGAATATGAGCGAAGATCGAAACGAATTCAAACCACCCACCCCAGCCAAATTGGCCAAACCTAAAGAATCACCACCACGATAAATAAAATAAGAGGAGGATGAAGAAGTATAACGACCAGGACGGTGGGTAACTCAATCTCTGATAGTCCTTTTTCAGTTTCCCACACGCCCCAATCAAACGTCAAATGTTAACCTAAGCCAACAAAATAAAACGGTTTGAGGGAGGGGAATCAGGGCAGCGCGAGGGGGTATTCTAAGAGATAACAAGGGACGAATATCGATCTGGAACAGTGTGGGGGGAAGGTGGTGGCAGGAATAAGACCTATTGGACTATTCGAATTGTTGACCTTGTTTAGAGGCGAAGGGCTTTCAGTTCCTCTCGGGGCAAACAAAGCATACACCCCAGAAGTAGAGGCATAATTGGGAAATACCCGGCAGCGGCGACCAACAGGGCCACCAAAGAGATTGGTCCCTTGTCGACCCTGCTCACCTTCGCCATTTTTTTTTTTTTTTTTTTTTTTTTTTGCTTTTTCCCAGCTGTAATCACAGAAGGAGGCAATCACAGAGGGAGCTTCTCGTCAGCGAACTGTTGCTCCTTCAAAAATTCGCAAGGGGGATGCAATGATGCGGTCCAATATTCAGGAAGTCAAGCATGCCCACACGAGTCAAGCCAGCAGGGAGGCCAATGGCCCTGTATCTCGCACTTTCTCTTGGGCTCGTGAAATGGAGCACGCATACCAAGTGGTGCCGGTAAGGGATGGCGCTCTCCTTGCTGCGAGTGATGGATGAGATGACCCATGTGCACCCCTGGCCTTCCATCGAACTGTCTCATCCCAGTCCATCCGCATCCCGGCCCTAGCACAGACCCCTGCCGTCCGTCCCACAAACGGGAAGTTAGCGAGCGCGGAGCCCTGCAACTCTCATTGCATGTACAAGTCTCATTCCCTGTGGGTTGAAGCGAACCTGCGTTCAGGCTATTAGCACCATTATATGCAAGTGTAGACTAAACACTTCCGATACGGAAGTCTCGTAACTTTCGGACATCACCTTTAAATCTCCACACCAGCTCTCATCACCAACTGCCCCCAAATCAGCCCCCAAAAACGCCTTCCCCTCCTTCTCCAAATTCCCCAACTGCATACCAGTGATTACAAACGTAGTATTCGTTGTGCAACGTCATCCAATTGGCCTGGACCCCATTGCAAACCAAGTGGCGACGTTGGGATTTTGGAAGCGGGGCGTACTTAGTGTAGCAGGGCGGGGCCCAGAAGACGAGGAGGGACGTTAGGTATTCGAGCCTGTTGGACTCGTCTCCGCTGCTGTATGTGAGTAATACAGCATGATAGAGCAAGCGATTAAATGCTCTATGCTGTTCAGTGCATTAGGCTTCGCTTGGCTTCCCTATTCGGTAGTTTCTACCTTTGTGTCTGTACGCATACCCGCATCTTCCTATTTGGCTATCATCGTAGCAGGAAGTGCTGGAGCCCACTTCCAGAATACTACTTGGGCGTGCGCTAGTACAGTTCTGTCAGCAACAAATTGCCATGTTCACAGCTGGGTAGGTACTTACTAGTATGTGCGTGCTCGACGTAGGTACGCGGCGCACATATCACCAAAAGCGAACCGTGTACCATGCCCCCGGGACGGGACGGGCGGAGGCGGTTTGATGTAAATACGTGCCAGCTACAAGACCTCAGTGTCGAGTGCAAAGTAGCATAATGGAACAGGCTTGTGGCCCGTGGGTTTGTTGGGGAGATTACAGGATGGCCAGACGATTGTTCTGTCAAGGCGTACTTATTTGAGGTGTAGTAGCCACCAAGTTCTTCGCTCTCAGAAGGAATCATGTACTTCGGACACATAAAATATCATAAATTAGTACCGGCGATGGAAATCCTGCCCCGTAGAAGGCGGTCCTCAATTGATCATGTCACAAAATTCAAGTTGCCTTCCGCGTATTTCTCTGCTTACTAACACAACCACAACCAAACAAACGGAAACAAAAAACAAAAAATAAGATGATACTAAAGTAAACTAACGTATAAAATAAAAAGGCACATACCAAATTCTCAAAAACTCCCAATGCAATGAAGAGAATAAACAAACAAACAAAAGAATAAAAAAAAAAAAAAGAAAAAAGAAAAATGACAAAGAAAAGGCGAGAGGATGAACCCCCTCTCGCCCCCCTCTCCTACCTTCCTTCCTCGCCTCTTCCCCCGCGCGTCCGAGTAATGTCGCATATGTAAATACTAGTACGCATGTATAATAGTGAAAACGAAAACGTCATAACAAATCAAACCCTTTGTGCGTCAATACAACAGCCCCGGAACTCAAAATTGTCTTGGCTGTAACCCTATTGCCTTCACATGGGTGGCCATCCAAGTGAACAGGTAGTATCTCACGCCTAGCTCAATGCAAGACATGCATCTAGCGCTAGTCCAACACTATTGATCACATCATACAACATTAGCCCGATTGACTGAGATAGATGTAGGTTGAGAATAGACGTACTTCCCCTCCTTCTGCACTACCACATCACTTATAATATCCCTATCCAGCCCCGGAAACATATCCGCCAAAATCCCCACCACATTTTCATGCTCCGCCCTCTGAATCCTCAGTGCCTCCGCCGCCTCCGCACTCGCCTGTCTTGCGGCCGACTCTTCTGCGCTATATCGCCCACCTCGCCCTTTGTGCCCTCCCTTTGGCGCTTGTTGTGGAACTGGCGACCGCCTCGGCGTATTGCCCGTTACTGGCGTCTCCACCGGCCCCTCTGAGTATCCGCTTCCAGTGGCAGCTGATGTCGCTTCCCCGAATATCCTCCCAATCGTGCTTAGCGGCTTCTGTACTGCGCGAAGCAGCCCTGCCACTGCATCATCAGGGTCACTGTTGCTGCTGCTCCCATAGTTATCATATTTATTATTATTATTATTATTATGATTATGATTATAACTATGTCCCACTGCGGGTTCTTTATCGACGATGGGTCTGGGGCTAATGGATCTCAGGCGTCCGCTGCTTCCTTCCCCGGAGCCGTCGAGGCCCTGCGCTACTAGGCGCCGGGACTGCCGTGCTATTTGTTCTTGCTCCTCTGGAGCAGGTGGCGAGGGTGCGGGTTTCTCGGCAATGGCTGCTACAGCTGCCTCTACGTTCCTCTCAAATTCCTCGTCTGTAATGGTAAGGCTGGAGCGGTCTAAAGATTCGATAAACTGTATAGCACCCATCTATAGCCCAGAACCCATCAGTCATTTCCTAGCTTAGCATTATCATGCAGATATGTTATACCAATGAAGATAAATAGTACCCAGCCTCCCCATTCAGCTTCTCCGGGTTCCGGAATCTTAGGATATACTGCACATTGCTAACCAGATGGTCCGGATTGGCTCTCAAGACGACGTATATGAGCAATGGTATAAAGCGGTCTGCCGACTCGTCACCACTGGCGGTATGGCGTAATAGTCCTGCACCATTTCCACATTAACTCATGTCTCCAGATGAATGCGGATCTCAATGAACCAACCAAAGATGACTTTGCAACAATTCAAGACGCATATAACTTTATCCCGAGGCGCCCTGTATGTCTTGATCTTTTCCAATTCCTGCTGTGCAAGGGTCAGGAATTTTCGCCCGCTTTCTCCAATTGGGGGAATGTCTAAATGCTCTTCCCGGACCCAACCGTAGATCCTAACTTTCTGCGCTAGAACCTCATCTCGCTCAACATCCTCTTGATGCTGACCTCTTCGCCCTATAGTATCTCGGTATCCTCGGCGCCGAGAGCCAACCGGTGTACCAGGGGGCGGTGGAGATATTGCGGGGGAAAACGTCTGTGTGTACAATCGATTCATGACAAGCTTTTCCATGCCCTCTTTAGCATTATCAAATTCTTGCTCGGAGACCTCTCTCCAGACCTCGCACTGAGCCATCTTCCCCACTATGAAATAGAGGAAGTCGTGTATGATCTTGACCTGCTCATGAACCATCCATTGCCTTTTCGAAAACTCCTGTAAGAAAGATCTAAGGTATTTAGCCACCGGATCAGCAGTTCGGTGCCGTAGCTGATCCAAGAATCGCTGAAAATCAAATGGAAGATCCGGATCCAACTCAGGCGGGGGTGGTTTGTGTAGAGTTTGCTGAGAGGGCTGAGGTGAAGGTTTACGTTCTTTGCCGGGTCGAGGGGGCGGCGGAGGCGGAACTTCTTCAGTTGCTGGTAATGATTTATCGAGGGTTGGATTTGATGTGCGTGGAGAAACCTTTCCATTACCCTGGAAGCTGCTGCTGGGTGATGTCCTGGACATGGGATGGGTTGGTGACGTTGACTGCGTTCGCGACATTGATTGTGAGGACATATCCTTGAGGGCATCCAGTGAGGATGTCCGTGGTGGGTGTTGCCCTCCGAGTACATTGTATGAGCTGGATCTACTCATCACTGCGGGAGAAATGGGGTTAGAGTAATGCGATGAAGGCTCCTTGGTCTCATGTCCTTCATGTCCTGGCTCAAACTGCTCTAGTATGCTATTTATCTCGGATTGGCCATCCTCTTCGTCTGATGGGTCATTTTTTGAATGCCCATTTGAAGATGCATTGCTCTCCTGGAAGCCGGGCTCGAGTTGCGAACTCTTAGGAGGAGTTCCAGCTACGGAAGAAGGCGCACTCGGGAGAGGTGTCATCGGGGTTGGGTCCAGGTAGGCTAGGTCCTTTGGAGGAGGTGGCGGCGGCGGCGGTGAAGCTGGCTGCCGCTTCTGGTTGGATTGCCCCTTCATGTCGTTCTTTTCTGCTGTTTCTTCCTTGACTGTCCTCTTTTCCCGTGCAGCTTTTTCCAGGTCCATTTCGGGTGTAAATAAATCTGGATTCACTGGCCCAACAGACAAAGAAGCAAGCTGCGCCGAAAGCACAGCACTGGCGTCGTTCTTCGCTGCTGTGGTTTCTCCTGTTTCTGTCTTCTCGGCCTCTTTTGAGCCACCACTCATCAACCCACCATATTCCTTCCCTGGTAGAGCTTGCTCCGGCGTGATCCGGGGCAGCTCCTTCATCGTATCTGGCACTGACATCTTTCGCAGCTGACTTTTACTGTCGAAAGCGTTTTCCTGCCGTAGACCACGCCCTTCTTCGTTTGATTCTGTAGCCATTACAGGTAATGGCTTAGGGGATGATGGTGCTATGACTGTCGGTGGAGTGGGAGGGGCGCCGGTGCTCTCTCCTGCTGCGGCAGTAGCTACAGGCCCAACCTCGTTATTCTGGGAGTCCGAAGAAGCCATCGCTCACGTAGACTGGTGCTGAAGTCCCCTAAACTCACTCGTAAGCAAACCCGAAGTATGTTGTCGGTGGGCGGAGGCGTTGCAGCTGCGTGAGGCTCTTCCGTCCCTCTCCCCTCTCGTGCCGCCTGTAACAAAGCCAAGTAACCCCTCAAGTTTCCCCACCTGAGGCCGTCCCGCTGTCCGCTGCGGCTCAAAGTTGAGGGCACGGGGAGCTATTCTAGGGTGCCTGGACCGATCTGCGCGGAAACACAGCAGGTCGACCAGGGCGTTGGAGGAGAAATGCGTGAATGGCTGCTTTGTATTCGAGAAATTTTGTCAAGCCGCGGAATGGCGCTCAAAGCAAGCAGCACCCGATGGCGATGTAGCAAACCTAAGTGGGCTGTCCTTGCATCAGAAGTCTCACGGCGCTGGTAAGTCAAGCAGGGCAAGCAGGTAAGTCGAGCAGAAGGGAGCAAGGCCCGACCAGGGTTGCACGCAGGAAGGCGGGGCAGCGTAACTGTGAGCAATGCCAGGGCGGGCTTGGTCCCGGTAAGCTCGGGGCATAGAGCAGCCAGACGTTGCCAACGCTCTATTTCTGACAAAACTTTAATCTGAGAGATGACGCAGTATTTGGCCCGCGAGCTCCATTCCAGCTTGCACTCGCAGTGGGCAGTTCATACATCAGCCTCCCTGTCTAATCTATGCTCCTGTGGGGCGAGGGACAAGGCCATCCCCTACGGAACGCAGTGACTAAGCGCCTACGCCATTCCGTATGAACATGCCGCGGTGGCGGTAGCATTCACGTTGCGAGCAGGTTACGGTAGCTGGCTCTGGACAGAGTTCGACTTTATGAATGGGCACGGTAAGCGTAAACACGTCACACGTCAAGAAAAAGAGCCTCGCAGCACAGTTGAGACGGACACCCAAACTCCAATTTCCCCATGATGAATTCGTCTTTATGATCTTTGGAAAACCACTCAAATCATCGCGCAAAACAATAATAAGGAAACCCGAATGAAAGAAACAGGAAACCGAACAAGTACAGGTACAGCAATCAATCAAACGGCCTCAACCTTTCTTATCTCATCCCATTTATAGTCTCCGAGTCTCAATCTCCTACCCCAAGTTCAAACCAAGCTCAAGCCAAGCTCCAATTCCACTCCTTCTCCGTTTTTACTTGCGCGGGTATTGTGTGACTTATGACATTCCTATTCCTTCTGCTGCTGTTGCGGGGCTCATGATGGAATTCAGTCCTTGCAGGGCATTATTGTGGGTGATATTGAGAGAAAGATGATGTGATGTAGCATAAGCAGTTCCGTTTTATTTAACCGTTTCCACGGGCCACCCATTTTTCCCAGACGAAATAGATATCATGACGCTTGATTTATCACCGAAACCCCGAGAGAAAAGCTTGCATCACCGTTACAAGCCTTATATAGCAAAACAGGAAGATACACAAGCAAGGAAGTGACAAAGTAAAGGCGGGACGAAAGGAAATTGGAATAAGGAAAAGCTGTGCAAGTAAATAAGAACAAGAAACAAAATAGGGTAATAAGGAAAGAGCCCAAGTCCCCAGAGGAAGACGAAAGTTGGTGAGAAATTATCCTTTTATTTTTTTAAATCCCACATGACCCAACGAAACACACCCCATCTACCACTTCATCAAGTGGGGCCTGTCACCCTTGCTCAACGAGAAGGAAGATGCGAGGTATGCACTGAGGTAGGGGACTCTCTTGATGGACACGATAAGGGCCTTATCGACTGCCTTTTGATCGGCAGCACGGGATTCTGGGAGGGGCTTCTTCTACATTTTTTTTGTTGTATATTAGCCGCTAGCTATTCACTTCTAGGAAACTCATTTTCAAAGAATCTTCTAGTAATCTCCGCCTCGGTCTAGACAATTGATTCTTACCTCCTTTGGAGCAGCAGCATCAAAGAATGCCTCCTTGTCACTCTTCTTTGCTTCCTTCTCCCTGGCGAAGTAGGCATCATCGAACTTGCTCACATCGACACCAGAGATGTCGACCTTAGTGGAGGTAGCAATGACATATCTAGCGTTCACTCTTCTGATGGGAACACCGTTGATCTTGAAAGGGCCAGAAACAAGGAGAACGCCGCCGGTGAGAGGCTTGAGGTAAACAACACGCTTGCCACGGTATCGTCCAGCGAGGATGATGAGGACAGCACCTGGCTGGAGAGATGGACGGAGAGTAGTAGGTCTTTGGGTTTTCCGTGCCTGATTGGTTGCATATACATGTCAGAATTGGTCCTCATAATGAAGTGCCATGTCCGAGCTTCGGAGGTCTTGATATCGATTTCTCTGCACTGTGTACAAATTCGAACGATCCCCCATTCCATCTCCCCATTTCCTCCCACCTTATTATGTCCCCACATTTTATCCCTCCGAAGCTCATTCCCTCTATATCCCGGCCAAACGTACCTTCTTTGGGATTGGAGTATCCTCAGTTGGGTACCACTTGCTGGCTCTCTGTGAGGGAACTGGGACCTCTCGTGTGCCGGACCCGAAGGTCTTAGTGACGGTCTGAGGAGCGGACATTGCAAATTGTGTGTTGACCGTACGAATGGAATGTGCGGTTGCTGAACTTTGTCGGCGGGTCGTCGGTTTTCGTGATATGTCGTCGGGGGTCGTTGGGTTGGACGACTTTTCGCCGAAGTCGCTAGGGCTTGGAATTGCCAGTGTGTGTGGCCGCCACATGCGAGCTTGTGGGATTTTGATCAGATTAGGGCTGTGACTCGCTTTCGTTACTGAAGTGTGGCGCTACAATATGGCCAAGCTTATGCCAAGCCTGTACCAAGGTTAATGATACAGAGCATGCGCTTGATGCTTAGTCACCCGAGAGCGAGACTACCAACACCAGCTGGAAGCTCTTGGCGTGCCTCAGCCAGGCCTGCGAAGCTTACGACATCACCAAGCTCCCCACCATTGAAACACGAACCATCGACATCTACGGCCTTGCCTCAGACACACTCATAAACCACATACAGGGAGATATGTCGAATCCGGTCGTCCGCCCCCACATTGCCATCAAGGCAGGGAGGTGCCTTCCATCAGTCAGTTCACCTCGATGATACCCCTCTTCAAGCTCACCTCTGCTAACTAAGCAAAATTTGCAGCCCAACGATCCAAAGAAGATTGTACCCTCTCCCGAACCGGGCCTTCTGTACCTCTACACCAACCCTGAGGATGGTAGAACTCTCCTCTCCTCTGCCCAACTCACTCCCTGACCGTCCTCGCCTATAACTAATACACCCCGCCCCCACCAGAGATTCTGCATTTCTGCTGGAAGCCCCGGGGCTCCCCAGATGCCCCAGTGGACGACTTACTCATGTTTCCTGGGGACGCTACCTTTGTTGCCCACCGAATCCCAACTGGACGAGTGTACATCTTGAAATTCTCCAGCTCATCTCAACGCCTCTTCTACTGGCTCCAAACCAAGCCCGAGAAGCCCGATGAGCCTGGGCACTTCAGCAACCGGGACAAGGAATACGGTGAAGCTATTAACAGGCTGTTAAGAGGCGAGGAACACGGCGATGACAGCGAAGACATGCTTGGTGATGACGAGGATGAGACTATGGAGGACGTGGAAAGACGGGACGAGGGCGCAGAATCGAGAGAGGGTGGCGCAGACGGGGGCAGAGCGTAGGTCGCATATTTCCCATCGGTTGCTCCTGGCTATTATTTGCTTTCCATTTGTCTCGTTTTGTTATCGTGGTCTGGTTCTGCATGCATGGTTTGCTTCCTTGTGGTGTCAGCTGTTGGATATCTTTGGGTTATGATTGAGAAGGGAAAGAAGGGCAGCATAAATATATCTATATAAGCCCCTGTTATATTATGCCCCTGACGATGGCGGTATCCTTGTTTGTTTATCTGTTGCTGCTTCCGTGAACGGGAATGGCGCATGGCTATTTGCATTCCGTTTCCTCTATGCACACACAACATTTACTTGAAAGTTTCCTGTTCCCCATGCGAAGGCAAACACAATTCGCATTTTTGTCGAACAGCTTTTACAAATTGCTGCAGTTCTGAATGAGAGGGGCAAGTTCGGGTTTGAAAGCATGGGTGTGCATGTATTACATGTATGTGTATGTATGCGTATGCCCCCTCGACTTGCTAAACCCTGTCATAAAAAGAACCAGTCAAGAAATGAATGCATTTCAAATACAAAACATCGCGGTGCTCCGTACTTTCCATTTCTCATGTTCATCTCAAACCAACCTTACTTTTGAACTTTTCGTTGCTAACTTTATGTCTCACTGGCTTTAGTGCCTCTGCCTCCGCCGAACCCGCTCCAACGTCCGCCTCCGCTCCTGCTCCTGCCACCGTCTCTGCTACCTCTAGCCCCACCAACCAATCCTCTTTCCTACAGTCCCTCATCTCCTCGATTTCTGTTCCCGCCTCCACCAATCCCGCCAACCAGTCCCAGTCCCGCCAACCACCTCTCTCCCTCTCAGTCCTCCTCCCCCCCTCCGCCACCCTCCCACTGCTCTCCACCCTCACCGAGCACGAACTCGCTTCTCTAATGGCCCTTCTCCCCCCCACCTTACCACCCACAACCGAAACACTCGAGAAAGTCCTACGGTCCCCGCAGTTCACGCAGAGCTTGGGAGCGCTGACCGTTGCGTTGAGGGACGAAGGGGGCTCAGAGGCGTGTGTGAGAGTTTGGGGGTGGATTTGGGGACTGTAGGGGTGGAAGTGAGGAGGAATGGGGGAGATGGCGTAGGAGCGTTCGTGGAAGGGGTGAGGAAGCAGGTATTGGAGAAGATGGAACAGGAGGAGCGAGAGGATGCAGCGAAGGAGGATAGAATGGAGGAATAGGTGATATAAACGTCCTTGTTTAACTTGGTTTTTGCTTTTTGTAGGAAGCAAGAGTGGAGTGGAACCATCTAATTGTTTTTCTAGCCATTGAAAATGCAAGTATTATAACTACTTCCTACTCTGTGGAGCAAACCTACATTACAAACCCCCCCATGTGCGCATGTTGTTTCTTTTATAAAATATGCAGCATCGTCATACTTAGTTATGAATACACAATTTATGCATCATGTATGATATGAACACTTTCATTTTTTTTAAACTTGCGGGATTTAAAATTCTGCCCGGTGTTAGGTAGACGGAATATTTCCTCCTCTTTTTTTATTTTTTATTTTTTATTTTATTTTATTTTATTTTATTTTTTTGACAAACAATTGTAACTTGCAAAATTTTGTGAAGTTTGAAAATATATGTATGAATCCGATATCTAAAAAAGTTGAGTTTAATTTGCCAAATAAAACATTTCACGTAAATTTAATTATTTCTTACCCTCAAACCATAAAACTCAAACCACAATTATAGTGTGTTGGTGATACAACGCACCATCGACTTTCCTCTGCCACTCTCAATTCCACACGCTTCACACACTTTACATATATATGTTCTTGGTACGAGTTGATAAGTACCTAATGTGTGTAGGTATATACAAGTGCTTAAGTCTATGCGGATCAAGTCACGTTTATTCAAGGTCTGACAGCCCAATTCACGATTTATTACACCAACTTGCGTGATCAAGTATTTAATACAGACATGATAAAATTGGTAAAATAAAGTAACACCGATAGCTTAACAAAACAAAAATAAAACACACCCACATGCACGCGTACACGACATTAAACAGACACCGACCGACCCGACGCGACCCAACTGACTCCGTTAAAAAAAAAAAAAAAGAAAGAAAAAGAAAAAAAAAAAGAAAATGCCAAATAGAGAAAGGAAATGAGAAATTGGTAAGTAACCAAGAAGAAAGCCATGCCCAAAGACTAAAATACATCTTTGCCCGCCTTCTCCCCATACAGCACCCTCCGGCTCCGTGGATATTTTTCAGGCAAATCTATGATTGCCTTCATTTTGTCTCAAAAACCAAAAACCTACCTTGCAACCCGTAAATGATTTTTACAACGATAATATATACAGACCTTCCCCGCAGCCCCCTACCTACTTTATTCACGTTGGTAACCTCCCTGTCGGCGCGGCCCATCCCCTCGGCCCCGAGTTATACCCACCTCCATATCCATATCCACCACCACCATATTTATGGCCCGCTTCCGTCCCTTCCTTAGCACCAGCACCAGCGCCATGACCAGCTAATATTCCCTGCTTCTCAATCTTTCCTGCGATCTTCTGCAACTCCCTGAAATGAAGTGCCACTTCCTCATCCATATCCAATTCCGGCACAATTTCATGTTCCTCTAGTTCATGCTGCTTGGACGGAGCCGTCGGGACTTGGATGCCTAAGCCTACAATGCCGAAATTCATAGTGGCGCTGGTTTTAGTTGGGACGGGGATATTCGACGTTGATATCGAGAATGAAGATGTAGATGACGACAGTCCTGCCTTGGGGCCGTGCCCTTGCACCACTCCTGATGGTGGCGCACTTGTGCTGTCATTGTTAACATCACTGGCATCCGATGGTGAACCAGACCCAATCGAACTATTCGCCGTCCTCAGCGAGCTCCCAGTCAACGATGGGATCCTCTCTGGCACCGGGAATCCCACGTCAACCGGCGTAAAATCCGTGATTCGCGCGCTCGTGGGTTGGTACTCTGGGAGCGGCGGCGAGGGGTTGTCGCTTCGCGAGGGCGCCTCTGTCTGTGCTACCGTACGAAGTACTCGCGGGGCAGATGACGACGATGATGATGAAGCGTTTGCGTTAACACTGCTCGCCGGAAGAGGGAGAATGTCTATTGGCGCTGGAGGTGGTTTTCGTGTAACGCGGGGATGTCTAGGGACATTTGGTGCTGGTGCTGAAGGGAATTGGTATGGTGGGTTGAGCTGACTGAACTCGGCGGCAAGATTGGGGATTATTGGTTGCGCAACGTAGCGTTTTGGGGCGAGATTATCTAGGGAGGAGGTAAATTGTGCTGGCGGAGGAGGCGGGAGGTCTTTACTCAGAGACTACATTCATATATCATCAACATTTTGCGCACTACAATCTATGGAGGGAAGGTGGAAACTTACATCTGCGTGCTTGTCCTTCCAAATTTTCGCCAATCTCTTTGCCGCATTCGCATTCATCCTCTGTACATTTGGCTTGCTCAAGTACGCCCTCGTCCCAGTACTTATATCCGCGAGCCTATACCACTCCGCCATCCCAGCCTGCCCGACACCAGTATCCACATTCAACCTGAAATATGCCTCTTCGTCAATGCCCTTCGCTCGCAATTTGCGCACCGTTTCCAAATGCAGTTGCTCGCACTCCTCGATCTTGAGCATGTAGTTCTCACGCGCATCGACAAACTTCTGAAGTGGAGTTACTCCAATAATACTCCCGCGAACACTGGTTGTCTTTGTAGTCCCGAGCGGCGGGTTTTCCATGTGCGGCGGAAGCTTCCCAGAGCCAATGCTGATGAACACGCCAATCTCCCGCCCCGGCCACTCATGCGCGATGGCTTCCTCGAGCACGAGTGGTGCGGGGTTGAATTTGCCGTGACCTTCGTCGAGGAAGATGTTCTGTCCGACTTGGATCGGCTTGAAAGCAGGGAAAATCGCACAAGAGGCACGGCCAGCTTCCCAGATGGTGCAGTTGCCTGATAGACAGGTTTCCGCCGGGGAATCATATGTGCGGAGGAGTGCTGGGGGAGAACCTGGGGCAGAGCCTTTATAGACAGCAGTGACGAACCTAATCTCCAATATCAGTATATCTGCACTCATGAGATATCAGCTTCAGTATACAACTACACTCACGTTTTGCATCTCCCTGGCCGCTCGTCATACCACAGTGCCCCCCGCCCGGTAAGCAGATCATACAGCTGCGGCTTCCATATATGCTCCACACTTGGTGGTATTGGACTCGCATCTAGCGTCAATGAAGCTACTGAGGGCATCGTGTGTGATCTTCGCAGTTTAATTTTACCCCCAGCTGAAACTGACGACGCCGGACTATGGGGCAACTTCTTCCGCCGATCCGCAGTCTCCGAGGTCTCATATATGCTTACAACCTCCTTTATCGCCTCCTCCAGCTTTGAGGCCTTGTACAATGTCTTTCCATACGGGATCCCGACCAGGGTCTTATCCGTCTCGAATACCCGTCGTGCCATATCGACCCATAACTCCAATGCTGTCGCAACATCGACTCGAAGGCGGCCGAGAAGAAGAGCAATCAACCTGTTTCATCGATGGATCAAAGGTCTTTCTCAGTCTTTGCTATCCCCATAATCTCACCAGTATGTCACCCCATTTCCCAAAGGACCAAACATAGGTATACATACCCGCCAGTCCCCGTTCCTCCAATCAAATCAAAATGATCACACGGCCTCGGAATCTCCCACTTCTCCGGTGCTCTCCCCTCAGTTTCCACAAACACCTTATGCATCACTTCCTGTAATAGCAGTAGCATCGAGTACCCCCGTACCCCTCCGCCATCTACACCACACATGCATATCCCAATTAGCAACGAAACTCATACCCAGTGAAGTAGAATGCGGGGAAAAAATTCCTCAGCGGAGAAACTTTTGCTTACTCACCGAGAGAAAGTATACGCAGAGGCCGCTGCGGAAGGCTATTGCTGGGTCGTGGATAAGGATGGTTCATGTTTGTGCTAATATTTTCGCCCCAAGTCTCGTAGCTCTCTTTGTTGGTATTGTTGGACCTCTTCACTTTCTGCTGGCCGTTATGACTCTCGCGCCTGTAAGCGAATTATTGTCGTATATTTGGAAAATTCCCTTCGATAGGCCGCTACTTGCGCCAACAAGAATTGATACTACCGTCCCGCTCACTTAATTGCCTCTGCTAACCAATGTCCCTTACAGGTTTCCTGCGATTTCTCTTCCTCGTATATTTTTCCCGCTTCAACAATCTCCAGTTTAGCCGCCGTGATGCCGAAAAGCCCCGTTTGCTAGCAAAGAGGCTACGGACTATATCCGGCCGAGAGTGCTTTGCTTCGCCTACAAGAGAAAAAAAAGAGCAAACAGGTAATCTCTCAAGAAAACGGTGATGTAAGCAAATCTGGATGTCTTTGAATTCCCCAGGAGTATTTTTAATCGTATATCATGTCCTACGTTCCCGCTCGTCGATTGGTTATTTTATAAGAAAATTATGTTGGCTGTAACGGGCACAACACTAAGTTATTTTCGGAAAACAACCAAGGTGAGAGTTAGCGACTACTAGTAGTTCCGGTCAGTCAAGCGGGTGACACCGAGTTAATAATCAGAACTCTGAGGTCAAAGCGAATGATAAAATATGAAGGCAGTTGACAAGACCGGAAAATATTCCCTACGCCAGTTGGCACCTTGCCCGCAAAAAGCGATTTCGATTTCGCGAATACGAAAAAAGCGAAAAAAAAGGGGAAAGCAATGAGTGATCAGACGAAGGAACAGACAACAGAAACAAATTATAAATTATGTATGAACAGAAGGGTGGCTCAATGATACTATATTTGAGGTATAGATCTCATGTGTATGGTGTATCGGCTCTGGGGATGTCCGAGGCCGACTCGAAGGCAGAATGGCCGCGTGGTACAACCTTGATCTGAAGAGCTTGTGATCGTAGATATCGCAGTTGAGGTTGTGTCAAATGATCGATCAGAAATTAAAAAAAGCTTGTGAAAACTGCCAGACTCTGTACCCCGGGGCAAGCTGCACATCAAGCAGTAAGTCGATTGGAATCCGCACTGCCTCCTTGAGCTCGGTAGTTTCCTTCGCTTATTTTATTTTCTTCTGCGTTAATGTGCGGGATCGATCGGTGAGTGGATGTTGATGAGCGTCAAGAAACGAGCAGAGATGGGAAAAGCAAAGTAAATTAAGGCAAGGCAACTCAAGCAGGGAATAACAACTATATTTTAAGAAGGAAGGACGAATTTGGAAGAAACGAAAAGAGAGATTGAATAACGAGGGGTATGCGGGGATAGAAGGATGGAAACGACCTCAAATACATTGAAGCAATACGGAACCGAAAGTCGCACTCGAGTCCGGAAGCCGTACCCAGGCAACAGGAACAAACTCCTCTCATGTGGTTACCCAATTCATACGGACTTCTGGAGTAGCGTTTCTCAATACGAGTACAGCGATTCATGTTTCTTGGGGCACGGATAGGGCCAAGTGCAAGTATCTAGTACCTAAGATCGATAGCCGCCGGGGATGCATGATATCAAGCGCATTAGCACCCTGAGCTATCAATGCCTTCATACCATTCACCGTTTGCCCATGTTCGTGCCCTGTACCTGGTTAGAGCCCCCATAAAAAATGGACAGCTTAACTGAGGTTCTCATCAAGCGGGGACCGACAGTAATTAGGAAGGTGTGCATGTGAATCCGGCAGATACCGTTCATGTCAGCCCATGCGCTCTGAGTTTATGAAGAGACCAGGCGACGGATGTCATTCTAAGCTTCAAGCGACATCACCGCCCAAAAGAAAATTCAGTCCGAAGTGACAGAGTACCATCTGCGGAAGCATAGACCCCGTTACAGGAGCTGACACAGCCAGCAGATCATACGTCGGTGTCACCGTTCCATAAACCAAATGCTTGAATTAATCTGTGTTCACAACGCCATCATCGCTATGATAGCATTAGCATTTTGTCTGGAACGCCACACTGTTCTCTACAGCTCCTACAGTACCTAGGTAAGCTCTAATACAGAAACGGTTTGGCACAGGGAGACATACGTGCATTCATAACCGCCTACATATTATGCATCCAATTGCAATGTTCCGCCTCAATCCGCCCCACATATGTTTGTACTCAGTACTTAAGGAGGCTAGGGTGGACACTGGTGTCCAACGGCCTGGCCTATAGTCAAGCCGGAGGAACTCCCTTGATCCCTACAACCGTAAAGGTGCACGTACATACGAGGATTCGAAACCGTTAGATCTTAAGGTGTACTTGGGTATGGCATGTTTAAGTGGAAAGCGCCGATTTAGAGTGGATGAGGTTTAGAAAGCGTACTGACTGGGTTAAGAGCAGAGGAACGGGCTGGTGATGCCCTGGCTAGAGACTGGTTCTACCATACAGAGCGCCGGTGGATTATAACCTTGCTAGTAATGATACTGAAGAACCCTGACGAGAGAAATTTTAGGCTGTTGTGATGAATGTTTGGTATTCTAATTTTATGCATATTATTAAGTCGGCACTTTCCACTTGAACATGCCATATCCAAGTACCAATCTCCGCCCGAGATCCTCAGCCTGGCCTCCCATAATTCGAAACTGGCCTGGTTTCGATATTATCTATTGTATCTATCATAAGACGGTTTCGCCTCCCAAGGCTGTCCTTCAAATCTCTGTTTCTGATCAACTTGGGCATACCTTGACGGCATTGGATGCTCGTTCTGACTTTGTACCTTGCGCTTTGTTCAGAGAGCTTGGATTGGGAAGGCGATGAACAGCAAATGGAGATTTATATATATCCTCGCCGGTACTTGAATTTGTTCGAAGAGAGAAGCAGAAACATGCATACAAGCAAGTTGGTGATGTCAGTTCATGAACGCTATGTCTTGGCCTTTATTTACTTCTTGATTTTGAGCTACCGTAACGGGTAGTAATGACAAGTGGATAAAAAAATTTCCAATATATTTAGAGGGATTTTGCTGGTACCAGGGATTTATCAGGGATAAAGCCCTTAACATGTGGCGCAACCCTGGGAATAGCAAAAAGTGCAATTGAGTTTTTGCTGCATCAGGGATACTCCAGGTTTTCTCCACTGAACCTTCGAGACGGCAACTCAATCCAAAGCTTACTAAGTCATAACTATGACTACTACTACCAATTTGGACTGGTAACTAGTGTAACTGTAGGCAGTACAGGCCGTAGTGTAGGCATTTGCTCCCATGAAAATGGAGCACCTTTGAACTACGTGTATCACAACTCAACATCCTCAGACAATCCCTGATTTTTGGTTTACCATGTGAATCAGTTCACTGGATCGATCTCAGCATTCAGAATGAAAATTGAATAAAAACTGGTGAAGATAGATGGGGCTCAAAAAGCGGTGGTTTCCAGGGATCCAGCCCTGGAAATCCAGTCCCAGGGATGAAATTCCTTCCGTATCATAGGATTCTCTAGCGTGTGGCGCAGCCATCCCTGATATTCTCTGGAAACCATCCCTGGTGCCAGCAAAATCCCTCTAAAAGTTTAGAGCGCAGAGCCCGACTACACTTACATAAAGGACGCCTTACACAATTTATGGAAACATTACACATCCATCTGCATCACCCAATTAGATATCCTTCTTTCTCATGCATCGTAAGTTCCCAATTCTCCCAAGTGAGAAAAAGCGATAGCTATCCTCCATCCCTTGCTCCAAATATCGCCAACCCTGAAACTTTGAAACATTAGCGCCCTTAACATTCACATGCACACACACGTATGACCCCTTCCCCTCTGTCAGCAAATTAAAAAGCAACTCGCAGTATACCGAACGACATTTTCCTTAAATGGTAGTAATTTAATAATAGCGGTATTCAGATTAGAAAAGTCTGGCCGGATTTTCCGGATTTCAATGTTTTATCAAGTCCGGAAAATCCGGTCATCTCCATACAAAATTTTACCTGGTTCTTTCATAAGTTAAACCGGTTTTATTTTCGCTTTTTTTTGCGAAATAAATCCGGTCTTATTTTTGCAACAACTGCATATATACTAGTATGATGCATCTTGCGGGCCTCGATGCAGTATTCACGACCTGGCATGCATAAATTCCGGTGGTTTCCGATTTGACAAAAAAATCCGATTTTCACAAGAGGGTATCATACTCAGACTACAGACCGGATAAACGGGTTTGTCCCGCCGGATTCCGTTTTATACGAGGACAGTCTAATCTGAATACCGCTATCAAGTACAATAGTTCATAGAAGTAAGCACGTACGTAATTCGCTTTCAGAAAACTTTTCTAAGGCTGCAAACGAGACTACGGTAAGGCTGCAACGGAAAATAAAAGCAACGGAAAATAAAATTGAAAGAAAGGACGCTTAGGCGGGTGGCAATGAAGTGCGACGAGGTTATTTTTAGCGCCGATGACAGCTTGGTAACTTGGTTTGGGAGATAAACTCAAAGTATGTAGACCGGGGAACGCCTTGCGGATTGCAGTTATCGAAGCGTTCCAATTCAGCGCACTGATTATTACGCATGTAAATTGATAACGGTTCGATATTCCAAGAAGGCGTCTCCTATACAAGTAGTATAGATACTGTAGTAGTAAGGGAATGTGATTGCAATTGGCCACCGGCAAGGTATCAATCTCCAGTGAGAGCAATTGGTCGATGGTATTTTGTTTCCCAATCTTGAACCATTCGCTTTCAGGGAAGATGCTGATTTCCATGCGCCTTAAGCTTTTCCATCGTAGCACAAGTTAACAAGCGCTTTCTCGTATCCTATAGGATTGTCTCACCAATTCCCAGTACCAAGACCTCGTAAGCTGAACCCACGACCCCGTACCGCAACTTACGTACAAGCACCAAATCCATGTTGGCCTTGCAGAGGGGTATGTAGTTGGTTGAATGGAGATGTACGTCTGTTACAACATATGGAGTGGGTTCGAAAGCGTTGAATGTATGAACCTCATCGGCCACGGCACCCGCCGAGCCATCATCTCAAACAAAACTGGTATTCTACTGTACCTCCCACTCCCCCCCGGCGCGCGCCAAAAAAAAAAAAAAAAAAGGCTTCTTGAATTACCCTTCGATATCCGCAACACTAACCAACCCCTCGTATGTATCGATCGAGCAATATAGTCCGGTTACATAACCCCCCGGAGGGGCGAACGATATATGCCGTGGCGCCTAGAAATCTCCCGCGCGCATGCGCTGCGGGGGTGCCGACGCCTACCGCTTGGCTTCGATACTTGCCCTGCAGATATAAATAACTATTTATATCATGTAGGCAGTGTCCTGTACTACATACATACATAAATATGTCTCAGCTAGATTATTGCACCGATAAGCAAGCTACGTTACATATCGATAAGCAAAGGTTGAGGGATCAGCCTGGGCCTGGAAATCACAGTGATGAGTTCATATGCATCACCCCACCATGCCCAAACAGCAGCGGCCAGATAGTAGTAAGTGCCATATCAATAATTGATACTACTTGTATTACCCCTCCGTATAATCTGCGCATAAGCTTCCTCCCTAAAGGGTGGACTTTTCTCTTCAAGTAGAATTCTTTTTCGAAATCTACCATCTTTCCAGTTTCTTATATTAAAACTCCCAACTAAACCAAATACATATATAATCACCACTTTCTGCGTAACCATGCCACCACCAGCACGCAGTATCCTCAAATCCCAGATTCAATTCCCCTTCCCCCCCCAGTTCCAAAGTAACATAAGAATTTGTATCCAAAACCATTCCACGCCCAACCTTCTCCCTCGCACCCACCTATCTACCTGTAAAATTATAACCCGGGTCTGCAAGCAATCAACCCAATGTTAACGTCACATATTCCATCTTGTATCCTATCTCCTTAATTACCTAGTAATCTACCTACCCACCCACATACATACATCAGGCACGTTTGTCATCCGAATTCAGACTCACCTCGACACTATAAAAGCACTTATAGCTAAGCCGAGCTACTTTACATCTGTAATGCACTCAATTGCCAATCAAATCATCCAGGCTCTCAAGACTGATGTTATATGCAAACATCTAGTCAAGATGTAGTTCCTACGCCACCCACGCCTCGTGTTGTACTCGTATAAAATCAAGCTACCGTAAGTAATCAAGCAAGTAGCCTAATCTCGTAACTGCATATATCCTACTTAAACCGTCCAATTACCAATACCAATATGTCCTCTACTTTTGTCCAAACAACCAACCAACTTACCAACAAACGCCCCCTAAAGAAAGCCAAACAAAATCAAAAGCGAGAAAAAGGAAAAAAAAAAAAAAAGAAGCAAGAAGCTGTACAATATCTTCCATATCCCTACCAATCCCATTGCAGATATAACTTATTCCTTGATTCTCGTAAAACCAAGGCTCACCACTATCGGCTTACACTGTTACTGTATAACATGTTAAAATGCTGTTGCCCACGTGCCACCGGGGACGCCGAAACACAAACCATCACTAAGTACAACTCTACGGCTCTATATCATAATCATCCCAACCCAGCAAATTAAAATAAATAAAAAAAAAAAATGTCATGCATGCGTGCCGCCTCGCGGCATGCGCGCGTCCTCCCCCACTTCTCCGCAGTGCGCAGTGGGCAAGCTTTAAAATCTCAGTCGCCAATAACCAGTCTCGGCCTCCCCGAACGTTTCCCGACCGAACCCTCGAAACTTCCCTGCTCTGTGTCACTTGTAACCCCAAAATGTTTATGCTTCTGGCATGGAAAGAGTTGGATTTGGTACGTAGACGCAGGGAGAATTGTTGACTAGATAGATAGGCAATCCGTAGCCTACATATTGGTTCTCTATGTCCAATAAAGCGAAACGCGATACTGCAATGCCTCACATCTTGTTACAGAGTTTCACAAAACAGAGTGAGAGTACAAGTAGTCTACTATATTTATATTACAAACCAACCAACAGATTCGGATTGCACGGCGTACTCGTGGTTAGCTACATATTTGCCCCGCATGGCATGACATCTCTCTCACCTGTACGACACGGTTCGCTAGGTTGCTCTAGCTTCAATGCATGGTGATTGCACATAGGCTTGAGATACGAGTATATGTTGCTCCCTTCCCCGACTGGCATTCTTAATGCCAGTGGTTCGTCCACCAATGTTCCACCCATTCCTGGACCGTGTATATATACAGCGTCCTCCGTCCCGCCTGTTTCCAACCCATCCATGCCACGGATCCCGCCCCCGCAAGCTCCTAGCTCCGCCTATGTCACACACCCCGGCTCAGTCACTTCTCAAACGTTTCACGGTCTGGAGCTAAAGCACCTCAAAGCGCGATGTCGACAAGAATAAACAGGATGTATATTAGGATGCCATTTGCTGAATTGATACCCATGAACCTTTTCCGTCCTTGAATCAGCACCGAGGAAGGAACAATGCAATTGGTATAACACCAGAGGAACAAACTGGAGTGGTATTTAGTATCTAACAGGATATAACCCACAAACATCATCAGCATCTTTCCATACAGGGCACCAGCATACATCTATTTCCAAACCCAAAGAAGTCGATATCAATAGCCCTCCGACAAAAAACTATGTCTCTCGAGATAACCAAATGTTGCACCATTGGAAAAGGATAATGAAGGACAACAATTGGATTCCCAGCACCAACTATATATCACCATACATCCCCCATCCAGTCTGTTGATTATGGTTGTATCTCATCTGTGCTTCGTCTTCAAGGATCATCATCAACTCTCTCTGCTGCTCCTGCTGGCTCCGCCATTCCTGTTGCTGCTGCTCCAACTGTCGCTCTTGTTGACTTCGATACATGTCCTGAGGCTGCTGTGAGGGGTAATATTCTTGATTGAATTGCTGTGTAGGAAACTGAATATTTTCAAGTCCGGAACTCATTTGCAATGATGGATGATGAGGGCTATGACTTGTGCTCGGCATTTGACTTTGGAACCCAAAAGGATCGAAATCCTGCCCCGCGATTCCATACACTTGAGATTGAGCTTGGTTCCACATTATTCGCTGCAGATCCTGAAGTGCGAGTGGTTCTAACAAAAGTTCAGGAGACGCCGGATGTGTGTGGTGAGTCTGTCCACTCGAGGGTGAAAATGATATAGACGTATGACTCGTTGTTGGGCTTGGCGTTTGAGGATTAGAATGGTGGAGCATTTGCGGCAGCTGTTGTAACTGATGTTGACGTTGGCTCGGGCTTGTGTTCGCCGTCGCGCTTGGAGATACCCGAGTGGGTGGTGGACTCGCAGTTTTTTGCGACTGGTTTGTAGATGATCTGGATAAAGTTTGCCCATTCTCAAATTGGGCAGGGGGTGTGCTTCTGGTGGAGATTGGTGGAGATCTCTGCTTTCTCTTCGCATCTTCGTCATAACTTGACAAGGCTGCCTTAGCCAGTTTCTGATAAACGTCAACTGCAGCTTCCGTCCCAGGCCACTTATGTGCTAACCCGGACAACACAGATAAACTGGTGTCAAGGTGAGCTTTTATCGTTTCCTTCTTGTGCACCCTCCTTATCTCTTCTGAGCAGCAGCACCATATCAGCGTGGTTATAGTCATAGAGATTTGGTATATGAAGACAAATGTTATGTCCACGGATCGTTGATCAAACATCTTTTTTTGCAGATAAACATTCTTTGCTGCGGAATTGTAGCAAATTAGGGTAGCCTCCAGAGATGGTTCTGGAATTTGAGGGCTTGGGCGATAAAGGAAAATGATGAGATTATTGTACCTATGTCAATGTTAGTCGCTTTTTCCTTGGCAGATATGCTATGATTTACCTGTGAATGAACCTAATCTGGCGTTAACATACAGTTTAATCAAAAATAGACACTCATTACTTACCAGTCATTTGTCAGACCACTTCCATGGTCACTGACAGGTGCAGCTTGTCTCCATGCCTCAATTTTGGCATACATCTCCGCAAACCATGGATCCGTATCATCCTTGGGGGTTGGTCTAGGGTTCTGGTACAGAGTTTGCCTAATCTGGGCTTGCAACCTTCGTAACCGGAAAAAGTGCATTGAAATCAGTTTTTTCGGAGATGGAGGTGCTGGGAGGATGCCATCCTTTGTGATGTACTTGTCCTCTACCGGCTCATAAAACTTTACGTCAACGTAGCCATCCATGGTTGCAAACCCAGACGGCCTCCCAAGTACGTGGGAGAGCCCATATCTGTGCATTTATCGATCAATACTGAAAATTCTATTTATCTGGTGCAGGATAACTCACTCAAAAGAGGCTACAACCCAAAACAGGCGCCGCCTTAGGTCCATCGTTATTGGATCAATTGGGACATCACTCAGGGTGATCGTTTTCTCCTGTGCAAAACCGAGTTGTATACAAAGCCTAACTATTATTCCCACAACATGGTATACCTAATGCAAATGAAAAATCAGAACATGGTCTATGTTAAAAGAATTTAGATTGTTTGAGAGCATACCGCCGTCCTTGTAGGTGTCAGCAAGGAATATGATGCCATCAGAGCTAAACATTGCAACGTAGTCATATTCATGGGTTCGAGAATTTCATCCAAATGCTCAAAAGAAGCTAAATAGTAGCTGTCTGCCAGACTGGCATACTGAGGCGAAATCTTTTGCATACTGATAGCCAAAACATTTTTCAGCTGAAATAGCTTCACCGGGTCTTTATCGTGCTTGTTGTAGATATCGTCAACATATCCAAGAAAAGTTGGCTCGTGCAAAATAGGAAGTACAAATTGAGCTACAATGTTTTAACACCGGTCTATAAAGGTGAGATAACTCAGGTCAATTTACCTTTCTGGCAAAAAATTTCCACCAACCTATCAGTCACTTCACGGCTAGGAAGCTGAGGTGCTGCTCCAGGCAGCGCAACTGGGCTACGGGTTTGTGAGCCAGGGGAACCAGATATTCTCTGCCCTTGTCGAAAATTATTCCGGTGTTCTTTTATCTCTTTAACTGAATCTTTCTCCAGGTGCTTCTTTGCAAAGTCGATAACTAATCGAGTCATGGTAATTCCACTTGACGTTCCCACAAACCGAGGCTCCCCCTTTTCATCGTCAAATTTGACCAATCCCACTCCTCGTACTAACTCTCGAGAGTCGGGTTGCTCTACTTCACTGAATGCTGCTTCCTGTTTGGCTATTTCCGCCTCTAGCTCTCGTACCTTAGCTTGTAGATGTACCACATAGCTTCGAGGTATAGTCTTTTGCTTCGTGGAATCAAAAAATTCACAATGAGCGCCGCTTCGTTCGCAAGGCCCGCATTTGGGAAGCCCCGCATCGCAGCGAGTTTTACGCTATAATTTCAAGTAAGACCATGAACAGACATAGGTTGAGGTACAAAGGAATTCAAGTAGAGTAATTGTCTCTTACACTTCTGCACCTGGTGCACGCCGTTAATGTATGATATAGCTTTGGCGGCCCTGAATTTGTGTGATTTGTGTCTTCAGCATTCGCGGCCCTCTTACCATTCACAGTCGTAGGATCTTTACGGCTTCCATCCCCCAGCATTGTTGGTCGCTTCCTTGCGGAATCTCTTGTCCCCGTTGAATGCTCAGAATGCGAGGTGAGCTCACGACGCTATGACGTCTACAACGCACAGAGTAGAACAGAATGTTGTAGGATAGCTCGGCAGATTGATTTTTGTAAAAAAAGTAATTTATCGAAATGGAAGAGATTTGTGCTAAAAATCAAATGTGAATTATTTCTGGTTAAACCAAGTTCGTATGATATGCTAAACCGGTAAAATCCTGGAGAACGCAGTGTATATCAAGTAATCCGGCCCCTTTGCTTTGCAGGTTGATGAGCTAGTATCCTGAATAGGGACAGCCTTCTGAGATGAACAGGGTGATCTGGTTCAAACTGAGTAAAAATAACATCAAACAAACGCCCAGAAAATTCTGCCAGGTAACTAGCTGGTGGAAACGGGGCCGTCACACAGGTGCCGAGGTGGTATGAATGGGAATTCGTGGTGGTTGTGACCGCGCAGTTAACCGCTTATTCCTGGCAAATACATATTATTAACCAGTACCTACTTACATAAGTTACATAAGTATGGGTGATGAATCCCGGCAAGGGTGGGGGCAATGGGGGCGGGTGCTGGGAGGGGGGGGGGGAGCTATGTACCAGTATTCAGTATTCTCAATTCTTCGTGTCGACGGCCAGTACTATAGTCGTTCCAATGTCCAGAGAAGAAGGGGTTTGTAACAGCCGGAAGCTGAAACGGGGGGGGCACACACCTGTAGGAATCAGATCTTGAATTCGCTGATGGTCCAAAAAGCCCGAGGTATGCAAGCGCTGCTTTCGACAAATCAGAGAGGGAGAGAAAGAGAGATGGAAGGCGGAGCATCCCGCTGGAACGGACGTTGGGGACCTTGGGGCAAACGCATAAGCGCCTATGCATATTCCGTACATGCCAAGGCTGTGCCGCATTGTGCTACCCAGTTTCAGTGACGTACTTACAGCTAGACCTGGGTGGCTACTACATAACTCAAGTGGAGAACATATATACTGGCTGGGGAGCGATTGAAACCGAGGGGTAATTCTTTACTGATGCATAGTAGGTGAGAATCCCGTAACACCAGGCAGCTCTGTTCTTTAGTAACTCTATTACCACTGTGTCCCACACCGCCTCTAGACGTGTTAATTCCTGACACGCCTTTGCTTTGAGTACTCATGTCTCGTATCCTGAGTTCAGCCCTTCGAATGTTGGATGATGTTATTCATGTTGTTAGGGCTGTTGTCGCTGTGCATTTATTACCATGCAGGTAAGCTCCTAAATAAAAACCAAACTAGTGCTAGTATCCCTACAGCAGCACCGATGATCCGTTCATAGCTAAACTATGATTCTACGTAGTCTTCAAAATTGGCTGCTGCAATGAGAACTCCGCTGGTGGCTTTGGGTCGTGCAGTAGGAACTGTACACTAGTTGCGTTATATGTATATTGCTGTCAAGGATGAACCATTCAAATGACCAGTCAAAAACTTGTGGAGACGAAACAGCAAGCAGACAGAGACATTCCCCACTTATACCTACCGAGACCTTCTGCCAGGGCTGATCAGAAGTGCATTCCAGTCTGGTGCACATACTTGCGAAGCCCCGTCAGACGAGCAGTTAATCTATCCCTAGTCTTGTAAGCAGGTATATCCCAGTGCTCAGCCTTTGCTACGCAACCATTGCGAAGATGGGCCTCACTTATTCAGGTCTCCATTTCGGGCATGAGACTGGCAATTCCGTGTGAGGCCTGCCCGCCAAGAGGTCTCGGCCTCGTGACCTGTCCATGGCTACTGCGCCGGGACTACTGGACTACTCGTATTGCTCAAACGACGGGGGCAATCTGGATGAAACTGCCGTTCGCGAAGCCATCCGGGCCCGCGGTGCCATCTTACGGCGTGCCCATCCCGCCGCATTACCATCCCGTCTGCGGGGCGCCGCTTCCTGTCTTGCCGCCGTCGGCAATCTGCCTCCCGCCAGTATGATATCAATATCTGCCTTGCGAGCGCTGCGCCGGACGCTGCAGGTGCCGTGCGCGCGTGTTTGAGCTTGCGAGGTGTGCAGCGCAGGGCGGCGAGGGCCCGGTGCCCCGCAGCTTCCCCTCGTCCGGCGCGCGCCATGGCCGTCCTCCGCCTGGGTGCGTCGCAGCTGACCGCCGTTCTCGCCGCAGCCAAGCAGCGCCCACGGCCGCCCGCGCCGCAGGGTGGGCACAGCCGGCGTCGTGGGGCCTCGCGGGGCCTCGTGGGGCCTCGGGGGACCGGCGTCATATGTATCATATCATATGTAAAAAAAGAAAAGAAAGTGACTGCTCGGTCCCTTGCCCCGTGTCCCGCTGCCTGCACCCGCCCCCATCGCACTCCAGCCCTCGCCGCCCGCTCGCCCAGCGGCCTGACACCGCATCGCCCCCTCGCCCCCTCCCCCTCCCCTCCCCCTCCCCCTCCCCCGCCCCACCCACGCCAGCACTCATCCGCTGCAGACCCATGCACCCCCCATCAAGGGCCTGCTGCCTGACAGGTTTATCCAGTATCCGACATTCCTCTCTCATCTCGCGAAATCTCTCGGCTTAACCCAATGCTCTGCTCCCCCCGCATAGGAATTAGCCCTAAGTTCCTGCTTTCAACTGACCCGATCATCGAGTCATTTCTTTATGCCTGCCACTTCCTTGCTACTCAGTAAAATCCCCCCCCCCCCCCCCCCACCCCATCCCTCAAACGTTTCCCAGCCCCCTACCCTCCAGAGAGGGCCAATCAAGTTTGCTTCCACTGCAAGAAATTACTTGCCTGAGGAAGATGCTGTATGCATATCTAAGAAGTAGGGACCAAGCCTGAAGCTCCTAAATAACAGGGATCTCCCCTCCATCGCTAATTCCTGTCCAATCTCTTTACCTGGCAAGTGCCAATACGCATGTGTCTCCAATCAGACAATTTGCAGCACCTTTCTCATTTCGTCTGCAGGTTGTCCCAACGGTGCCAGTACGCCTATTCCCCCGAGTTTGCAGGCTGCAGAGACAACCTTCAGATTTCTCAGATATCTTGTACTACCATAATAAGCGCTTCTCGAAGGTGACATTCAAATTATCGAAACGCACACCCCTCCAAAAAGCTGTGAATGCCTTCCGTAGGACAAGTAAAGGATCGGAGCTAGGACAGTGGCCTTTGATCCGCCTGCCCGGTCACAGACAGTTCCGCTCAGTCTTAAGTGAACGCCAGAGCGCTCCATCAAGCATCAGAAAGAAATTCAGAGATTGTCCAATTCCAAGACAGCAAACGGAGAATAACGACATACGACGCTATGGAAGCATCACTCACATCCCCATTGTTGAGAGTCAGTCGACCGGTCAGTGCGTGCTCACGATGTCGCAGTGCAAAGGTTAAGGTTGGTATGACTGTCCAGACACCTTGGAGTTCATGTTGTTGATGACCGGAATCTACAGTGTGATGGGAAACTACCTGCATGTTCTGCATGTGAACGGTCTGGGAAAGCACACGAATGCACTGGCGGCAGTGATCAATTTGCACGCGGGAAGGAACGAAGGTCAGTACAACTTCTTCTCTAAATTCTCTGAATCAAGTATATGCAAGATTAACACCCAGGCACAGTTATGTAGCTTCCCTCGAGTCTCGAATCGAGAAGCTGGAAAAAAGACTTGCCGCACTTAACAGCCGCAGAGGCTTGCTTGACAGCCCCACGGCAACGCCGAAGCTAGGGAGCCAAACGGACGATGGTGCGTAACGCCCTCTATTCTAAAATTCCAACACCACATGCTAAGTTCTATATTAGATGATTGGCTGAATACATCCTCACCCCTGACTCGGAAACAAGCCAAAGTTGAGGATGATGAAATGGAAGATCTTGTTGCCGATCTGGGATATCTGTCAGTATTTGTGCGGACATGTTGGGCCAGGACGATGGCTAATAGTATTGCAGACAGATTAGTGCTTGCACTCGTGACTTTTATGGTGTTACAGAGAAGGTGTCGTTTTGTAGGCTGGTCCTCAAAACCTCAGCTTCCTCGAAATCTCTCGATGATAAACCACGAGCTCGACTACCATCGCGACATACG
This sequence comes from Kalaharituber pfeilii, assembly GCA_015179045.1. Taxonomy (NCBI): domain Eukaryota; kingdom Fungi; phylum Ascomycota; class Pezizomycetes; order Pezizales; family Pezizaceae; genus Kalaharituber; species Kalaharituber pfeilii. The sequence continues at coordinate 192,446 of WHUZ01000043.1, forward strand.
GCAACCCAATTGATACAACACTACTTTGACAAGATATATACTCTGTTACCATGTTTCTCCGAAACTGGCTTCTTTGGTTCTCTGGACTCTGTCTACCGAGATGAAGCATCAGCTTCGGCGTTTGATTGTTATATGGTATACATGGTGTTGGGGGTAGGGACAATGTCGTTATCTCGTAGTCGGGACTCTGCCGCTGCACACAATGCAGCTTGCTTTGTGAAGACCGCGTTAGAATATGCTCCTGCAGTTATAACGCCTGCAAATATATGCGGTGTGCAAGCAACATTAATGCTAGCACAGTATTCAATGTTGGAACCACAACATTTCAACAGCTGGTACTTGATTGGAGTAGCTTCAAGGATTCTAATTGACATTGGATTACATCATGAACCACAAAGAGTGTTAAAGCTCAAGCCTGCAGAACTTGAATTGAGGAGGAAGATTTTCTACTGTGTGTATTCAATGGATAGGTATGTGTACTGTTTAAAATTATTCGCTATAAGCGTTTGCTCAATATCTTTGCAGATCAATTAGCATGGTTCTACAACGACCCTTTTCTTTCTCCGATGACGCCATCGACGTCCAACTTCCCAAGGCCCATGACATTCAAAACCCTAAAACAATCAACCTCAAAGGCAACCTCACCCCCATGGCTGCTGCCGTTCACCTCTTTGAGCTTCGAAAACACCAATCTGCCTGGTACCAGAAGCTTTACCACACCGGGAACGAGCCCTCGCCGGACCCAAAACCGGACTACTTTGCTCGAAGAGAGGTGCTGGAAAGGTGGTTTTCTGCCATGCCAGAAGGAATATCGAAGCCGAATAAGGACTGGCTGGCTCTAGAGTGGCATTACCTTTACGTCTACGCTTCAGCTCCCTGCCCAAAGATGCCCCAGCCGTGTAAAGAAGCGTTAATGGCGATATTCACGCACTGTGCACAGTATGCGATCAAGTTCCGGCAGATTCTAGCAGACCTAAATAACAGAACTGTGTATACATTCCACGATGCGCTACGGCCTTACTATGTGGGTATGAACTTGCTGCATGCACTCTGGCATAATGAGGAGGTAGTGCTGAACGAGAATAATATTGGGACCGCGATGGAAGGGATCAAGGCGACCACGTACGTGCTTGGGGCGATGACAGGTAAGTGGGAAGACGCGGAGCGCCTGAGGAACCAGTTTAGACAGGATGCGAGTTTTATGATGGCGAGGCTGCAGCAGAAGGTGAATGAGTATTTAACGGCCCCAAGTACGCGACAACAATCCATACCACAGGTTACTCAGTCACACGTTACACCACTACCTCCCTCTCGACCCTCTCCACCTCCTCAGCAACCACTCCAACTCGGCCTCGAATCGCAAACTCTCCTCCCCTCACGCCCTTCCCACTCACAGGCCCCCTGTCCCGTCACCCTCTCCACCACCCTTCCCGCCATAACCACCCCAGTTACCCTCTCATCCCTCCCCGCCCTGTCCCAACCTCTGCTGCATCCCCTCCCCACTATATACCAACAAACGTTTGACTTTCCGGAATGGCCCGAGTACTCCGCTGCCCTGGCGGCACTGAACGGTGGACGGAACGCGCTCGGGGTGTTCAATCCGAGCGGGCATATCGCAACAGCGGATTTTGGGAATGTGGCGTTTTATAGTTATAATGAGAGGAGTTGGGATGAGACTAGGGCAGGGATGGGAATGGTATAGTGGATTGTATTTGTAGTTTGTAGTTTGTGTCAGGTAATATATTATCTGTGTGTGTATCTGTATGGGCTTTCTTTTTTTTTCGTTTATTGTTTTTGCTTATGGGGAAAAAATAGGGACTTTGATGGATGGTAACTGTTGATTTTAGTGTAACTTATATATTCGGAGTTTTCTTTGTGGGCGGTTTTGATTTTTGGTTTTTGGTTTTTTGTTTCCCTTTTTGGCTTTTATTTAGATTTCATTTACTTTTCTTCATGTTATAATTCACTTGTTGGTTAAATCCCATCATCAGCATATCATCAATTCTCGCCATCGGTCATTGTCATGGTTTTTTTTTTTTTTTTTTTTTTTTTTTTTTTTCCCAGTTTTATTTTCTTTCTTTTTTTTGTCTTTGCCGTTGTATTTTATTGAAAGCAAAAAAAAAAAAAAAAAAAAAAAAAGATAGGATACTTTACAGCACAGTAAGTCCAGGAACGAGAAGTGCGTTTATAGGTTTATATATATAATTTCGTAGATCTCTTTGGCAGATTTAGTTCCAAGGGGGGTTATGTATAGTTGCTTGAATTATATATATCCTCCTCACCCCCTCCCCCCCTCCCCCCAACCAAAATCCGAAAGCAAGAAAAGGAAAGAGAGAGAAAGAGAGGGAAAGAGAGGAAAGAGAGGGATGTCCCAACCAGGAGCTCGAATATAGCAAATATATTTTAGTTAACTGCACCAATGCAATACATAATGACGCCTCCCTCCAAAAGTCAAAAAAAAAACCACCAAAGCCATTAAAGAAAAGATAGGAAACGTAAGTATCCAAATAAGCCAACCGGTAAAAAAAAAAAAAAAAAAAAAAAAAAAAAAAAAAAAAAAGCATGTATCCACTCAACGTGCCCCCTCATCCTCCTCACTCCTTCCTCACCACCACCACCACCACCACCACCACCACCACCACCACCACCACCACCACCACCACCACACCTACTCATCCGCAAATAGCCTAAAACATGTCTCCATAACTGCCCCCTCCATCCTCTTCATCTGCTCCTGATCCTTCCAATTCACCACCACCATCCAGATGCCTCCAATCTCTCCCTTCCTTTCCCCTTTCACCTCCCCATTCCATCCAATTTCCCTCCAACTTTCCCCACCCCACTGCCCGTCCACTCCCTCTACCAGCACCTCTCCTTGCGCCATCCCGGTCCACCCGACCCCACATTCCCTCTCAATCCGCTGCATCGCTTTTGAGACCTGTATAAACAGCTTCTTTTCATCGATCGTGACTTCATCCACGGGGAAGTCTGGGGACAGGGCCAGTGACATGCAGACGACGTCGAAGCAGACAGCCTGTGGTGTTTTTCTGACGATGGGGAAGAGGTGGCGTTCGAGATAGCATTGGTAAAGGGCCTCCTGGGTGAGAAATTTGAGATTCTGGGGGGGAGGATAGCAGACGCGGGGTGGAGGAGAGATTTTTTTGGCCGGAGGGAGGGGTTTGTCAGCGGAAGGGAGGGGGGGGACGGTTGTGCATTTGGAGGGACCAATGATCAAGGGTGCGGACGTAGTTGTGGGGTCTGAGAGGGGAGCAACCCTAAGGGGAGTGGAGGTAGTTGTGGTGCTCGTGCTGGTGGTAGCCTCAGCCGCCGTAATTGTGGTCTCCAACTCAGGTGGTGTCGGCACCGGATTTGGCGTGAGAATTAGGGTGACAGTAGATGTTACCGGTATCTCCACTGGCGTGGTTTCCTCCGCTGGAGCTGTACTCGTCGAATTTGTAGGCGTAGATGTGGAGGACTCTACCAACGTCGTGGAACTCGGAATCGGTGGAGGCGGCGTCGGTGGCCTAGGCCTAGGATCCGGGCAGGTGAACACCGTGCAGTTTTTGCTCTCTGGGAGGTACCTAAAACCACCATTCTCTCGAGACCCTTCCTCATTCCTTCGCGCCAGGTACCGTCGCGGCCAGATCGGCTGTGGGAGGTCATCTAAGCCGGAGTGGGGTTGTGGTGATGATATGGAGTTTGAGAGACGAGTCCAAAGGCTGTAGGGTGTGGGGAGGGTGGTGACCGGAATGGGGAGGAGAAGGAAGGGGAGGAGATAAGTTGGAGGGATATGCATCGTGGGGGTTGTGACTGAAAGTTGCAGAAATGGGTCGGAAAGTCTGAGAAACGCACTGCTGGTGCCAGTAGTCGACTGGTTGGGATATATAAAGCAGCTTCAAGAGAATGGAATGCAGATGGAATGTAATCAAGACGTAGTATATCGAGTCAATCGACGTAAAGTATCAACTATCTAGGGAGCCGAGCCCGTTCGCACAACGAACACAAACAAAAGAAAAAAAAAAAAAGAACAGACGAAAAGGAAAAGAAACCGAACAACAAACGTGTTCAACCGTGAGAAAAAGACTGTATATTCCAACCTGCGCTGCCCTGCGGAGGTGGAGGGACGGGGGCATCATGTATATATATCATCAGATGCGCACGCACACAAAAAGAGCATAGCACGTTTCAACGCAGGGGATTGACGTCGCATCCGACCAGGAACCAATCAGCAAGCCTATGGATGATGCGCAGATGCGATTAGAGCAGCGGCGCTGCGCATGCCCGAACGAACGGGGGTGGGTCGTCAGAGTGCTGCGCCAATCACCACGACCAAAATGAAACTCGACGCCAGCGAGCTCTGGGCCTATCCCCCCTCACGAGCAAGATCTTGCCCTTATTTTTATTTCTGCTTCTGGAGTAGAGGCACGAGGTATTGGTAAATAATGGGTGAGTGCTCGGCAGACCTACCGATTTGTGAGAGGCTAGTGGTCCCGCTTGGGCCATGGGCTATTAATGGCTATGCGGGCAATTGCTGAAGTGGAGATCAGGCAACGGGGGGGCAGTCAGTGGAGCTAGTTTGTTGGGAACACAGGGCGTGTTTGGATGGGGGGCGAGCTGCCCGGAGAGCGGAGTGGAGAAGGAGCGCCCTGTGCCTGTGCCTGTGTGTTGGTGGGAGTGGCCAGAGGCAGCCTGTATGAAGGAAGACATGCTGAATCTCGTCAACAGCCGGCGCCGGCCAATCACGACAGACATACGTGGGTGCACCAGCTGGTACACCAGCTGGTACTGCCGTCGCATCCCTCAGGCTTCCAGTTTCAGGCTGCCATTGGGCGCTGTGAACATGTGCAGCAGTGCTGTAACGTAGCTGCGCACAGCACTGCAATTTTGATGTTGCGTCAAGCTCATTATTATTTCAGCTGCACCAACGTTGGCCGGGCGAATGAGCTGCAGTTGTGCGCCGATCACACGCCTCTTGAAACGCGTATGAATGATCTGATAGCGGGATTTGCCAGGGGCCTGCGGCTCCCAGCCACACACGCATCAGGGCTTGCTTGTGTGGCTGCTTTCCCCCACAGTCTTAGACTACGCCTGCTATGCATAGAGCACAAGGTATGATCGCCCCCGGCTCACGCTCAGCTGACTTCCTTATGTAAGCCTGCGCTCAGCCCTGCATATATAGGCCCCGTGGGCATCTTGGCATGCCCGACAGGGTCGGATCACGCCCCTCCGAAGCCTCGAGGCCCTTCATCAACCACCAGAATCCCCGATCTCACTGCGATTCTCGATCCGGAGGCCACCGGCGGGCTGAAGAATCTGATAAGCCGAGATCTCATCTGCTCTCCTGGCGATAGGGAAGACCCCCCCGGGAAGACCCCGGACGGGCTGGCGGGCGCGATATGCTCGATCGCGCCTAAGGACTGCGGACCGGGTGTGGCGAGATCGAGATTGGTGTCTATATCGGCGGCCGCGAGAGATGGGCGTGCCAGGGTGCAGAGCTAGGGCTTCTAGATGACTAAATGGCGGGAGATGACATCTTGAGGTGACGGGGGCGCTGGTTGGCGGTTAATGTCGGTGAGGGCATTGGTGGATCGGCTGGTGCTATGGTGAGTGTGAAGTTGCACTTTGATAATGCAAACCTGCGCTCGATAGGAATTTCATACAAATATTTGCTCTGCTCCCCGCAGATGAAGCCGTGTGCGCCGGCCTAAGATCCTCACGCCGAACCTGAACCGTCCCCCTCCGCTGAAAACAAGTACCTATGGTACCTATGCTCGATGCATTTATGCGACTTTGCATTTATGCAGCGCATCACGTGTGATGTGCTACCCAATACGGAAGTATCTGCGCCCCAGCCAGAGCAGAGCTGGCAGCTCCGCTCCCGCTCCGGCGTTCTCCCTTTCCCTCGCTCGTCCTCGGCCTGCTTCCTGAGTCCGTTTGCACATTCAGACCCTTCTTTGCCGTAGCTGCAGTGTGTCAGGGTGACCCAACAAAGTATCAATGATAAGCGATGAGAGAGAATAACCGACACGCTGGACGCCTATATATAGAGGCCTCCACGGCCTCTATATAAAGGTCAAGTTCCAAGCGTTGTCCTAAGTTACACCTACACTTCGCTGCAATCGCAGACACCGTAACATTACAACGTTGAACCTTTTACCTTTACCTTTTACCTCAAAGCCTTACCGTTTACCTTTACTCAACAAACGATTCTCGCCTCCAACCCTTTGAAGTTACTCGCTTGCACAAATGGATATGGATGCCGAAGTGCCCTACTCTCTAACATTGGGGACGCCTATATATAGAGGCCTCCACGGCCTCTATACAAAGGTCAAGTTCCAAGCGTTGTCCTAAGTTACACCTACACTTCGCTGCAATCGCAGACACCGTAACACAGTGACTGAACAAATACTCGAAGCAAGGTTGCCCAAACTCACTTACCACAAGTTTCACCAGTAGCTCACATTCTTTCTCGCAGCTCTCACACCATGCTCACACGTTACCTCTTCACTCTCTTGCTCTTATTCACTCTCTTCAGGATTGCGGCCACCCACTTTGCCTACGACGACGATCCGGACTACTCCGAAGACGAGGCCCACTATCCGCCCCCAACCAAACGCCACCCCACGGCCATCCACTATCCCTACCCCCTCCCGCAACCCCCTGTTCCTCCGTCCTCCTCCATTACCAAACGCTCCAGTAGCCCCACGCTCAACTCCCTCGCCTGCCTCGAGGCACCCCCTCCAAAAGACCCCATGTACTTCTGGGACCTCTTCCTCGAAGACACCAAATCTTTTGTGTGCGTCGACCACGGCCAACGCAAAACCTACTACCACGGCCATGACCGCCTCGTCTTTGTCAACGGTTGCGGCCAACGAAGGTGTTTCCAGAAGAAGACCCTTGCTGGTAAAGTCCAAGTGTTGTGGGAGATGGCTGTGCAGACGTGTGAGGGAGCTGGAGCAATGGGACGCGAGACGGGGAACGAGAAGATGGAGTTTTGGTTGTTTGGTGGGGCAAGGGGATTGTAGAGTGATTGGGGATCTCTTAGCTGATTCTTGATTTGAGTGGGGAAATGGAGATTGAGGACGCGTCCGCATGCGTTGGATTTTGTTGGGTTGGGCGGGGCAGTATCGGATACTTGCATACTTACGTCTGTGAGGCTTCTATTGTTTTAACGTCGTTTTTCGGACGAGTACTAGGGTGATGGAGATAAATGTTTGAGATGGGGAAAAAAAGAAAATTTGTTTCACTATGTTGTTTCATGATGTGTGTGGCATGATATCAAAACAATCCATTAATATCACCCTTGCTATGGGAGGTTAGACATGTTTTACTTGAGGAGAGGGAAAAAGAGACATGGAAATTTACCGTCTTTTCCCCGTAACCAACGGCTAATAAACATACCTTGGTGCCCCGATTTGACAGTTTTCTTTTTTTCTTTTTACTTGACTGGCTTATTTAATCATATTGTTTATAGTTAGGTTGCGCTAAGGTGCACGTAGATTTGTGGGAAGGAGGGGCTTTCTCAGGGTAAAAAAAAATAAGAGCCCAAAAGTTTGAGAAATGATGGCAGTTGGGGGCTTGAGTGTTAATAGTCCGGCTGAATTGAGGGGTAGTACCCGCTGATGCGGCGTTTGATCAGATTACCCCCAAGTGCTGATCCTTGGATATCTATATCTACCATATTGATTAGATTGGAAATAAAAAAAACGAGATTATATTTATAAGGCAGGAAGGGAAAGGGGAGAGGGGACAAACGAAGAAAAAAAAAAAAAAAAATTTTTTTTGTAATATTTTTTTTACTCTTGTCCACACATACATACACACACAAACGGATACGGAGAGAGACGACAAAAAGGATCAGGCAGGGAGGGAGGGGGTACCTAAGTAAAGTTAAGTAAGTATTATTCCCTTGCTAGTATTTACATAACTTACCTTTTTGTTTTTTTTCGTTTTTTTCGGGGGAAAACATTTTTGCGTCAAAAAAGACCCACACGCACATGCACACGGAACTTTTTTTTTTTTTTCCCCTTCAACATCGTATATATTCTTACATATGTGTATATATATATCAAACCTTCACACACACAAAAAAAAAAAAGATTCTTTATATATTTTCCCCCCTCCCAAGCTTAACTAGGAATTCGAAGCTCCAGAGGCTAAGAATAAGGAATTACGGAAGGAGGAGGGGTTGGGAGGTGGGAGGAATTCTGAATACTAGGAACTAAAATACACGAAAAGATGCGGGGGGGGAAGGGAGAGGAAAAGAGAAAATGAAATAGGGGTGGCGGGAAAGGGAAAAAAAGCGGGGGAGGTATGATGTATATGCAACACAGCCAGGTGCACAACGACCGACATCTACACAAAACCCCTTCACCCCCATCGGCACCGCAACGCCAAACACCCTACAACCCCAACCAGCCTGCCTCAAATATACATCCATTTTATCCCTTTTTTAAATCCCTTATTCCCTAAAGTATTTCTCATCTTCCCTTGTTATCACGCTCCCTTCCCTTCCATAAATTTTCCGTTCAAAGCTTAATTCTAGTTTCCTTCTGCCCCAGTCCCAGTCCCATCCAAGCCCCTCCAATCCCGATCCTGATTCCCATCCATCTATTCCTTTTCAAATCTGCAGCTTGGGTGTTCTAGGATTCCTAGAACTAATGTCTGACACCCAATCCATCCCGTTCCCGGTCCATGAATTCAAGTCTATCCCATATTCCCACCCTTGTCCATCTTTATCCCGTTCACCCATCATTTACCCATCCAACAAATCTGTACCCGCTGTCTATCGTCGAAGTTGTCGTCGTCGCAGAGTATAGATGTCGCCGTCAGTCATCCGTAGACGTCGTAGGTAATAATTCGTAATGAAACAGCCGTTCCCAAAGTAGGAGTTCCCATGTCGTGATTGCCGTCACCGCTACATGTAAGAAAACGAATAGAAACGAACAATAAACCAGACCAGGGACAGATTACGTGCGGAAGCAGGTCATATGAATGAAGAGCCAGAACATGAGACATAAGAATCCAAAAAACTGGAAGGAGGTAGGGAAGATCCGTAACCCTGAACCAGATGCCGTATCGTCTACCGTGCAAGAATCCCTTCAGATTTAAGTCACTCCACAAATTCCACCAAACCATCCAGGCTGCCCGACTGCCTTCCATCTTCATTCTTCCTAGCATCCAAACAAGAAGAAAAAAAAAGCAAATGTGTAAAAAAAAGCCAATGTGTCCACGCCAATCTATCAAAGGAGGAAAAAAAAGAACATTTTGCTCAAAAGCACAAGCGCGCATCCGATATCAAACATACACATGGAAATTTAGTCGAGTAAACACGCACACACACACAATTGACAAGCCCACACACACATTAAGTGTAAGTTAGTTAGATAAGTAAGCCAGGCGGATAATGGGATCAGCGCATAGAAAAGAAGAAGGTAAAAAGTAAATCGAAATTTTAACAATGAATAACGCCCCATTTGATTACCTGATTTGTCCAAACCGCAAAAAAAAAAAAAAAAAAACGCATGTAGGGTAAAAGAGCAAGAGGTAGAAAAAAAAAATAAATCTGTCGTCCGTCGTTTCGTATTCACAACACAGACATGCACAATTCCTAGACGCTCTCACGCATGCGACATGGCTCCCAAGCGCGATGCTGCTTCCAATTAAGATCGACAGTAACGGAAATGCTGCACCGCAAAAGCAAAAACGAAATTAATCTTTGAATGTTGTGAGAGAAAATCGGAAAGGTCACCGTCCGTAACCAATGGCAGCACTTTGAGCACTTAGTCTGGGGGTACCGGCAACACCAAGCTCCTGGATTCAAAGTCCTCTTAGCTTCTATCACTCCCGGTATGAAATGACCAATGCACATAAAAAAGGCGGTCGTTTACCTTCTTACGTTTGCGCTTCTTTTTTGCTTCATCGCCATAGTCTTCCGCATCGTCATCATCATATCCTTCTCCATACCCCTCAAACGAACTATCTTCGTATTTCCGCCGCTTTGCCCTGCTAGTTCGTGGGGGCCTTGAGGCAGGGGAAACCGATGCTGATGAGACATTACCTCCTGGTGTTGATCCATTCGGAAGCTGCGCGTGGGGCGTTGCTACAGAAGCCGATGGGGTTTGTATGGACTTTGGAGCAAGCGTCGCCTTCTTCTCGTCCAGACCTAGTATCGATGTGTCAAACTGGAACACGGTCAGCCTACAAGATCCGAATTTCAGTCCCCCGTTATATCATGCAGCTAATCTGGTCTAGGATCATAAAAATTGGGCTTTGGGAGAAGGGTTAAGTACCCCAGGTATCGGGCCCGTTGACATTGTGAGAGCCCGTCGCAACGCATCTTGCGGGAGAGTCTGGCTGATTTCCTTTCCGACCACTTTCTGCGCGTTCCACTCTTCGTCTGGCCAATCAAGCATCTCCAACAGCCCCATTGAGCGGTTCTTGTTTACAGGCGGTGCATTATCAGCACCCTCTCCCTCCACTGGGACTGGCTTTGCCTTGGGGATCTCATTCTTCCCAGGCAAATCTAGAATCTTTCCCTTATATGACTTGCGGAGCTTCTTTTTCTGTCCGCTGGCATCAAATCGAGCCACAGAATCTGCTATTGACGTGAGCCCGTAGAGTGGAAAGATGTTTCTCGTCGGGTTTGGGTATAACGGCTGGAAAGCTATAGCGTTGAATCTCGTGTTAACATCTCAATTTCATGCTTCATGATCAGCTATACACATGTTGAGGTGTACGCAGATGTCTTCTTGGAAGCAGGAAAAGAGGGATACCCACATCTTTGGCACAGTAAGTGTAATGGGTGGACATCGGCTTGGGCCAATATATCCTTCAATGAAGGAACAGCAGGAGCATCAATCATTGCCTCGTTGTCTTCATTGTCCACACTCCGACTCCGCTTTACACCTGTACCTCGGTCGTGATTTCGGTATATATCGTGCTGCTCCTCAGCAGAGATACTCCCCCGCCTTTTTCCGTTCTTTAGTCCATACTCCCCACTTGCATCCATCATATCCTCATCCAGAATTCCCTCCATCTCGTGCGCTGTTGTCGGGGGCACTGTCCCAGCAGCTGAACTGGACGGGGTAGGTATTGTGTTGGCACTGTTGAGGGATTGCCGCGATGAGAATGATTGATTTATTGTCGGAGATGACCCAATGCTATTATGAAGTGGCATCTTGTCATTTATCGCGGTAGGCTTTGTGCCGGCATGGTCTCGTGACATGTAAAACGGAGGAGATTGGGGCGTAGGTTGATCCAAGGGAGCTGGATAGTGCTGATGGGAAGGATAGATGGATGTCATACGAGTAACCTTTTTATATGTCCTTCGTAAATATTATATTTTTCAATTCGAGGACTAGAGTTGGTTGCCCTGGATGCGAACTTCAGAGGTTTCGTAAAGTGAACGTGTGAGTGTACCTGACCGTGTGTCGTGAATCGCGAAAGAAAGGCTTCGTGAAAGTGAGAAATGACGCTGAAGTGAATTCGTGCCAGGAGGGAAAACAAAAACGTCGCTCGTGAATCTTGTAGGCAGTTTCCTTAGATTTCTCAAACACCCTTTGTTCTCAGTGACTGTATCTCAAGTCTATTTTTTCTCCCTCGTTCCTTGAGAATGTAAAAAAGGATGACAGCAACTATTGTTCCAGAGGCAATGAGTTATTGCTTTTGTTTTATCCCACGGTTCCTTCCAGATGCTGTCCCGCGACCTTGGAAGGGCCGAAATCGCACGCCTTTTCGCGGTTGTTTCGACCGTTCCGAGGGCCCGTCTCCTCGCTCCTGCCGGGGGGGGGGTGGGGGTGATGTCAGAAAGACCCTGTTCCTGCTCCTGTGCCAACCGTGTGACTTTGCTGCTGCGAATTTCTATTCAGGTACTTGGTGCTGGACGTTCAGAGTTGATGCAGAAGAAAATCCGAAAGTCGGTTTTCGAGTTGCCTTCCGTGAACGAGCTGTGTAGATGTGTTGTTGAGAAACGAATTTCTTGGTTCTGGGGGGGGGAGGGGGGTGTGAGGTGTGAGGTTTTTTGGTTGACGGGGGGGAAAAAAATGGGTTGATTATCTTTAGTCCTGGCGGTTCCTCTTTAGCGGGCTGCGCTGGGAATAAGAACGGGGGGAGGGGGGGATCGGGGGGAGGCGAATGATTTAGCGGGAGATGAGACTAGCAGAGGGCAGCCAAGCACGCCTGCCGGGAAGGGGGGGGGGGGGGGGGGGGGAGGGCGGCGGCGGGCAAGGGTGGGTGGGTGGGTGCAGCCGGGGAGGGTGGAGGGGGTTGTTTGCAGAGAACAACTCAAGCTGTCTGGGGGCCTGCGGGCGGACAGGCTGGCGGGCGTCAACGGCAGCGGGGAGGCCAGCGTCCAGGCTGCTGCCGGGGCACTGCGAGCGTGCGTGCGAGCGAGCGAGGTACTGTACACGGCGGCGAGCTGGCAGCCCGTGGGCGAGGGGCGTGAAGGCGGGCGTGGTGTCCTGGGCGATGTGATGTGTGGCCGTCCGGGCGGATGCGAGCCAGACACAGGGTTGTGTGGGAGCGTGCTTCCTGGCGGGCAATGGGGTGCCGCGAGATCAGGGCTGTGGATGGGCAGCGCGGTGTGTGGGCGGGCGTGTGGGCGCGGGCGTGGGCGTGGGCGTGGGCGTGTGGGACGGGGCGTGGGCGTGGGCGTGTGGGACGGGCGTGGGTGGGTGGGAGGGAGGGGGAGGGGGAGGGGAGGGGAGGGGAGGGGAGGGGAGGGGAGGGAAGGGAGGGAGGGCCGCAGTGCAGCGCGGCGCGGTGGTGCGGTGCGTGGAAGGGTGCGAGCGAGCGCTGGGCTGGTCAGGGCAGGGCAGGGCAGGGCAGGACAGGGCAGGCCGGCGGGCAGGCAGGCGGACAGGCAGGCAGCGCAGAGCAGCAGCAGCAGCAGCAGCAGCAGGCGTGTGGGCGGGCGAAGGTACTCGACATCCCTCGCAGCTGCTCAGAAGCGACATGGAAGCCCAGCCAGCCCAGCCAGCCCAGCCAGCCCAGCCGGCCCAGCCCAGCCTCGACGATGCGCGCTCACATTGGCGCCGCTCCCAGCGCACTCCACTCGAGAGATTGTGGCTCGACTCGGAGCCGACAGAGAGTACAGTAAGCCGCTACAGGTACAGGTACAAGTAAGCAGCCTCAGCTGCAGCAGCAAGCTCCAGTACCTTCCTTACTCGCACTCGAGGCTAGTTAGAGGGCCTGAACCTCGAGCGCAGCAGAGCCGTGGCAGTAGGCAGCACTGTGCAGCAGCAGCAGCAGCGCAGCGTCCCATCGCAAAAGCCCACCAGTGCCCCTTGCAATGTCATTCCGAGTCATGATCCCCTACCCCCGGAGTCCCACTGGTCTGCATTTTTTATAGCTGCCCCCCCCCACCACCACCACCACATGGTGGCTTGCCAAGCACAACGAAGGCACCGCAACCGACAAGAGCAGCGGTGTATCCATTTGAAGAGCACAGGTCCTTCCCGCGCCAGAGGCAGCTACCTCCTTCAATTGTAATAATACAGCGAGCAATTGTACTAAACAGTCTGGGAGACGAAGCAACGAGTTCGGTCGGATGCCTGGCTAGCACGTCCTCGTTAAGCCAGACAGAAACAAAAATAGTACCGCTCTGAACTCATGTTTCATGCTAGCCTTGTCTGCTTCGTTGCAGCGTGAGGCTGCCAGAAAGCCGCTTGCTGTATCATACTCTGCGCACATCAAGTATGAATCGCAGAACCGGGGTGACTTGAGGACCGCACACTCGGAATTGGAAGATCATGATCGATCCGTTACTCAGAACTCTGACAAGCGACGAACGATCACCCTCCAGTCTTGTTTCCAAGCACAATTGCAACGTTAAAGTACAAACAGCTTTACATGCTCACCGTATGGAAGGGGTGGGGACTGTTGGTACTCCTAAGTAACATGGAGGTGGCCACGCATACACTCTCTTCTTCAACAGTCATCCTTTCTTCCCTCTTTTCTTTTTCCTTTCCCTTTTTGTTTGTCTTTCTTCTTTTCTCTTTTCTTCTTTTTTTTTTTTTACTTTCTTTTTTCTGTTTCTCTTTTTTTTTTTTTTTTTTCTTTAACCTTTCTGCCCAGTTGCTTTTGGAATTGAGCATCCAACAGCCAAAGTGACGATAGTACCTTCTGGTACCACTGGCGACGCAGCACCCTCGACAAAATAAAACACACTCCCAATACCAATATTGAACCAAAAGTTTCTCAATTCCTGTTCCCCTCTCTTGAGTACGAAAAATATATCCCGCTCGCTCAGGAATGCGAGCCCATGAAGTGGCGTGCGCCGCTTTAGCATAACAGGAGGCCCTACCGAAGCCGATCAGCCATGCACGACGCTCATGTTGTATGAATTCACAGCTGCTGCCAGAGAAGCTCACATACATGCACATGTACATACACTGCATACGCTGGCAGTGGAAAAGTATTTACTTCCTCTGTGTATGAGGTACTTGCTGCCCAGCATGTATGAAGGCAACACGGCTTGATGGAAATTTTATGGAGGGGGTGTGTATGTGCTGTGTCGAGACCGGCTTGAGCTTGGATAGCTGGCTCCAGGAATTGCGGGAGTGAGTTGCAGCACCAGTCGACCAGGCCAAAGGACAGCGGCCGAAGGCAAACAGGTGCATATAACCTTGCTGCACTTGCTGTGAGAAGACCATCCCTGCGGCCAGTCCTAAAGCTATCTGCCGCGGCGTAACCTATGTGAAGGAGATAAAATGTCGGTGCGGCTTCAGGCTCACGAATGAGGTGGTGAGTGGAGCAGGTCATGCCCAGTCCGCCCTCAATAATTTAGCATTTGCCGCTACGTGCTTCATGTTGGAGATACTTGTAAATTTGCGAAGTATTGCAGAAGACAGTCCAAGTCCCAATTTGTATGAAATGGACCGTCACGATGAATTGGGTCCCTAGCCGCTCATGGTGTGGGATGGGGATGGCTGAGATTCAGGCTCAAACATGGGCAAGAGGAGTGTGACGCATCCCAAGTTAAGTACCTTTCATCCTACCTTACATCAGGGTGCCAGCTTCCTCACAAGGCAAGCATTAACGCTGAGGACTGCCGGATTAACCTTCACTTTGTCATCGCTCCCCTCTCACCGCCGCCCCCCTCCCCGACAAGACAGCCCCAGCAAGCAGCTCCCTCCACCATCCCCATTTCTCTCCACACAGCCCTAACACGTAAGTGGCCTCTGTCCCAGGCCTTCTCACACAGCAATCATCGCGAAGCATGTGCATTATGAGCAATCATCCCAAAAAAATTGCGGTGGTATTTTTCTGATTTCTACTGCCTTTTCCTCTATCATACCATTGCTCCCCTCCCCTCCATCAAGTAGCACCGCATATAGCAGGCTTTGCTAACACTTGTTGGCTTGGGACGACGACTCGAAAACAAAAAAATTGGTTTACATATTAAGCAAACGGGTGGTTGCAATGTGTGAGTACCAGAAGAGGGCTAGTCAAAGCCCATACCCTTGCCGAATTCACCGTGGTCGCATCCCCAATCCCATGCAGCAAATACACCAAAGAGAACGAACGATTTCAAAGATCGCAGGGATTGCCTGCCTGTTGCTGCCTTTCCCTGGTTGCTTGCCCGGAGGAGTAAATTTGGATTTGCCTTCCATTCAAAAGCCAAGTGCTAGTTACAGCTTCTATCGGCGCGGCATGTGCATGTGCTATACGTGCTTTGAATGTGTCTCCAACGATGGTATGGACCACTGGGGACTGTAGGCGACAGCAGTGGCTTTTCACTCCCAGTGATAGTGGTTGCTCACGCACTTCAGGTGTCTTGCTGTGGCAGTTTGTGACAGTGAAAGACAATGATGGTGTGGTCGCGGGGTAAGGTAAATTGCTCAGGTGCGCTGCCCTGCGCAACACATATATCGATCGGCCAGGGAATCGAATTGTAACACTATTATTGGAGCATGAAAATTCCAGGCTCTTTTAAACTTTTGTGCTTGACCACCGACGAACTTAACATCAGGCTTTGCATCTAGCAAGTATGGAAAAATTACTTCAAAAACCTTCGAGCTCTCGAGCAAGTACCTATATGTTGCCGGAACTCATGAGGCTGTCAAACGCAGAACTCCAAAATGTTCGAGGTCTTCTGCTGACTTGTTTGACGAATAACAGGGAAAAAAGAAATACGCAAATGAGATCAGGCACCAGTATTTCTGACGAGACCTACGTCAGTCAGCGCAGGGCCACAGAAACACACACACACACACCTCTTATAATACAACTTGAGCTCCACACCACCAGCTTAATTCTGAAGCACAGTACATCATACTATATATTATACCCCCTCCTAAACTCCAGTAGCCGAATGTGAGGAAATGGCAGAAGAACGTACAAGTACTTTCTTGAACCGATAAGAGTTTTCAAGAACACAGATATGTTGTGAGCGAACTAATTAACCCAATGGCGACACATAATTCGTGTTATTGCAAACAGGGCAATTTCACAAAATGTCCGGGTTCCTTGGCATGTTCAAGTTCAAGACTGCATGTTCTTGGCTGTGGGCTTCTTGACGCCACCTCCAACACCATGATAATCACACGCGCCATCTCAAACTTCATCGGTTTTAATTTATACTCAGTGGCATTCCTATGAAGCGGTATTGGCTAAATTTCTAAGACATTCCACGTTTGGGGTACTTACGTTAGCTGTGATGGTCATCTCATTTGTGAATGGACATATATCCGTATGTATACCAACTGGCTGTATAGATGAACGTACGATGTACAATTATATTACAATATGGGAGTAAGTATCTACTACGTACTGGGATGAATGACGGAGATTATCAAGTCATCAATAAAAAGGCTTCCCAGCAACCGCCGTCATTCGGGCAAGTCAGAAACCTATCTTAACTATTCTGAAGTATCTCCATGCGGATATGGTTTGTGGGAGTTTATACCTGATGCTAATACCATACCCATGTTGCTCAAGATTTTATGCATGCATAGAGTACTCCGAGGTCACTGATGGTAGTCCTATTTGTAGATTGTGGAAGCTAGAAGCGCATCGGACAATCCTCCGTCATAGCCTTGGATCGGGACTTTTCAGCGATGCTCCTCTAGCTTGGTATCGCGCCACCAAAGGTGAACCAATGTTGTTACAAGTAATTAAGCAGCAAATTACCATAAAATCTCCCCCCCTAAGCGTAAGAACTAACAATGCAAGTCAATCGCGATGTGTACTGTACTGACAATTAAGATGTCGATGCACTCATGTTAGTATCACATGAGCTTTCCAGGTTAGCACATTGCTCTGTTGAGAATAAGAGTTCTTGGGATAATGGATTGTGCAGGACGTTAACCAGAACAGAACTGTTCGAGCTTGAAGACCAGATTATTGCACCTGAGAATTCAATAAAACAAATGGCACCTCAAATCGATAGCCGTTTCTTCAAACAATGTTTTCCTATACGACATGTGCAAATGATCATTTGAGTGAATTACTCTTAACTTTAGTGCATTTATCAATCGAACCAATTGAACTAAATACCCCAGCGCGGCCGTCAAAAACGCGCGAGCTAATTAAATATTGTTTGGTTACTGAAGCAAGTAGGTACCATATCCTAACGTCCTGGTTGCATTTTATCGTACCTGCACTGAGCACGGCCATAGGTACATATCTACATTTTGCTGCCTATAGACTTAAGTAGGTTTTCTATTGTGTGGGTACAGATAAATTAAGTACCCACTTAGCACATGTTACAATTTTTCCATTTGCAATTCTCCTTTTTTCCGTAGCTTTTATTCTTGGTTCAAGCCTTCAACCCATCCAATGCTCACACACCCAATGGATGCTATCACCTTCTGTATCACTCTTAATCCTAGCATCCTCGGTTCCCAGGTCAATCATGTGATTTGTCCACCAATCAATCAGAATGCAGGGTTCAGTCGGATCCAGTTTCATTGGTATTTTCGGGCAGAACTTCAATCTGGCATGAGTACAGTTGTTTAATTCGTTGTCAGAGCAACATCTCGTGTATTGATTACATCTATCAGATTATAAATACTCCAGTCATGCTCACTAAGAAGAGAAACGCTGAAGTACTATAAACATGGTCAGATTAATTTTCCATCCCCACATTTATTGCCATTGTAGGCGCCGATATCGCGAGAGTGCGGCTCAACTGAGGGAGCAGGCGAGGCAGATAGGTGCGGAGACTAGGACGAGGCTACAACTCCGCCACGACACTAGGAGTTCGATTTGGATGTCATTTCACCCAATTCAAACCGGTTAGCCAATCTGACAAGACTAACCAATCTGCACTGATTCAAATAATACAGTACCAGTCGAAGAACTGCAACTCATCTTTCATGGTTTTCCAGCAATCATGATGAATATAAATGTGATAAGATCGCTAATTGCATACAAGAAAATACATTTCTCAAATAATGATGGAGAAGGGGATTATTCTCTTGGTTTCGAGGGTTCCCATCGGAGAAACCAATTAAAGAAGTTCTGCATCATTTGAAAGTCCGCATGCAGTCTAATATATAATTATACCTGCCTGTTTGCCCATGCAAACAATGGGATGCATGTTATGGCTCTGTATTGAGTATATTTACCGAATACCTGTCATTATGTACTGCAAGATGATTTACTGGATTGGCCCCATAGTCATGTGTAATGTATTTCGGTTGCCATGTAAAAATGCGGTATGAAGGTAGCATACAATTGTGGGACTTGGAGAGTATATGACTGGGACCATTGTCGGAAGAAGCAACTCTGACTATAAGAATGGTGATACATTCAGATATGATAAGGATATGTGTGGTGCACCGTGAAGATGGATGCGGAGGGTTAACATTCCTACATTGTAGTGCTAATTTATTTTCTTCGCTTAGCTATAAACATATTTTAGCGATCATATTTGCTGGGACGACATCGCCGCAACACCACCGCGATTAGTTCGATTCCGGACTACCTAGCTCTGTAATGCGTTTTACTTGAACAACGCCCGTCGATATTTGATTTTTTCAAACTTCTCTGTTTTTACGATAACATATTTTCCAGTCTCATCGAGCTCATGATTTATGATCTCTCCGCTCTCTCTTCCTAGAAAATCTTGAAATGAAAAATCTCTGCTCACTTTTTTTTCTTGGTCCTATCTGTTCTATTCTCTCTCTCATCCGAATTGCTCCGCAGATTTATCACATGGGCTCAAGTGGATCGTGATAGTAGGTAGTTATAGCTATAGGCGAGGATAGCCGCAGCATAGTGCACTATAGAAGTTCATGATACTTTGCGTTGCAATTGCAATGGGTATTTTCTCTGCTTAGGTCCTACTATAAAAGCACAAATACAGTTACATTACTTACTAGTACCCACCCGTCTCCACCCGCCAATACAATAAGCACGCATGCAGCTTCCTATCCTATCTATACTGTGCTGTGCTTGTTGCTGCTTGCTGTTGCCGTGCTGTGCGCGCCTTAACGAAACGAGTCATTTTTTACGTTTTTTAGTTTTCTATTTTATTTTGAATGGCCGTATTGGGCTTGTTTGGTTTGTAGATCATGTGGGGGGGGGGGTGGGGGGTAGGGGACGGGTGGGAGAGGGTTGGCGGGATAGGATCGGATGCAAGCATACTATCACGGCCAGTGATCATGATCATGTGAGAGGAAGGGGGAGATATTGAAGGATCTAGCTAATCTGGCTGGGCACGAGGACTTACACTTATGATTGTTCTGACATGTGCTCATTATTTGGGACTTTTTTTCAACATCGACATCGCAGAAGAGTGGATTCAGTAGCTGGGGAAACAATTATTAATGGGTCATGGGCGGTATCGATCTAGCGGACAAAGCAATTGACAAGTTACGGCGGTGAGCATATTGCATGCATAAGTATCGTTACACTTAAAAAACAAACCTCATAAAACATATAAACTGTAGTAATCCACCTATGCACTGTAAATACTGAGTAATCAAAAGAAAGTTTATATGCCAGCCCACCACACCACACAAAAAGATAGCAGGCATGCACCTCATCCTGAGTTGTTAAAATATACGGATATAGATAAAATGCAAAATTGTCAGCGAGTATGTGTGTGTGTGTGTGTGTGTGTGTGTGTGTCAGCGAAGTGGTTGGTTGGTTTGGGTGGCCACCCTCTACCTCTCCCTCCCACACCCAAGGAGGCTAGACGAAACGAACGAAGCATTCACTGGAGAGTTTTTCTTGTTTCTGAAAAGCCAGAGACGGGGCAACAGTGACAGTTGATTGATTGGGCTGGAAAGAGCTGGTTGACATGAATTTTCCTGCAGTGTGACTTTTTTTTTTTTCCTTCTGAACTGAAGTTACACACGATTGATAGGAAGTGGGGGAAGAGATCTGGGAAATTCGTTTCTTTTTTTCTTTTTTTTTTTGAGTTGGCGGCTCCAGTTGGATATATATAGTACCATATCATATATCTGGTACACATCAAAATCAATTCATGTCGGGAAATCTGTCAAGTGTGAAAAAGTTTTGGGAGATAAATATTTGGTTTGGTTACTTTTTTTTTTTTTTTTTCTTGCTGGAGATGATTTGGGATTGTGGAGGTTTGCGGTTGAGCTTGTGGAGTTTTGGTGAGATTGATTGCTTTTCAGGTAGTGGTGGTGGCAGAGGACTTAGTAGATCCTGAGGCTGCTTCGAATTCAGCGGAGCAAAATATATAATTTTAGACGATCTGTCAACTTCACATGCTTCTTACTAGCACGTTAACGCAACACTTAAAGCAACATGAACTTTCAGCAACAACATATATACGAAATCGAAACTCTGACCGCTTTGAACGTTGAATACAACTACTTGATTAATTGAGGAGCTAGGTACGACACATGCTGGTAGTGACTTCCCATCGCCATCCCATATAGGCCAGACATACGATATGTAATCCAGCTATTGTGGGCCCCTAGTTCGCATACGTAATCACAACATTTATTCAGTAATCAACAACGAAAAATTCATGATCAGCACACCGATTTCTCTGCCAAAGCTTTAAGATCTCCCAGGTTTAAGTGAAGGGATCAAATACAAATGAGAACTGTAGATTCGCTAGACCACACACGACACTACACTACGCCACACCATAGAACAACAACACAACACACAACATAATACAGTTTGAGTACAGCAGCAGCAGCAGCAGCAGCAGGCAGTACCACCAAATCCCCAGTAACGTTCCGTCGCGAGAGATTAAAAGACAACGAGATTTGGAATGGCAGGCGACGACGATGACTACTTCGACGACATTGACGTCGACGCCCTGGCGCTGGCGAGAGCGGCCGAGGAGGCGGAGAGGAGGGCTAGGAGGGCTCAGGGTTCGAGTAGTGCTGTGGCTGGAAGTAGTAGAGGTGGGGGCGCTGGAGCGCCGGGAGGATCGGGAGGAGGGGGAGGTGGTGGGGAGGGAGCACAGCCGAAGGTGCTCCAGCCGGTGCCGCAGAAGGTGGCGAGGAGTGGGTCGAGCGCGATAATTGTTAGCCAGAGACAGGTGAGCTTCGTGTTGATGTTCAACGGGTTGGGGCATGCAGCGTGGTATTCTTTATTGGATATGCGGACGTTACATGAGGGTAATGCCGTGGGGGAGCGGGTTCCGTGATAGGAGCCAATGCGGATCCAGAGCTGCCTTTTTTTCCCATCGCATTACCAATGACGCTAATATATGTACCCAACGAGGCAAAAAAAAAAAAAAAAAAGAAAGGCAACCCCGTACTGAACTACATAAAAAACGTTCCCTGGGAATACGGAGACATAGTGCCCGATTACGTTGTTGGGCAGACGGCGTGTGCCTTGTTTTTAAGGTACCTCTTTCCTGCAGCCATCCGTCCTCCCGCTCCAGTTCCCCCCTCCTTCTCCCTCCTGTGTCCTCGGACTATAGCTAATTAACAGGGCAGTTTAAAATACCACCGTACGTCTCTGTCTCCTCCCCCTTGCCCAGCACACTTCCTACCTTCTATCTGTTTAATTGCTACGGCTAGAGGATATTGGAGGTGGGGCGATGGCGGATTGGATTGGATGATCGGACTTAGGGGAACTGATAAGATAGCTGACCATAATGCTTGAGCGGGGGTAGGACTACATCCGGAGTATATATACAATCGGATAAAGGCATTGGGACATAGCTATGACCTGAGGATTTTGCTAGTATTGGTTGACATTGTACGTTTTCCCTAGTTTTTTCCCCCAAGCCAACGCCCCAATGGTCCCCACATATCCCAACATGCGCTTACCCTTACCACACAGGACAACCACGAGCCCGCCCTGCTCGCCCTGCACCCACTCGCCCACCACTCCTCGCTCACGCTCCTGTTATCCTGGTCCACTGCCGAAGCCGCACGGTACCTGGAGTCATACAAGATCCTCGAACACACGCCCCCAACCCTCATTAGAGAGAAGCCCAAGGCGGACTATACGTCGCGAATGGTGGATATGATCACTGCTGTCCGAAGTATCAGCAAAGCGGATGCGATTAGCCTGGTGGGCACGTTTGGGAGTGTGAGGGGCGCCGTGAATGCGGAGACGGAGGAGGTGGTGTTGATGCAGGGGTGGGGAGAGAAGAAAGCGGGAAGGTGGACCAGAGCGGTGAGGGAAGGATTTCGGACGGGGGGAGCCAAAGGGAGGAAAGAAGATGGGGAGGGCGAAGGAAGGCAGCGGGGAACGGGGAGGGGGATAAAAGGGGAGATGAGAGGGTGCGGGCGAAGTTGGGGATTGGAGAGGTGAGGGTGGATGGGGAGAATGGTTGGGAAGGGGCAGGAGCAGGGACGGCGCCAGGGAGGAGACAAGCGGACGAGGAGGACGAGGACGCGTTGATGGCGGAGAGGGAGATGAGCGTGGTTGTGTCCCGGCCTTCGGCTGCTGCCAAATCGTCACAACGGAAAGCGGGAACGGGAGGTGTATCGCGCGAGCAGCAAGGGATAATGGATGCGATTGCGAGGTTGCGGCAGGATAAGGGTTGACCGGGAGAAATTATGCGTTAAGTACTACAAACACTCTTTCTCCCAGTCCCGAACCAAGAGGTATAAAGATGTAAAAAAAGCTGTGAATAGTTTTTTTTTTTTTTTTTTTTAATTTGGACTTTCTTAACCTGCTCACTTAACATCAATAAAGGAAGTTACAGTAAGTTACTAAGTGCTGCTTCTATGGTAATCGCTTTCTATACCATGTGATGTGTATTATATGGATTAAAGTGGTTTAATTTTGTTTTTTTGTAAGTTTAGTAGTACGTAGTACTTGTAAGTACGAGTAGTGGTGTATACGGACAAGGAACGGAGGTTGGGGGGGGGGAGTCTCAATTTTTCCCGCCCATTACCCTGAATGGCCTTGCTTTTTATCTTCAACTTTTGAGGATCTCGGGTCAAGAGGCCAGCACGATGTAGGGCGGGTAAAAGGGTACGCCATCATTAAGGTAATGTTGGCGAATATAGTAGTATGCGTGTACGTATATACTCATGTAATCTACGAAAAATAATAATTATATTCATTCCCATAATGCAAAAATTAATTACTAGTGCACCCCCCGCACATACCTCTGACCACCTACAAAATTCAAATTAATTGATCAATAAGCTCACTTCCCCCCCTTTTCAACCCCCAGCCTCTTCCCTCCCCACTTCCTCAGTATTCCCTCCAATTCCCCCTTCCCTTCCAACTCCTCCAATGAATCCCACCCCCCCACCGACCTCCCATTCACCAACACGTTTGGCACCGTCCTCCTCCCCGTCTTCTGTCCCAAAAACTTCTGCAGTGCCGGCCCATGCGGATGCAGGTCCAACTCCACAACATGGGGCGGCGGAGTGAGCGTGTATGTTTGCGTCAAAAGCTGCTTGGCAAACCGCGAGTATGGGCACGTAGTTTTCGAAAACACAATCACCGGCGCACGCTTGAGGAGGTCGGTTAGCTCCAAGGTAGCGTCAAAGTCAAGTTCTGCTACGGAAGGCTTCTGCTCTTCGGTTTCGAGTTTGGTTTTCGTTTTCTCGGAGGTGTCAGGATTCTTTGTAGCTGCGCGGAATGGCTGGTCAGTTTACATGCTCGAAAGGTAAAGGGAAGGGTATGTTGTTACCCTCATCATCCTTCTTCTTCCCCTTTCCTTCCTTCTCTGTATGTCCCGCCAGTAAATCCTCCTTCTTCTCCGTCTCTCCCGTCATCA
The DNA here is from genome assembly GCA_015179045.1 of Kalaharituber pfeilii. Lineage (NCBI taxonomy): Eukaryota > Fungi > Ascomycota > Pezizomycetes > Pezizales > Pezizaceae > Kalaharituber > Kalaharituber pfeilii. The sequence continues at coordinate 216,576 of WHUZ01000043.1, forward strand.
AGTCCTCCTTCTTGTCTTCCTCCTTTTCCACTACCATCTGCTTCGTCTTCCCTTCCTTCTCCCCCTTTACCTCCTTCTCTTCCGCTTTCTCCTTCTCATTCTTCCCCTTGCCCTCCTCCATGACCGTCACTACCTTCTGCTCCTCATTCTCTCGCTCTTTGCTAAAGTCCACATTCGACAACCTCTCATTCACCCTCTCCTTCGCCTGATCGGCCGCCTCCCTCAGCTTCGAATGCATCATCCTTATCTGCGCCTGCCGCTCTCGATCTTTCTCTCCAAGACGCCTCAGCGTATCCAAGTATTTTTGGGATTGGGCGGAGGAACGAGACGATGACTATTGGGAATCGGTGGTTAGTTGGAATGCCTCTAATTTCTGGCGGTTTGTGGTGGGAAGGAACAGAGGAGATGGGGATATACGGAGAGATGCAGGGGGGAGCCGAGAACGTACGTTGTACCAGAGGATAAGGACTAGGAGGGCTACGGCAGCGATGGCGATGTGGCGGAGGCGGCGGGGTGACGGCATGATGAAGAGGTGTTGTGGATATGTAGTAGTTAGGGTAAACCCTATTCGCAGAGGAGCTGTAGAGAAGTATTCTCCGCACGCGGATATAGAGCGCACCAAGCTCACTCCTTTAGCCCTTGCGTCTTCCCTTATAATATATCGCTTGAGCCGGCTTTAGCTTTCGCAATGAAATCTCACCGCGTTTGTCCCGCGTTGACGCCCTGTAGATATAAATGGTCGCCTGGGACAGCTCTACAAGATTTCCGTCTATTAGTCTCGGATTAATTCGTGGTCTGATAGTCGATCAGTCATCCGCAAGGCAAGATAATGGAGGCCGGAAATTGGAACTTTTCGCACAAACCAATCGTACAACCTCAATTGAAATCAAAAACACTCCTCCTACCACACTTCCCCCTTCCAAGACCTCTAAGAAGAAAGGTTAACTTCTCACCTCTCGCTTTGTTTTCCTACTGGTCAAGCTCTCTGCAACCGTTCACAATATCAGCCTCCCTAGCTCCCAATGACAGCTTTCTCTTCTCTTGGAGAACCAAAGTCAAAAGCTTTCCTGTGTGTGATTGCCGTGGCCTTTCGTTCCTTCGTCCTCGTGCAGTTCTAGCTTCTTCGTTTCTGCGCCTCTCTTTAATCGATGCGGATCTGCAGCAACCGTGTAGCCTGCAATTGAATTGATCGAGCTTCCCTGCTATAGTGCTGTGATGTAATCCCGACACGACTCGTTTCACGCAAATCAAAGTTTCCTTCTGCCCCGTTCCAGGCAAAATTAAAAAAAAAAAAAAAAAAAAAAAGAAAATTAATTTAAAAAAAAGAATAAACCAAAGAAATCCCTAGTCCTGATTTTAAGCACTAAAATCCGGGGTAGGTACGCAAAGCTGAAAGGACGGGTCGATCGATCTGGGGAGCGAAGTTGGGAGTTCGACAATTGCAACTTAGGGATCGACACGGACACCTACAAGACTAGCAGGGCAGACAGGCGAAAGCTGTCAAAATTCTTCTTTTCCACAGTATCTTTCTCTAGCTGCAGGCAGTTTAGGTTCTCCTGAGTTTTGACCGACGGGGGAGCTCCAAAAAGCAAAATAGCAAGGGTTGACTAATATGCATAAAGTTTGAGAAGTCTATTGGTAAGGTTGGATTTGCGAACGGCCGGCGAGGCGAGGCTAGGCTAACTTTAGTGAGTGCAGGAGGTGCATACGGCTGAGGAATTCGAAATCCTGGTGCAAAGGATACAGCACTCAGTACAGCGCAATATCCGTATGTACGCAATCAATTGTCTGGGACGTTGATGGGGGTGAATGTGCGCAATGTACATCCATCAAGTTACTTGCTCAGCGATGGCTGCCTTCAGATCACGACCAGCGGGTACCAGTGCACACATGTCTCATACACAGCTCGGGCACGTACGAGTACACTCAGGAGCATGAAGTATGATACAGATGAATTAACATCTTCCCATGGCCATCCCAATCCCAATCCCAATCTCAATTTACCATTAAACGGAAGTTCCAATTTGTACTTTTTACGTACAGGCCGGTCACACGTGTCTAAGTATTTTCTTTAATCCTAACCGAGACTAGTCCAATTGCCACCTTTTGCTACAATCTTCGCGTTGATCATATTAACGGTCGCCGCCAAAAATGAAGCACTACAATATCGAATCTGGCATAGTATGGTGTTCACTTGAGAATTTAGCAGCTTGTGACTGCTTACAGTGAGTACATGTCTCTATATCTCGACCAGCCCAATTATACCGTTTTTAAGCATACATCAAGAATGACATCAACGTCAGGATCTAATATCGTCAGTAGCCCCCGAACCCAGACTATCTTATCTGTCCATCCTTGTCTCGTTTGCATGCTATCGCGCTACATTGACCAATGCATTAACGTCCTTGTATACTGCGTAAGAGCTGGCCTCTGGATGTAAGCTTCTCGCCAATCATACTCGCGTACCTCGTCTCTCTACTCCACACATGCGTAAAACAATAGTATTGTCTGCATAATATAACCTTCGAGATCTTCGATGCAATAATCTAATCAGATTCTCCCCCCTGCCGCTCCGTTTCCTCGGGCGGAGCGTACCGAGGGCTACTGGGGAGCGGTCTCGGCAACTAAGTACTTAACTCTGTGCTTAGGATTGCAACCACCCGCGTACATGAGGCTAGACGTACTCGTACAAAGCTAAGCTCTTAACGTACCCAATATAAACTGTTCACGTGATACGTATCTGCAATGTGCAGTATACAATTCGTTCGGGGCGCAGCACCGAGTGGGAACTGCTGTTGTGCATGCCCCATACTCTGCTGAAGGGGGTGTTAAGATGAACCTCAGGTATCAAAAGTGTATCTAGAGTATCTTTGTTTAGAATCAAACTAGGAGTTTAGTTACACACAACGAGTGGTGTCGACTTTTCAGCTGACGGAATTTTCCGCGCCTCGTTAAGCGGTTCACTGAGATAGTATGCGCAATAGCATTGATTCGAAGTATTGTTACGGTCGTAGGGGCTAGCGAAAACAAGACTAATACGTCATTAATATTTGTGCCGTAGGTCCACACTTCCACTCAGGAGATGACGATGACATGTGTAGTCTCGCCGGAGAGGTGGTGTTCATGTATGAAGGGATGAATGCCTAAAATCGACAGGTTCAAGTGAACAATGACGAGTATCGAATTTGCTAAATTGTTAGTTATAACAAAATCTAGAGCATTATCTGAAGTGGACCAGGTTCCTAGGAAGGATGATTTCAGGGCTTTAATGCTGATCATAGACAAAACGTCAGGTTCAGGCCAGAAGGTTCTGAATTCGGCTCCCCTTACGTGATTCTAGTCGCATGGTCTGAGCAGTCCAACTGTCGCTTGTAGTCAGTCCCTTGCAGTTGCAAAATAAGCTTGCCCACTTTACCCGGTCAAATGGCCATAGCTGATCCATTCCTCCTTGTGCCCGTTTCCATTGTTCTAGATATGTAGGAACCATATGGAATCCAGCCCGAATCATGCAATCCATGGACAATCGGGACTGAAAGTAAGCAGTCTGCATATTGACTAAACAATCCTCGTTGTTTGCATGGAGTTGTACCTGCCTCCTTGTATCCCAGCATTAACTCTGTTTTGGCGTTCAATTGGACGCTCGTGTTTCCTGTTTTGTTGCTACTGCCATTTTTGGTAATTCGTTTCCCGCTTGCATTTTTCCCACCCCAATGCACTCCCCCAGCCTCTTGCTTCGATTCTACAGTCGCCGAATTCAATTCAATCCCGCCTCCATTTCCAGCCAGCAAAATATCACATTTTCCCGCTTCTTGCGACTTCTTAACCGGCAGTTGCCACTCCATCTATTGCGCCGTGCACATAGTCGAGCACAAACGACTTGGGATAAAAACGTTTCCGTTTGCCCATTAGTACAGTACAGTTGGAAAATAAACGCCGTTTGACAGTGAAGCTTTACTGGGACAAACATGTTGTTTGGCGACGTTTGATGCATTGCTCGATTTGTCGGCTTTTGCTAATAATCTGATTGGGCGAACTGAAGGGAAGGTTACAGGTGAAGCTAGTTTGTTCATTATCTGAGTTGCTTGAAACGTTCTGCAGCTCACAGGGGCGGGCACAGTGGGTATGACAGCCGGGGCTGCGGGGGGGTTGAGATAACAAGTAGGCATGTTCAATTTCGGTTCCTAGCTGATGGAGCAATGAAGCATTGTCGTACAAGGTCTATTTATTATTGCAACTGTATCTTGTGTAACAGCTGTGTTTATGCCATCCACGCATCGATGAATGCTTGAGAATCTGAGTTCGAAATCGAATTCAGGTTGAGGTCTTTCGGTGATTGGCATTTTACCTTAGAGCTCCGTTGACCTTTATTTGTGCGGGTGTTCGTTATGACGTTCATCGCAGCTATCTCTGGATCTCCTACCCCGCTCGAGCTTGAGTGATCGTGAGTCGATAATATCCTCTTGATCTATTGACCGCTTCCAGCTTTAAACATGCTATTTGGTGCCTTCTCCACCCTTTTTATACCTTTCGCCAATTCCCACCTTAAGTGTCCAGGCCTCCACTAAGACGTACCATTATCCCTCCGACGCCGCCTTTCTTGGAGATTAATCGGAGATTTTCACCTTCTCCATATCGCCTGCAGACAACCATTCACCACTTGCAATGCTGTAGCTTCGTTGATCAACCTGCATATTTGTGTGGTTCAAGCGGTATCTCGGAGTGTATCATATCAATTTGAGAAATAGTCTGCCGGGCCAGTTTTGATCCTGAGCATGATAGGCGGTTGGACTGCGAAAGGGGGATGCGAACTGCAGAGGCTCAAGTGTGTGTGGACACGAGTGGAGAGAGTCTGTGCCGTGTGCCTTAGAACTGCGTGTAGATGTCGTAATGCTGTCATGCCCGGTATGCTTTAATGAAGCCAGCGGTGCGGGTTAAGCTCACCGAGCTGCGGAGGAGGGAATTAAGTGTCTGCAGCCTGGGCCCTGCACCCCACACGAATGAGCAACATCCTCCTGGAGCTTCCAAGCACCGCAGGCCTCGCCCACAGCCCGCTGCGATGATGCGATGCCCTGCCACATGCCGCCAGCCGTTGGAGAGGCTGCGACTCGCGAGCACAGGCCAGCGCCTGCCCAACCCTCGACCCTTGTGTCAATCAACAGCGATCACTCATTCACTGGCCAGCGCCTATCCACTTCACAATGTGCGCGGCCGTGCTCAAGCTTTTTTTCCCTCTTTTGCATCCCTGCCCGGGCATTTCAAGGCTGGCCCAGGGTACCCTTGCGCCGTACCCCACAGTGTGCATGAGGCATGAAATCTCGAGGTACCTCTTACGCAGCTCCCTGTGTCATGGGCAGCCAATGGCGGGTATCTACTGTGGCAGAAAAAAAAAAAAAGGATTTGCTGGATGGCGTGGTTTGCAGCGCGGTTATACGAGTGCACGCACATAGCCACTCTTGACTGAGACGGATCAAATCGTACTTGTATGGCATTGCAGAGGGCAGATGGGGGCTTTGCATGTGTGCGGGACTGAGGTGCTAAAGCGATGCTAGGGCGAATGTGTGCAGTGCTAAAGGCGTCTGTTCTCTTATCTTGACCCCGGAACGTCTGGCATCTTAGAGGTGCTCCCTGCTTCCTCTTACTTAACCTCAACCTCGAGTCCGTCCAGTGCAAAAAAAAAAAGTAGAGCGGGAAAAAGGAAGGCAGCGGACAAGGAACGAAGTAGCGACAAAATACGAAGCGGAGGGCTACAGGGCTAGAGCGACTGCCAATGTATATGACGGCCGGCCTGCTGCTCCAATCACGAAGCCGCTAAACGCCCTCCCCCTCTCCGCTCCCCCACGGCCGCCCCAGCTGCTCCGACCAGAATACAAAGCTTGCCAGCTGTGCTTCGCTACGGTTCCTGTGCACGTTGCTCAATGCAAGCGCGTGGTAAGTGAGCCCGCGATGTAACCATATACCCCAAGCTGCCCTATATATGTGTCCCTGTGCATGCCTCCACGGCATCGTGCCCGACAGCAGCACGGAAGCCACAGCGCTGCCCGTATGCTCCCCGGCATTTCCTTGCTCGACCGCCAGCCCCCGGCGCCCTCTGCCGCACCCGCGCGCCCCTGCGTGCCCCCGACATGCGTCCGGTTGGGCACGGGTGCCCTTGCCGCAGGTGTGTCTCGCAGCAAGCTCGAGCGCTGAGCCGAGCGAAGGGCGCTCGCCGAGTTCTAATATCCCCAGCGGCCCGTCTTGATCTGTTCTTGCTGCCCTCTGCAATCCTCTTGCTGCTCTCTACAACCCTGCGCTGACATCAGAGGTTCCCTGAACGCTATACAGTCGCGCCCTGAGGCTGTTTGCCCGCCGCCGAAGCACCACGCCTAGCAACAGCACCGGGACGCACGCTGCGCAGCTTAGTCACCCCGGCAGCAGTGCTTCTTCTGGCAGTCGCCCAGCGCAGCGCTCCCCTATAGAGCCCGTCAATTGCGGAATGGAGGTAGGGCACTCCAGCAAACAGACACATCTCCACTCCCCTCGCACCGCTTCTCCCGCAGATCTCCCGCCGTCCAGCTTTCTTTCTCCTTCTGCCTTCCGTTGCTCTTTAATCTTCTCGTTCGGGCAATCTTGCCCCCGTCCCTCTTGCCTCTCCCTTGCCTCTCACCCCGTACAAGTGCCCCCCCTTCCCCTCCCCCTCTGCTCGACTCCACCACAAGTCACCCTCTTTCATCTACATTCTCCACTTTGCTCTCAGCTTCTTGACTGCAATTTTTCTTTTTCTATACCAGCCTGTTCTCTGTGCATCTCTTCAGGCAAACTGCATCCACTTTGGCTCATTCATACTTAAAGCCGTTCTGAATCTACATCTCTCATTCATACTCTGGCCCTAGCTACCAATCAGCAGTGCAGGAGCAAAAGCCAATGCCTCACACTCGACGAGCCCGTGAATTGGGCCTTTCCCAGGTCACCATTGGCAACTGGAATCAGAAGAACGAACGGTTCAAACTTCGACTCTGCTGGGGGTAAGTCAAAGCATACTCTGTTTGTCGATATGCTGCTCATGCTATCCTTCTGTGTCCTTCACGAGCAAGTTCCATAATCCTCTTGCCTACAGCTATGCTTTCTTTATCCCTTTCCCCTGGACCTTCTCGAGTCCATCCAAGTACACCCTGATTATATGCTTCCTTTCCCTATTGCCTTTCATCCTACATAGCTAGTCAATCCTTTGCCTTAAGTTTTGTTCCGAGTGACATTTGAGGGAGGTTTCGCTGATAATCATTTATGAAACTTCTTGACATGATTATAGTGAACAATGTATTGCCCTCTGTCTTGGTGAGAATGGAATGGTCGAGACTCGTATCTCCTTGGATAATATAGCCCTTATAAACAATGAAGACGGAGCTATTACTTTGAAGATGGTGCCGGGATTTCCCAGAAAGGTTGGTACCGCTCCAGCATATGGTTCTGGAATTTTCCAAACCCCATTCATCACATGTGTCACACGCCAACATTAACAATCCAGTTTTTCGGACATACTGCCAACAACCATAATTCTCTCAGAGAGATTCGCCAGGACCCTTCAGGTGGAGCACTAGATCTCCACCGCACCGCTACTTGCTATGTCCGTGGTGGCGATCCTGTCAAACTTGCAAAAGATTTTGTTGTCAGGGTAAGAAATGAAGTTAGCTATTGGTCACTTGCATAGAGCTCGGCTAACTGAAACAATGTGCGACAGGTCGAGAAATTCAGAGAGGAGGTTAACAAACCTGAACCAGACTTGGATGTGGACCCCAGGACTGTTACCTCAACAGCTCCATTGGTTGTGGAAAACAATGTGAATGTCGCACCATCACTTATTCCAACAGCCCCTCTTGGGCCGAGGAACATCAACTCCCCAGGTTGGAGGAGGCCTGTAAATAATGGTATGCCATTTGCGGCAAATGTTACCTTCAATGTGAACAGACCGACTATGCAACCGTCGCACAATGCCCTCGTCCAACCGACCATGCCTCTTCAAATGAGCGTCCAACAGCGTCAGAACTGGCAGCCCGCCAATGTTAGGTTCAGAGAGCAGCCTATTAACCAAGGCACCCTTCCTTTCCGAACGCATCAACGGGATAGCGAAAATGCACAGGCACCCAGGGCTAGATTCTATGCGCCTCCGCCGACTCCCGCAGAAAGCGAGGGGCAATCGGAGCACCTTCAGCTTAAGGTTGATCAAATTCTTCCTACACTAGTAAGAAAGGCTAGCAAAAACAGGTTACCTCTAAGATCTGAAAATCCCTCAGCGAACAATCTGAGCTCGATTGCAGAAGTCCGTGGTCAATCCCCTATGGCGGCTTTGCTCAAGGACTCCATTCCAGAACCAGCGTCTGTTGAATCTCAGATTGACCGGCAGAACCGTAGACTGGGTCTTGGCCACGTCGATCTTGGTTATATGAGACCAGGTGTTCAAAACGATTTTTATTATACACCTCAAATGTATTCAGGTCCCATTCGGGAACCTCGTCTTACTAACCAGCCTCCAATTTATAATACCCCAAAGTCAGGAAGCTCTTCTTTTATGAGTGGAACACCATCTCCTGTCACCTCTTCACTTGATACGTCTATCGGATCAACTGACCTTTCCCCGCCCGGTTCGCCGTTTGGTGGTTCTGTGGAGGGACTTGACCCTTCTGCTTGGGAGTTCAGAAAAGTGTTTGCGCACTCGATTCAGCCCACATGCCTACAACTACCATATATGCCGATGTCAAGGCCAAGACCAGTATCCAATGCAGCTACTCAAACTCACAACAAATATGTTGTCTTGAGACATAAGGGAGATGTGCAAGGAAAGAAGGAGGATAGTATCAGTCTTCGTACTGCACCGATCAGCTACCCTTTCAATTGGATTTTGATATTTGCTGCTTACCAGTGGGAGATTCCATTGGAAGAATTGAGTTTATGGGGAACCTTTCAAGGGAGAAGGTTTCTTTGAGAGACGAGCATGAATGGCGTGGATATTATAGTGTGTGCTGGAGTTGCGGCGTCAAGGTCATTGTTGATGTCGAACGTGAGAACATGGGAGGTGCCAATAGATGTCGCCGTGAGGCTGAGTTTGGAAAAATTTGGGGTCCAGTTCGCCAGCCCCGAGGGCCAGGTGTGATTCCATCTACGGTTGCGACACAATCCTTGTTGTCTGCTCCACTTTATGATTTTGCGAAATTGCTGGGTGTTCCTCCTCAAACTGTAATTGGCCCAACCAATGGAGTTTTTCAGAATGGAGGTCTCGCGCCCACTGATTTGCATCACAATCCTTATGCATAAGCCTAAGGTATGATGCCGCAGATATACCGACATCCAAACGGGTGAGTCTGATGTTCTAGGCCAAAACTCTGGAAATCATGGCTTTATCAGCTGAACATGCTCTGCGATAAAAAACAAATGGCACTATCTTTTTTGTGCCAACTTTGAAGTCTGCTCATGATCTCTGCTGTCTTAATTTTCATTTGCAGTTTTCTTCATTACCGTGGGTGGGACGCTTGCTTACTTTACTTTCATTGGGTCTCGTTGAATTTTGAATTTTCATGAATTTGAGATTGTTTTCCATTGGTGAGATGATTTTGTTGGACGGCGAGAAAAACTTTGCTTTTGACTGGAGCTCTAAGAAGAAGATGATGGCTTTTAATTATTATTGTTCCTTTTCCTTTTTCCATTTTTCCATTTTCTCTTTTCTGGACTATAAACATTATTTTATTGTCAGCCTTGTCTTTATACTTGTTTTTTGTTTTTCATCTCACGTGTTGATACTGCGTGTCTACGCGGCTGAGCATATTACATCGTTGAGCCACTAGCAGTCCAAGACTTGGGTGCACATGACTGGATGGCAAGAGAATGAAAGAGGGAATTGGCTTGTTATAGTGCATTTCATGTTCTACTCATAGGAACAATTTGTTTTGGGCTTTTTTCCTGCATACTTAAATTTCTCCTTTAAAGGATCATTCATACAGTGGGAGATACCGGTTTGCTCATGGGGATCAAGTGGCACGGGTAGTGAGTGGTGAGTTGTGAATGGGATGATTGAAGGGGCATTGTATTTTTAGCTTTGGGAGTATATAATACATAAGTACATAATAAGTAAGTGAAGAGTATGAATGGATATAAGGGGGAGGATACTGATAATGAACACTGGTGCGAAACGTTCCTTATCGCTTTTATTCCTGCAGCATTGGTGGCTGCATTGAGGGTAACAGATATGACTCCACAACGGTGTGCCCGGTGGGACTGAACATAGGCTAGAGGGGGAGAGAGGGTATGGACTTAATGGATGAGCTTATTTGAAGTAATGTAATGACTCCAAGTTCCATCATGTCATGTATATACTAACGGCTCAGTCACGCAGGTACGTCCCCTCATCACCGTCTCAGGGAGACCTCCATTGGACAAAACAAAACACTAAACTAAACTCTTGCACCATGGTGGGGAACCTTAGCAGTCTGGGGACCGATGCCTTGGAGAACGGGAGGGGAGCGGGTTAATGGAGGAGCATAACCACAAGTTACATAATATAAACAGGGTATAAGGTGATGCAAAAGTTATATATATTGGAAATAATGTGTCTGTGTGTGTGTGGGGGGGGGGGGGGGAGGAGCAGGGGGAGCAGGGAGTAAAAAGGGAATTTATGTAGTTATGTAACGCACTATATATTTATGTATTTATTTGTTATTTGTTTGTATCTTACTTGTTTGTTCATTGGTTTTGTTGTACAAACACCCTAGAGTCGAGATGCCCTATATGATGAATATACAAATACAAATAGGAAGTAGGTAGTAGAACAGACCTATGATGCATGAAGGACCCCCCCCCTTCCCTCCCGTTTTTGTTTTACATGTGGTTGGGTTATGTTAGAAGAAAGAAAAGGGTTTTTTTTTTTTTTTTTTTTTTTTTTTTTTTTTTTTTTGTTTCTCTTAGAAAGAAAAGAAAATACAAAAAAAAAAATTGCAGAGTAGTGATGTGATGCTGGCCGACAAAACATACCAAAAAATATACATTGAATATACACAACAAAAAATTAAACGTATATAATGAAACCGAACATTACATTCTCAACATGCTATCCTCTTCACAGGCTCACCCCACAACATCCACTACCTCGCCCCCCTCCAACACCTCCCTCTTATCTCCTTCTCCTACTTTTCCTTCTTCACCCTCGGCTACCGTATGGTTACTCTCTACTACCAACTCATCTCCTCCTTCCGCCACCCTCACCTTCGCCGTCTCCCCGCTCCTAATCTCCCCACGAATAATCCGCATCGCCAACGGATTCAGCATCGCCCTGCTCAACAGCCTCTGCAACGGCCTCGCACCATATCTCACATCATATCCCTGCTCGCCCAGCCACTCCCTCACATCGTTCGGCACGTCCAACTTGATCCGCCGGTCCTCAAGCCTCTCCTGCACCTCGTTCAACCGTATATCCACAATCTCCCGAAGCGCCTCCTTGCTCAGCCTCCGGAATATTATAAACTCGTCAATGCGGTTCAGGAATTCGGGCGGGTACGAGTGCTGGACGACTTCCATTACGGCGGCTTTCGCCTCTGGCCGGATTTCGCCGCTGGGCGTCTCCGGTTCCGAGATCAGGATGTCTTGGCCAAGATTGGATGTTAACACAATGAGCGTTGATCTAAAGTCGACTTTCCGCCCCTGCGCATCCGTCAAGAACCCCTCGTCCAGCACCTGCAGCAACAAGGACGAGATATCTTTATGCGCCTTCTCGAATTCGTCAAACAGCAGCACCGCATACGGCTTTCTCCTCACGGCTTCCGTAAGCTGCCCGGCGTCCTCGTAGCCTACGTACCCAGCCGGCGACCCGATCAGTCTCGAGATCGTATGCTTCTCCTGGAACTCGGACATATCGAACCTGACTACAGCGCTCTCTGTCGAAAACAGGAATGAAGCCAACTGCTTGCAAAGCTCCGTCTTTCCCACACCCGTAGGTCCTAAGAACATAAAACTCGCCATCGGTCTCGTCGTAGGCGTAAGGCCCGCTCTCTGCAACCTCACAGCGTCCGCAACTGCCTTCAGAGCCTCGTCCTGCCCACGTACATGCTTCCTTATCTCATCCTCCATATGCACTAACTTCTCGACCTCTCCTGTCATCAACTTACTCACCGGGATTCCGGTGGCTCGGGAAACTACTGTCGCGATATCATCTGAGTCCACCGCATCGTGCACCAGACTCCCCTTCGGTGTCGGATCCCCGTCCTTTGGCAGTTTTGCCTCCAGCGCAGGAATAGTGGCATACTGCAATCTACTCGCCTTCTCGTAATTCCCTTCTCGTCTTGCCTGCTCCAATTCATATCTCGTGCGATCCAACTCCTCTTTCGCCATCTTGATTTCCTCGATCTCTGCACGCTCCTTCTCCCAAAGCTTTGTTAATTCCGCAACCTTCGCTTGCTTCTCCTTTAACGTATTCTCAAGCTTCTCACGCCTCTCCTTTGACGCAATATCTTGCTCTTTTCTTAATGACTCCAACTCGATATGTATCGTTACAATGGCACGCTCCAGTTCCTGGATCGCGTCCGGCTTCGACTCCTGCTGCAGTCTCAGCGCCGACGCAGCTTCATCAACTAAGTCAATTGCCTTATCCGGTAAGAACCGGTCTGTGATATAGCGATTACTGTACACCGCCGCTGCGACCAAGGCGCCATCCTTGATGCGCACACCATGATGCACCTCGTACTTGTCCCTGATGCCCCTTAAAATACTGATCGTATCCTGCACACTGGGTTCAGAAACCAGGATGGGTTGGAAGCGACGAGCAAGCGCAACATCTTTTTCGATTTGCCGGTACTCGTTTAGAGTAGTGGCGCCGCAGCATTGCAGCTCGCCGCGGCTGAGGGCGGGTTTCAGAAGGTTAGAGGCGTCTATAGAGCCTTCGGCTTTGCCGAGGCCAAGGAGAGTATGGAGTTCGTCTATGAAAAGGATGACGGAGCCATGAGACTCTTCGACTTCTTTCAGGACAGCCTGAGGGATGGAACGTCAGTGAAACTAGTTATTGTGGTAGTTTGGAAAGTCACAGAGCAGGATAGCGTAAATGATTCCGAAATTGGTCGCCAGAAATAATGTCACATACCTTCAATCGCTCCTCAAAGTCACCGCGGAACTTTGCCCCGGCAATGAGGGATCCAAGGTCCAAGGCAACCACTCGCTTCTTCTTGACTGACTCAGGAACCTCACCTGCCACTATTCGCTGCGCAATTCCCTCCAAGATGGCGGTTTTACCTGTTCCTGCACTGCCGATCAAGACTGGGTTGTTCTTTGTGCGCCGTGAAAGGATTTGAATCGTCCGTTTTATTTCCTCATCTCTACCGATGACGGGGTCGAGCTTGCCTTCTCTTGCCCGTGCTGTGAGGTCTGTGCCATAGAGCTCAAGTGCCGATTTCTGCTCCCCACCTGCATTGAAAACGAAACGTTAGTTCCCTGTCACAGGCTGCGCCTCGAGTTCAGCTGAAATGGGATCATCATTTCCCTGACTCCGCGATCTCGCTAATCATGGCCCCTCGCATGTCCATCCCCACATCTATACATCTCCAGAGGGTCCCTGGTCTGAGCAATTAGGAAGCTACTTACCTCCGAGATCCATTCTGTGAGTCCCACCGGGGGGGTGAGGCCCGTGCCTTCCACCAGGTGGTCCGTAACCGTTTGCATAGCATCGCGAAGGGACAAAAGCTGCTGTTGGAATTGGAATTGGTATTGTCGAATGACCGGTCAGTCTGCTGCTAGCAGCAGCCAAAGCAGGGATTCGTGCATGTTGACGGCTGTAAGTCTGAGTCGATACAAAGAGTCGTTGGAGCGATGATGTTCGGGATCGCAAAAGTGCTAAGTTCAGCATGCTTTGAAGAGGTTAACGTGTTTCGAATTGGCCACAATCGAGCTGAAGCCCGGGTTAGGTGTGGGGGGTAAATGCTGATAGATGCCGAAACTGGAGGAGGACTGCAGGTGTGGGTCAGTCAGTATGCTGCATCAGTAGATTACGAAACGCCCCAGTGCTCCGCAGGGGGCGCTGCTACCTGGGGAAGGCGATGAGGGCCAAGGGGGCAGGATTGCTTACTAGAGCACAACGGCTGAAGGGTAGATACTTTGTGGGGGAATACGTTGATATAGTTCCGAGCAGTAGTAACGAGGGCTGGTAAAGAAACGTATTCGGGGTCTTTTTTTTTTTTGCTTGACTCTGCAGATGGGTATTCAGATTGTTGAAGTGTCACGATGCTTAGACTGGCTGATGTTTGATGACGGGTGATGACATGACAGTGGATAGGGTGTTGAGCAACAGTTTAAGATTCAAACTGAGACAGTCCATTACGCCGGGAGAGTCTAAGGGAAGGTTCCAGAACGTTCTAGACGGTCTCCCGGCATTGGGTCTGGATCACGAGGTCGCGGCGGCGAGTGCTGTGAAAAGGCCGCTGGTTACCGTACTGCTGCCAGAAGGGGCAGCGCCAGTAGCAATTGGTGACGTTGGGGGGTCGAAGGATCGGATACTAGCACAAGCACGTGGCGGCGCTGATGCGCGGCATGCCGCCATTTTGGTTACATAATTTTTGCATAGCCCTGCATGTACGCAAGTAATCAACGTCTCGCGGCGTCTCAGCAGCACCTTATCGATTGCGGATCTTGGAGCGTAACTGTGGCTGTGGCTGTGGCTGTGGCTGTGGCTGTGGCTGGAGCGCACGAACCAGACGAGGCACCACGCCCACTCTCAGCCTAAACTCCGCTAGCGCCATGTCTGTGATTTGCCCCCGCTACAACTCCTCTACTCAGCAGGCTACACACACGGCGTGACGCCCGCACGCAACCCCCCTCCCGCCCCAACCCCGGAGCAGCAGACTCCCATGTCCCTTCTTCCTTTATATTGCCAGCCCAAGATTCCATTTAAATCGTACCGATTCTTGCTTGTCAAGCATTTCTGATGGCCTGTATCGCTAATTGTAAAAAGCCGGGCTTGCCTCTGCTCGTGTCTCTGCGGAATCACTTAATAATTAGAACACATGCGCAATTCGCAAAAGAAAGGAAAGAATAAAGTTCATGCATATAAGCAGCCATGTGTTGAAGAAATGCAGTCAAAAGGAGGAGAGGTTGCAGCTGCAGTTGATGGGTGTGACCTGCAAGCAGACTAGGTGTGACCCTCGTTTCAACTTTTTTTTATTTTCGTCCCGGCGGCCGCCCGCTTGGTATGCGGTACACTCAGCCCAGAGCGGCTCCTAACGCAACCAGGGACAGGGGTGATGCTTCTTTGATGAACGAAGGAGTAAGCTTGAGGCTCTTGCAGCCAAGCGTGGCTCGCTATTTGGGGCAACACACATACCAAAGTGCAGGGATTACGACCAGATGCCTGTTGCTAGATTCTTTAATTTGCGCATTCATTGGTTCTTTTTTGTTTCTGGCCCCCTCAATTGGGATTTCGAAGTACTGAGTACATATTCCAAATGAATACGATCCAGGCACCCATGCACGCCGCCCTTACCTGCTTAGTGGAACGGCCATCTTATCTCGTCACTACCGGCTACTCCGGGCCAAATCAGCCTGCAGAATTTACCACTTCGGGAGTCATGTTGCTGGAATTTCTGACTCCGATTACTGTTTACACTAGAAAGTATTACTAACATGTTGCACATGCTACCATGACTATGGCCTGGGCTTTTGGGGCATTGCACAAGATTCAATGCAGTCCGGTCACGGACCCAAAAGCACATGGTTGTAGACTGCATACGGTGCATATTTTTTTTGTGAATGCCCCTCGCTCTGCGGCGGTACTAGTAGGTGGAGGGTGCACTGACTGTGTACCACTCCAACATGTGGGGGGATAGTATGAAGGACACCGCAGGGATTTGGCAATTGCCAGATAATCGATCCTGGAGAGATTAAGACTTGAGTTGAGTGGTGGACTTGCAGGAGGCTAACCCAAATGGAACCCTCATAGCGAGGTACATACATCCATAACCCTATGTTGTTTAGAGAGTGCTCATCTTAAAGAATGGTTGAACTGTAGATATGGGGATGACCAGGCCCAGAGAGCCACCATACCAGCAGCATCTATGTACCGCAAGTATGTTGCAATGGTTGCTATCCACCAATTGCAAACTCTGTTCCAAAACGATGTCTCTATTGGGAGCAGTATAGTAAGGCTATGTCGATCTCACCATCTTCAAGTTCAAACGGTCTCTCTACTCGCGAGACGCAAGTGGGGTGAACCCTGTCTCAGTTGCCAATTAGACACAGGTTATCAGTATGGAATTCTAATCTAGGTGTGGGATTCTTGGGTCTACCACACCAATCTTGGTCTTCCCCTTTATTGGAGAGGATGGACTATTACACAGCTCTTCAGCAGAAAAAAGAAGCAAGAACATAAGGGTGAAGAGGAGAAAGTCACTTTGGTGATCTATCTTCGGCAACACTTTCTTACATGTTTGGGGAATGCGAAGCTTTCACCGGTCCCTAGGCAACGATTTGTTACGGAAATTTGTTAACCCGGCGGGAAACTCTGCTACGGTTGCGACCACTCTTTTGCGCCCTCTGCAAATAGAGTTGCTCACGGTATAATAGTCAGTCCCAATAAATCCAGAAATCATGATTAAAGGAGTAATGCTGAGCTCAAATTCCCCTCAAATGGTTGGTATTGCTCCTCTTTTCTCACTCAATGCTTTGCAACATCTCTGTTGACAGGTTGCCGATACCTCTCTGCCCCCTGCCCCCAAACTATGCAAGTCCTAGACTGTTTGTAGAATGCTCGCTGGGGTCTCAATGCATCGGTACGGCGACTGTGCTCGCTCCGGCGGAATACAGGGTGCCCCGACTGCGGTACTCGTGGATTTGCCCCGGTCGCACAGCACTGCATCGATGTCCGCAGCATCCATCCAGAAGAGCGAGGGCGAGCTGGCGTGCTTGTGCGTTTTGGACTCGTCCCAGTAACGAAAGTTATGCTGCGCTCGATGGTGCAGTAACTTTGCGATTTGGGCGGCCACCAGGAGTCCTCACTCTGCTCTCCTCACTGTACACTTGACTACTGAACCGTCAAACACAAACGTCTTCTAGGCCTTGCGAAACATTCACACGTTGCTCTTCGTTGATCTCTTCTCATACCAGATCATAAGACTCACCCATCGACACAAGTATCCGCTCTAGCTAAACGCCTCATGAAGATGCTATTCACTCGCTGAGATCCCCGCCCTCTTGGTTACGAGATCCCTCCCTACAGCAAACCCTGGACGCGCTTCGCTACTCGCCCCCCCTCTCTGCTCTAGGTCGTCATATTAGAAGTGCTGTGACCCCCGGTCAACACTAGAGTCCAATAAATCCTAATTCGACCAAGCGTGGTCTGAAGCTTCTGCAAGATGGAGCGTCCCACACAACTTCCCCCTCTAGCTATAAGCCCCCATGCCTTAAGAGCCGGGCGAGCCCACGTCAGAACAAAGAGTATTCAGTACTTGAATTTAAATTAATGATTCTTCAGGGTCGGCAGAGATACATAAGGATTGATACCCCAGAGCTGTTGTCTTAAACGGAGAAGCTGTTGAGCTGTTTCTCATACTACAATCAACTCATTTCCGTTCCACAAACATACGCTACATTGCTAGAAGTTGCTGTTGCTCTTGCTAAGAACCAACATCACGGCTCCCATTTCAATTTTGGACCCTCTACATACATGGCTATGGAGACCGTGAAGAAGCGTGCTGCTTGTGACGAATGCCGTGAGTAACGCCCAGCTCGTTAACCTTTCTTTCTTTTTTTCTTCTTTTTTCTTCTTTTTTTTTTTTTTTTTCTTTTTTTTTTTTTTCTGTTTCCCGTAGGCTCAACGGACATGATGCATATATTGACTATGCACAGGGGCGAGAAAACTCAAGTGTTCTGGAAACCGTCGAGGATGTGACCGCTGTATTCGGGACCGAGTATCGTGCTACTATTCCGCACAGAAACGTATGGGACGGCCACGAAAGCTACGCTATCCCACGCTACCTGAGCAGAAGCCTGCACCTCCAGCACAATTGAGCAACCCATATGTGACTCCGGAGCCAGTGATGCCGCATTTCAAAGACATCTATTTCAATATAGCAACTGAAAATTACCTAGAGCCGGAATGGTTAGACTCGTGAGTTACCTGATTTCTACAAAGTCATCCACCGTTTCTTACTCACAGCGTGGAAATAGTTTGGGTGAATTCTCAATACCCCCTGCCGATGCTCACTCACCACCCGTCTACGAGCTCGACTGGACACTCCGGGACCACTTAAACAATCCGCCAAATGATTCACATTGCATCACCACCGCTTACGAAATAGGGCAGATCATTGCGCCAGTTCCAATTGCTCCAGTATCGAGTCATCTCCTCGCTCCTCACACACCAGAAATGCACCCTCATGTGTCTGCTCCTCGAATTCACATCTCTACCACCTCCACAAACTCCAGCACCAGCTTTGATCTGCCATCACCACCATTTACAGCCCTTGCACACATGCTGGGAAATTCTCCACCATTACCACCAGTCCCCCCAGCCTCCACCGCCGGCAGTTCCCCAAATACAAACCTTAGTATGGACCCTTTTGGCAACCCCTCTCCACAACCCAGCTGCGACTGCATATTCAATTTCTTTCTCTCGATAACATTATTCAAGACCCACTTGACCAAGACTCCCATCCCATTCCAGTCCGCCATGTCTACCTCCAGGTCCGCGATCGCCACAGCATCACAGTCGCTACAATGTCCCTCTTGCAAGGCCTCATGCCACGGTCCCCGAAATCACCTTTCGACCAACAACGACTGCATCTCCGACATGTTCCTCGGTGCCCTCCTCCCCATGCTCTGTACCTTTTACTCGAAGGCCCTTGAATCAATTGAACTGATGTCTGGCAAACAAAAAGCGCAGATTGAAGGCCATGAAATCGAGATTGAACTGGAGACGTGGAAGGAAATGGCCCGTGGAGCTATGAGGAGAGAAGCGGCCAAGGTTGACATTTTAGTCGATGAGATGGAAAGAATTAGTTTGAAGAGCATGGGATGGTTGGGGGGGCACTATGCAATGCTGCTGGAGCCCTATGGGATCCATTGAGTGTGAAGATTGCGAATTTGGCGAGGAGTAGTAAGGGAGTCGAGAGGGAGTTCGCGAAGAATATTGGGAGGTGAGCGAAAGACATATCATATTCAACCGATAAAATCTTTGCTTTGTGCATTTGGTTTTGTCTACGGGACAGGCTTTAGTCATTTTCTGTTTTTACTTGTCTCAGTATTCTCTTCTCACTTGGCTTTTTAGTGCGTGTGCTTCTCTACTCTTTAGATGCGATGGACTTGAATGATACATATGCTTGTCTCTTTTATTTTGTTTATTTTGTCTCATGCTGATGCATTTATACCTCTAGACATCTGCATACTTTTGAATTGTTTGATGTATTTTTATATTCTCTATATTTTTTTTTAAATGTGATATTTGAGCAAAGCATCCCTTCTCTTCTCTTTGGGTGTCACGGAAATTTTGAATTTTTGTTATTTTCTTTGATCGAAGGTTCTGGAGTTGAACAGAGACGGGGAGTAACTGGTAAGGAAATGTGAAGGCGAAGCAACGGGATTCGAGGTAGGTGGCAAAACTAGCGACTTAGGAAATCCTTGAAGGGGGCAAATCGAACGCCCAGCAGAACGCAAGCGGAAACAAGAGAACGGGGGCCCATGGACGGATGGATAAGGACAGATGGAGAGATTGGGATTCAATTGGGTTCAGTGTACAATTATTAACTTTGCTATTTTAAGGATATACATATTCTCGAGGTTATTCCTCCTTTTTTTTTTTTAAAAAAATTTCTTGTTGAGGTTTTTTTTTTTTTTTTTTTTTTTTTTTTTTTTTTTTTTTTTTTTTTTTTTCTTGTGTATATTGACGGTATTGGGTTTTTCACCGCTTTCCTCTCTTGCCTTTTGTTCTGTTTTATGCTATATAACAGTATGTTTGTCATGTTTACGGGATGTTAAGGTCGTCATATAGATTACACGTATATGAAACGGGGGGAGAAATATGGAAACAAAGTATGCAAATGTATAATGAAAAATATACAAAGAAGCACGTTGCATTTTATTCTCAAACTACAGGTTCATTGCTGCACGATTTCCGTTATTATGCTTCTTGGAGTCATATTGACTCATTTATAGGAGCACGTAACAAAAGTGGAGCTATGAGATCAGGGGTGGAGAGACAGGGTGGTATGGAGCGGCAACCTAATTGCATTTTGGCAACGTGATTGTATTTACAAGTAGGTATGTACATAGAGTGTGGCTGGCTGTTGGGCAGCCTAACATTCTGTGCGCCGAATGCCCAGGAGAGGCAAGGGCAAAACTAATATGCATACTTGTATACCAGCATAAATACCGGAACACCAGGTTGTTGGCAGGGGTAGTGAAGTGGTCTGTGTGTTGTAGGAAGCTGCAGTGAGGTAGTGGGACTCGCTGAGTGCAGATACTTTTCTGTATATTCTAGAAATCATGCCTAGATGTATGGCTGCCGAAATTGCTGCTCATGGGAGGATACACAAATGGAGTTGTAGTAATTCCTGTGTTTTATCTTTGGAATATTCAATTCAAAAACAGGCATTGTTCCCTGGGTAGTACCCCTGCCGACAGCCCCTGGTGTTCTGGTATTTATGCTGGTATACAAGTATGTCAACCAGACTAACTTGTATATGTGTAATAAGATACCTATTTAGAGTAGGTACTGAATATTTTATGTGCCTAGCGTGGCCTGTTGGTGTGCTGGCTAGATAGCCTGGGATATTAGTTTAAGTGGAAAGCGCCGATTAAGAGTGGATGAGGCCTGGCCAGAGACTGGTTCTACAGAGCGCCTGTGGATTATAACCTTGCTATCATAGTAATGACGACAGTACTGAAGAACTCTGACGAGGAAAATTTTAGGCTCTTGATGAAGGTTTGGTATTCTAGCAATTTTATGCACTAAGTCGGCGCTTTCCACTTAAACATGTCATACCCAAGGACTTTTAAGCCTCACTGCTCCAGCGTAATCTTGACTGCGGGTGTAGTGCAATGGTGGCTTCGGGCCGCATGTTTAGTTATGGTCCTGTCGCAACCTCCTTTGAAACGAGAAGATTCATTATTCTCCTGCTTGATGTAGCTTGTTCTTACGCCGAGGGGACATCGACTCAAGGCGCATTTGTATCGGCGATCTAGAAAAGGTTCAGCTTATCTGGTCCCGATCCGGAACATCCCAATGGGGATGATATTCCAGTTTGACTGGGCGTTCCGAAGTAATACGACTATCAGACCGGCCGTGGCATATACTTTGCAAAAACTAATTAGTCATTTATACAGTGACCCGTAAAAAATCTTGGGGATTAGGCAATATTGGGGTAATGGTATCATGCAAGCCTAATCCCCAAGACTTTTACGGTTCACTGTATATACCTTGATGATCATGATAGGGCTGTCTTATGGCTGTGGGGAGTTAGCATGGTACCTTGTGGACCGGCAAAAGGCTTGGAGGAACAGGGGGTTCCTTGCGTGATCTGTGAGTTTGTGCTCTAGGTAAAGCTTGTTGTGTGCCAATGCAAATAACGTTGCTTTATGACCTCTCCGATTGGCCAGAACACAATTAGTGTGTGCCCGTTTACGTGAATTCCGTCGTAGTAATCCCCAACGAGGATTAAACAAGTTAGCTATTGCGCTGCAGAAAGTGTTGCAATACGATTGCTCACTTTGATAAATGCTTCAAAATGGTTCATCTTGCTTCCATCTCATAATGTGATGCTGGCGTAGAGCTCGTCGAGGCTTGTCATGATTTCTTGTCGACTTCAGCGCTGTATCTAAACCTAAGGGACATAACAAAATCTAGATCAAAAAAAAAAAAAAAAAAAAAAAAAAAAACTGTGGTCCCTTCACTCCTATCTAACTCGTATGACTTTGGTTGGTATGCTGGCTTCCCTGAGAACTGCAATGTAGAGGTCACATGTACTCACACCAACATGGTTGGGGTCAAAATTTGAAGGGCTGTACATGTAGAAAAGATAGATAATGATAACGAGAAAGTGATCAGAGCTTCAAGGGGATGGAGTCATTACACTTTAGGTTGTGATTCCTGAAAAGAGAATATCCGGTGCTAATACTGCGCAATTCTGCATTGCCGACTTTGGCATGTTTCGCAGTACGGAAGCCTGATTCGATAAGCGGCGAAACAGCACCTTCTCTAGTCTGAATATTTCTTTGAGATATACACCTCCTCACTTGTCGAAATGAGATCAACCTTCATGAGGTGTCACGTCTGAAATTTTGATGTACAGCCATTCCTTTTTCCATACTCCGTACTACTGGTTATTAGAGCTCAGTCCTAATGTAGCCCGTTGAACTTAAGCGTTCACAAACTCTTGATTGCGTGCGCATGCCCAGCTGACCCACATTAATTACAAGCATTTTGTACTGTATATATTCGCCGTCCACCCCAAACATAATCCCAGTAAGACATTACATGACAATAGGGCTGTAGGGATTTCTTTTTTTTTCTCACCGAGTCTCTGCCTTGTCGTACCTACCCTTAATTAGTATAATTGCTAGTCAGGAACGTCCCAAGATCTCGCTAACGTTCTGCCGAACCCGATTATTTCAACAGCCGAGTCATGTTCATACCCACATAGATCACTTTCATTTGCTTATTATTCTGAACAGAGCAACCAGAACTAGCCTATCCGGGAAGTTGAGTATATTTCTTTTGGTATCGCCGCAGCCAACGGTGATCTACGAGAATATTGATGTCAAGAAGAAATAACCAGCATATTATGAATCTTTGAATTGCGCTAAAATTAATGGGAAAATAGTGACCGTCTTTAGGATGTACAAAGTAGCCTAGGTTCACGTTCGAGAATGACCTACCTACGTTGGTTGTTCCAATCTTGTGCCTACTATGATGTACTTTATGTGCGGTCCTCGTACCGGGCGTATGGCTGCATGCATGGGAGCTCGAGACTGACGAACAAAGCTAGGGAAACGCACTAAACATTACTATTCATCGTCGCGATGTGAAGTTCTAGAAAACACGGGTTGAGTTCTCTCTCTGGGATCATTTAGTTGGCAGGCAGACGTCCCTAAAACAGCGCCTACTCAAGCCTTACGCAGTGCATTACTTAGCACACTATGAATACATATGTGTGTTGTTGATTTACACTCGTGTTAAATATAGACAAGTCACAAAAAGCTTAATTGAGACACTTGCTAACGGCGGTTTCTACTCCACTACTACTCCAGACTACTTAGCGAGAGACCGGCGGTTTCAGTCTCGGCACCGAGTTTGTAACTAGTTTCAGGTTGAGTCAAGTCGATATGCATATGATATCAATAATAGTCCAACCATTGAACGTAGCGATGTGTATGAATCACGATACCTCAACCAGAATTTTCTGATGTATTGTATGGAATTCAGACTTCTGCTAGTTCATGTGGGTTAAATTTAGCCACTGCTACTCGTGCCAGCACAACTATTATCGCCAGCGGGGAGTAACCGCGGGGACGCTGGCGCTTAGGACTCTACTAACAATTCCCCAATCGTACCTAAATACTGAGATGTGGGAAAATATGAATTTAACTTTTTTCGCGGTCAAGCATGGATTCGGCGCCGGTGTTTTGTCCGATGCGAATTTATTTGTAGACGGTATGTGAGTACTTCATTTCGCCTACTGAATTCCGCCAACCAGCACGAGAGGTTCAGGGTTGATGACAATGCTTTGTCGGTTAATCCCATGTGTTATGTATAGCATAGCTCTGGGTTACATCCGCTCTACCGAATATCTTGTTGTATCCTATCATCTGGGTATACATAGTTCTCAAGAATATGCGAGTTAACTTCACAAACTTCCATCAGCTACAGGCTACAGCTCTACAGGAAATTAATGTTCACTACTTAATTAACATAATGTCTGAAGTTAGCTAAGCCAGAACTGGGTAGCTATCTACCAACGCCTTATTCAAAGCAGCAAACTTGGAAATTACATCGCCCGGGGTCCCTCCTAGATCCGCTGAACAAACTTGTGCAACAGTGCCCACTCGTATAGAGCATACAATTGCAGGGTTTTGGCGAATACTACACGTGAAGCCGTTGCGAGATCTTCTCACTATTGCAGGTATGTAAGCCCGGCCCTCCAGTATGTATTTCTAATCAATATTTATAGCCTGATTATTATAACGGGAGGAAATAATTTAGGTAATTAGGAAACCTTGATCGCAAAATCAATTACGACACCCTGGTGCCATATTATGTCGGAATACCTAGTCTCATGACATTGTTGGACGTTAGCTTTGCCGGAGTGGAGCAAACTACGAATTTGAGCAAGAGTCTACATCGAGGGTAGAAGCAAAAAGACACCCGGGAATGAGCGGAACCTTTGACGCCAAATTTCTCTGCATAATGTGCTAGGGTCACTGGGGCCCTGTGAGAAACGTTTTTTGAACGGGGTATCGTACACTAATCAGTCTAGTTCTCAGCCCTACTGTAATGTTCCATGGGTGTGGTGCCACATGTCGGAATTATAGTCGTATTAAGACTAACTGTTTGAGCCTTGATCTCACGATCCCTATGGTACTAGTACTTATTATGGTTGGGGACATCTGTACGCGGAGTAAATTGCACCCCAACTTCAACGCTCTAAAGCGCAACTAAAATAATTAGATAAAATTAGTTTCGTGTCGTAATATGATAGATCAGACAATGAAGAATAAAGTTACGAAGCGATATCTATTTATTTGATTTTTTGTTATAGTGTTTTATAGAGTTAAAAATCAGGAATTTTATATGGCGAGGGGTCATAAATGTCGTCCTTTAGTAATCACCAAATATAGTATAGTATATAGCAGTCTAGCCAAAAATGGAAAGCAGCTAACTAAAAATGGAATAGAACATGTACTAGTACATTCTTATGCAATACCCCTTTACTACTTGGTTTTATGTTGTGTGCGACTAATGCAATAGATATATGCAAGTTGACAGCTAGGCTAGGATATGTAGAGTGTGACAGTGTGACCGGGCGGTAGAAGCAGCAACAGTAGTGCGAGCAGTAGCAGCAGTGCGAGCAGTAGCAGCAGTGCGGGAAGTGAGAGTTGTAGAGTGGTAGAAGCGGTAGAGCTGTGGGAGAACGATGGAGCGGTGGAGGTGGGAAGAATACCTTCAAACTCGCTGCATACTATCGGGCAGAACGTGCATGTACCCATGTAAATGGAGTGCTTAGTCATCGAACCAAATGTCGCCCCTACTCCGCGTACAGATGTCCCCAACCATAGCCACCGGAACTCGGAATGAGATTGAAGTCGGTTCCCTGGAACGAGGTGGACTCACAGTTGGATGGGGGATTGATGCCAATTGTCTATGTGTAGCATGTAAATCAGTGAAAAAACAAAAAAAAACATGACAATATCTATAGCGCTAATCGCGCTTATCATACGCATAATTTTGCCAAAATTTATTGAACATGGGTGATACATCCAAGATTTTGTTACCCTCTGTTGCTTTCTTCCGTACAATTTTCTGTCACGAGCGGATTCAGCATCATTAAGCAATAAATCGGATCCGAAGTTAACTCCGGTTTAGTACTATGAAACCCTAACCCTTGTCCCTGTGACAAACTGGCCGGGGTATGACATGGAGACAACAAAGGGCCAGGCTCAACGAACTTTCGACTGAGTAGACTGTTAGGAAAAGCATTACGATTTTTCTGCAGTATGAGGTATGTGAATTATGTATGTATTTGTTTTGAGTAACATTTACTACATGTATCTCGTTTGTTACTGCATTCATCGCCCTGGACACGTAACTGGCAGTGACTGCAGTGTCAATTGTTGCGAGTAATAATGTCCGTAAACATGTTATAGCGTGTAGTCTTTTCTATATCTGACCAATATACAATGTACTTTGTCGTTGACAATACTGTATACACATCAAATATCTACATGTGAAGGATAATTGTTGATAGCAGCAGCTTGAACTTGTGGCGCCCACTGTCTTGCATTGCCGAGATAGGAAGTAACTAGCCACAAAGAGAAGGATTGTGATGGTGAATGTCATTTCACAGACAAAGTTTATATTATATTATTTTTATTTTTATTTTTATTTTTATTTTTATTTTTATTTTTATTTTTATTTTTATTTTTGGTTCACATAACCCCGCATACAAGCTATAAGCCGATGGCAGGGAACTATATTATATGGCTGGACGATATCATCTCAAAACGCAATGTCAACGTCTATTGCTATTCATAAATGTGCGAGAATTGGGCTTCAGCCCTCAACAACTTTAGTGTCGTGCGACAGTATGCATCAGCCAACCTAATGCGTGTCAAGCTTACCCTGCCATGGCTTAGTGCTACAAGCGGGGTTATGTGATTTAAAAAAAAAAAAAAAAAAAAAAAAAAAGCTTGCGTATGATTGCATCAAGTTATCGCATTAAGCCTATAAAGTACTACAGTAGTGCTTGTTATTCACTAGTGCTTGTCAGGAATTCCCTGTGCACATATCGTGATAAGATTTGGACTTGACTACAGTGTTAGATGAACAGCGTGGATCCTTAGCCACTTTGACTCATGTTTTGCGCTAATTGTGATGCTGTGGGACAGTGTGATTCGATTGGTAGAATATACTGCCCCACTCAAGGCATTTTCAAGAAGATGCATATAAGAAACTTAACTTGTCATCGCCATGATTGTGAGAATGACTCGACGGTTCGAGACTCGAGAGCTTGTGCCAGTGGATTCGCAATTGCGGCAGTGGAGTAACAGGCTTTGGGTAGATATCATGGTCACGAGGTATACTCTTCTGAACTATTCGTGCATTACGCTACAATACCGTACGCATGCCGATTCCCGGTTTCTGATAAAAAGGTAGGGCTGCATATCGATATAGTACAGGCTTGTTCATGATGCTGTCACGTTTAAAAGGACCCTTGTTCAGCTGAAAGGTGGCAATTACAAATGCAACCATTGTCAAGGCTGCAGTCAGTGCATCACTATTATTCAAATGCATGCACAGCACAAACTTAACTTACCCAGCGACTTGTAACGTTTGAATCAATGCAGGGGCAATAGCCCTATATGCGGATGAAAAGCTTAGCAAGACTGCACCGAAGCCGGAAGCACTGGGCTACGAGGCCTGTGATATGTCCACGCGCAATTTTAAAGTCTCAATTTGGTATGCTTATTCAATATACGTAATGGCTAATGCTATTCGGTTTCTAAACCGTGAGTACTCAACTGTTTCCAGGTTCAGTACTTTGATATGATGCGAGGGTTGTTCCTTGATAACATGGCATAGTGCAGTAATTCGCTAAGTTTTACCAGGACAATTAAAGTTGCAGCTTATCAATCTATGAATCTAATTGAATCCTTCAGGTACGGCCTGCAAGCTTAAGTAGCTACAACCTTGTGCCTAGCATACAACAATAGCTAGATACTTATAACCCTCCACCATAAATATGCGAATGGTCTGCAGACGCATAACGGGTATTTTATATGCAATTGGTTATTACTGATATACTAGAACATTTACAGCATATAGTTGAAGCCTTTTAACTTCTTCTCAGCCCTGCCATGGCGAACAGCTGCATGCGGGGTCACGTGATAAAAAAACCTCTTCTCACGGGACGTTCATGATTCAATGGCGCCCCCATACAAACGTGCTCACTTTACTGTGGAGAACTCAGTTACACAGGCAAGTCTAATAGGCTTGTACACTTGCATCGGCGCTTACAAACTCTGCTAGCAATTATTGCCCAAAGAAGTTAGTGAATTAGTAATGATACATTGCATTGCATGCCCACAATGCAGATGCCGTTTCCAGAACTGAGAAGCGGTGTGTGCTTCAAGTTTCAGTTGGCTCAATTCCTTGTAACCGGGCTCAATTGGAATAGAGGCTTTGAGGCTCAACAATATGTATGACAGGGATGTAGAGTTAATTTCGATGTATTACATGTGTACTTAAGCCTTGTCTAGCCACATTGGGGGAATTTGGAAGCCCACATCATTCGACGACATTGATTGTCTCGGAATCTGCTTCAATTTAGGAAATACCGAGACCCGGCCACCTCCGCCCGTTTATGTCCGGTCATACTACTAGTACCTAATAGTTAGTGGTCAAAGTAGATATCTACAATTCATGTCGTGGAACTTCACTTTGTTCCAACAAATTGACAGGACAGGATGAGCTCCAGAAAATATGCCTGCCCAGCCACATACTTACACTTCCCCAATTCCAATTCTAGGGTGGCAAAGTAATTGAGTATTCCAATTTGTTGAACCTGAGCTTGATGCCCTATAAATCTGACGAGGGAAAGAGAGAGTATAGAGGATCAAGCAAGGACTCTCGGCCAGTAATGTCAGGATAGCTTACTAATCTCCATCAGCAAAATTTGTTTAGTTCTTAATGAAACAAAGCATGCCCCAAGGTTTAAGTAATGTTGACACCTTGACAGTTGAACCAAGATCCGTATCTACCAATAAAGTTACTTAGCTTACAGTGGAATGGTGCATATGACTGACCGAGAATGGGCGCATATATTCGAAGTCCCCAGCTAGGCCTTGCTTGAAGATGTCTCTGTTATGAATACCTAGTGAGTGGCTTGCTCATCAATAAACAAATGCTCGGCGTGCGCCCGCAATACAGTCACACTCCTCCTACCGGATTTCCTATAACTGGATATCTTGTATTATTGGATGAAGCCCTTGCCCCCAAATTTCATTCTTCATAGTATGGCCTCTCTAAATGGACGTTTAGCCATATTAGATAAAGGCCGTGGCCCCGTGTAGATCCAATATGACAGGTTCGACTGTAGCTAGTTAGTTAGGCCTAGGTCGATCTGCACTGGCAGTGTAACCTTCGTTCAGGGCTATACGTTCTTGTATATCCTCCGGTGAGCATCACACTAGTCCTCGTTGTTGTCTAATAAATGTGGTCACACAATGCCACTCCGTACTCCTATTGAAACACGATGAAACGTGCGAATTATGCTCTGAGGAACACACATCTCTCTACTCTGTGTCTACTTGGTTACCAGAGTACGAGTTAGAAACAAGAAACGTTGTCGACCGGAATATCTCCTTGTCGACGTTGTCCAGTACTTCTGAAGTCAGGGGCCCAGCTGCAACATGACGCAACAACTATTAAGGCACCAGTTGACGGTACTTTGGTCGCGAATGAAGAATATGCCTACCTGTCGGGACGTGTTAACGTTGCATACAGCCAGACTATTACCACTGTGTGGGGTCACGTCCCCCTCAGCGGCGGAAAATGGAGAGCTCGGATGCCTGCTCTGGGACTATTACCACTGTGTGGGGTCACGTCCCCCTCAGCGGCGGAAAATGGAGAGCTCGGATGCCTGCTCTGGGACTATTACCACTGTGTGGGGTCACGTCCCCCTCAGCGGCGGAAAAAGGAGAGCTCGGATGCCTGCTCTGGCATTAAAATGAACAGCCTGCTAGTTGCTATCCATGTATAGCTAACGGCAGCGGGGGTATACAGATAGGCTCGTATCTGGTTGGGTTACTCTTAGTGGCCCGTTTTCTGGAAAGTGGCGTGTACTATCTCGGCAGACTAGCTAACTTGCTGTTCCTGAGCCTGTGTAAACCCAGCCCTACGTTGCTTTGTCATTGAATGTGTGCCTACTGCGTACTTATGTCTGTGTATGTGCTACCTATCTTGTGACACCATGCTATATAGTCACAAAATCTGTAGCGAGGCATCCCACCCCAGTTTCAACGGCTGGCCACGAATCACGTGCCAATCTAGGTCCAGGGCAGAAGGGGCTTTCTTTTTTTTGTTCACATGACCCCGCATACAAGCATTAAGTCTATGGCAGGGACGCAGAAGGGGCTTTGATGCATTGAGGATTAAGACGTTGAGCCCGCAGTTGGTACGAAAGTAAGAGATCCAAGCTGCAAACTCGCGTCTAAAGATCCACCCACCTCAGTAGTTCCACCACTGGGACCCCATCCCCTTCGTCCGTCTCCGGTGGTCGGTAAATCGCTTCCAGCCCGCCCGGCCACTTCCTACTCCACGTCCTGCACCTGTCCCATATGTGTGAAGTTGTTTCCTCCTCTTCTCCGCACCATCTGCATTCCGGTCCGTCCGCCTTTCCGATCTTGTGTCTCCAGGAACTAGCAATTGGCTAAGTGGAAGCAATCTCGCCGCAAGCCAGAAGTCTGAAAGTGCCAAACTCAAGCCCGGCCCATCAATTGATAATCATGATTACAAGTGTATTCATTCGTTCCTACAGCCTTGGAGCATAGTTCCGCTATTCTTTCTACTTCATCTTTCATCTTATTCTGGAAAGGCTCTGCAAATGAAGAAGCTTTGAATATACGTTGTAAATAGCAATCCACTCGCTTGCTACCAGGGTTTGGATTTGTGCGGAGAGTCGATTCTATGACATCGAGGTTTCATGGGTAGTAGTCGAACTCTGAGAAATTGGTCATGCGGGTAAACATCGTACTGCCTCATGAGTTACTGTTGCTCAAGTGCCTGGGTTCACACTTTATTCTTAGCTGCGACCAAGGAATGAACTACACATGCAATGGGCCTGTAGGCGTCTGGTAACTTTCGCTCGCCACAATACATGAATCTCCTCGCAAAGTTCTTATAGACAGTACAGTTCGTGATAATGTGCTCGTGTTTCCTGTTGTACTCCTCAATCTTCATGTGTCGAGATGTATGTAGATTAACAACGGTTTGTATTGATTTTTTTTGTTAATAAAAATCATTACTCGCATGCCGCCTTACAGGCTATGGCGAGATAGGTTTGTGTTGATGGCAGGAGAATGATGACGAGAGATCGAGACATGAACAATTTTCATGCCAAGAAGAAGTTCTACTAAATATACGTGCATTCACCGCTGTACTTCTACTAATATTGTACTGTACCTTGCTAGTACTAGTATGTAATAGGGGAGCTCTAATTCAGTACGTATGTAAATGCTTTGCATAATCTACATCGCTTGGAGTAGAAAGTAACATCGCCATAGCCCATAGGGCGGCACGCGATCACTGATATAAAAAAAAAAAAAAAGTAGAAAGCAACCATATACTATTATATCTTATATTTGTACTTCATAAACTTGCAGCGTGATGAGAATTTGGGAATGTCCGGAGCAGGAGACATTGATACTAAATGTACGTGTCTTGGCGATTCAGTTCTTTTCTCTCGCCAGTTACCCTGAGGGACTTGTTGACAGATCAAAGAGTCTGGGATGACCACAAAAAAGAGAACATGTGATGATAACATTCTACCTCACCTTGGTGCCTCTAAAGGTCTCACCATCGAAATTACTAAGGGCCCCGATGGCTATCGTGATGGGAAAGTCCACCGTGTATTGCATTAACACTCAAGAATCGTAGTTAACCAAAAACTACTCTTTTAGGTAAACATCATGATCACTTCATGGTAGTCTAGTTACCAGTATTCATGGTAATGGAAGGAGATCCCAAATTAGCCAGAGGCTTCTAACTAACATTCATATATAGATATAGAAACAAGGGAAATCAGGGAGAACAAATTAATGCTCTGCTGGTTGCAGTAGGGAAATAGCCCCCTCTATTTTCAGCCCTCGTAAGCTCGTTAAGGTAAAATATGGCGTGAGGGCTACATTTGTCATTCTATTCTAAGATCGTCTATTAGAGTGGGGTTGCAGCCGTCAAGGTCCCCAGACAATTTTGCCGCGTGCAGATACACACGGGTCAATTCCGTTTGTGAATGCAGCTACAGTAAACCTTGCATACCAGCTGAGGACATTGTAGAGCTAAGGCTGTAATTTCTAGCATTCAGACTAATAGTGGTGAATATTAGTAATCGTCGAGAAACATAAACCCTTATGAGGCGGTTATCCATCTTCATCAAGCAACGAAGATGACAGTCTGGGCATGGGAACAGCGAATACGGGCTAGATTGTTCTGGAGCTTCTAATGATTGAGAACCGCCTTCGTATACGTAATTCCTGCAACAGAACCACATCTTATAGGATTGGGAAACGAGGTACGCATGCAAGAGTTGTACCCGGCCGAACTGGTACGCCCCGCTACCGGAGAACGATATAGCTATAAATGGTCCATGACCTGGCTAGTTTGGGATTCCTTTCTCTGCCCTTGACCAAGTCCTACAAGCGTAAATCCGAAAGGATGTGAGCAGGCTATGGGGCCGTTCATGCATGCACGAGAAATAAAAGAACGTACCAAGCTGTCAAACGGTTTACTGGAGAAGATAGCTTACAGAGGCGCAAGGCAGCCTCTAGTGGCACCCATAACTGAAATCTAATCTCACTTGGTCTGGTTTGGTATCTTAACATACTGTAAATGAAACTTGAACAGGGTTAGATTCGACAGCGCCATCACTGGGTGAAGGCAGTGGCGGCAGAAGCTGGACTGGCAACCAGTTCTCATTTTGAATTGTTAAAGGTTCACTACTACTTCGTTATAACTAGTATATTACTCTTACTAATGTCAAACACGAGCTCTATTTCATGTCAATGACTATTATCATCATTTACAGACCTTTCCGATTAAGCGAGATGCCAATGGACGCTCTTGAGGCTACTTTCGACCCGTTCAGCAGCCTTTCGGTGCCTGTCCTACAATCGACAGAATTCATTTTGGTTACTACCCATCCGGCTATGGAAGTGGCGCACCTTGTGAATGTCGATTAGCTTATATCGGACGATTGCCCTCTTATTTGACTATGTTCTGATTCTCTTGGATGTGCTTATCGCTTGGGAAAGGATTCAGGACTCCATTTATGAAAGCTGCCATTGGTGGAAGTATTCGGCATGATTTGTTCTTCCTTGTGTGCTTGATATATAACTCGTATGTATGATGTGAAAGGGAGATATATAGAAATACCATCAATACAGTATATCTTGCTGTTATTTCTGGTTTAGTTTAGGCATTTTAAGCATCCAGCAGTGTACCCTCATGTGAAATTTCCTCGAAGTACAGTCAGACGACGAAATAGTTGAATAGTGCTAATAGCTATAAGCAGCTTCTGGAAGGAACTGAACCATGACGGAATGGAGCGGGGAGCTCTTGAATGTCAGGGTGGTGGTCACCTGACATAGGCACGCAACCTCAGGCCTGGTGCCAAGCGGGGGCCAAACACCTTCAAGTAGTTCAGCCAGCGGCAGCATGTAATGCTGCTGACCTACCTTTCGGTGCAACGTTGTTGCAATCCTTAACATTAAATCTTCGACAGGTTGCTATTGTGCTAAATCCTGTGTAGGTCCACTTGAATTGGTTCACACATGGGAGATCATTGTTACATACATAGTATGCATACTTAGTAGGGTGGGTAAGAAGCTTAATCCTTCGACTTGCGCTGAAGTAAGTATCAAAGAGATAGGTGGTATATTTCGTAAAACTTGGTTTGATGGCAGGCGAGTGTACGATATTTGCGCCCCGGGAAAAATAAATCTGACCACTTGCATGCGTCCAGACTTGGAGTTTGATCAAGACTAACAGTCAAACCTCTCATATTGGATCCCCGCTTGCTATATATTAGCCGCAATTGGATAAAAGTGTCTTCTCCCCAGCTCGGGACTATGGAGAGTATTGGATATTTGGGAATATTGGATGGATAGCCTGTCCGGCAGCCCAGACAGGGGTATTGCTAACAATTTTTCTCTCTCATATAGGATAGCGCCATTAACTAATGCTTAGTATATAACACTACCTGGTAAAATATATGAAGTGAACATAGTTTATAGGCCTTCGTCTCAGGCTATAATGTGAAGAATATCTGACTTGAACTCAAAACAACTACCACTTACCATTCCGATCATGAGGATGAAGAAGAGATACTTATAGTTTCTGTAAGTGAGGCAGAAAAGGCACCTTCGACATTAAAACCATATCTCCAAACAGCTCCTACAATTCAATCAGACAGTGAGATAGAGGCACTAGGAAGTTCACTTCATCGATTAGAGAGTCAGCTGCATCATTCAATCTTGCCCGCCCTGCCCGTCAAGTTAAACTCACCAACTACTTCTCCCCTCGATCTCAAAGCACCCCGGGACCCCAAGGCACCTCCTCTAAGTCTCAAGGCACTTAGCCTACATTTTTTTTCTCTATATCGAGCCTGTACATTGTTAACTCGCTTCTATCCATGTATTGGTACTATTTGTATGCATATAGACTCTCCGTTAATAAACCTCTCTTACTGGGTATGAGGTGATATTGGATAAAAGGCCCGTCCCCGACGATATCCAATATGAGAGGTTCGAGTGTAGCAAGGTATGACCGCACCTATTCATCACCTTTGACATAGCCACCACCGTCATGCACAACTTTGGAACGTGCAGTAACTGAAATAGGCCAACAGCGTCAGCAAATCATAACATGTAGAGTACACAGCAGTTGATCAGGCTACCTCTGAAATGGTCCTGCTGTAGTCCAGTGTACTCCGTACCTCCAGCTAAATACATTCTAGGAATCATCTGTTGAACCAAAGCAATTCCATGCCAATCTTTCTAGCAAAGAAGCAGAGTGCTTTGTTTACATTTAAGCCTGTGAAACTGCTCAACTCGTCCAGCAGTTTGAAAATCATTAGGTCTTACAGGATACACCAGAGTGTTCACTACCTACACCTGCACCCTGATTGCACACCCTCAAAAGACTCCACACTGCAAATGCAACTGAGAACTGCACGCCACATCTAAGAGCAAAAGACAGCTAACGATGAAGGCTACCAGCAGTACAACCAGAACTGATAAGCGAGTGATATCAGTGAGTGAGATAGTTCCGAAAACCAAGATTTTCATTTTGTTTCCTCCTCTGCTCGTTAGTTCAGGTCCTTTTTTTTTTTCCTTTTTCTTTGTTTACTTACTTGAGTAATCCTACATTCGAAATAGTACCTCACATCATGGGCCGATATTTGGTATGTAGCGAGCGGGCCTGTACGTACTCAAGTCAATAGTCAACTTTAATACTTGTCTTTCCATATGTCTGTACCAATAATCAACCTATCGTCCCGCAATGTTGCTACCTGTCTCGCAATGTCATGGCGTAAACATTTATCGTCTGATGAGGTCTGGAAGCGGCAGGCAGAATTACCTGTCCGGAAGGTTCCGCATTATATATACGGACTCACTAACGTTTTACCCAATACATACTTAGGCAAGCGCGTCTCATAATTCCTCTGGCTTGAAGCTCTCGCATCTTCACCCAAACAAAGGACATATCAACCCACTAATCGCTTTGATATATCCATCCCCACCTGCCCTTTCAAATCCTACATCCACCACGGCTTTGGCCCCACCAAAGTATCGGCCGCGAAGTCAGCATCTACATGAATGCTGCCCTTCTCAAGACGCTTCGCCAGTTG
This sequence comes from Kalaharituber pfeilii, assembly GCA_015179045.1. Classification (NCBI taxonomy): domain Eukaryota; kingdom Fungi; phylum Ascomycota; class Pezizomycetes; order Pezizales; family Pezizaceae; genus Kalaharituber; species Kalaharituber pfeilii. The sequence goes on from WHUZ01000043.1 coordinate 251,906, forward strand.
GTCAACCTTCGTTGTGCGCCAGGGCCAGAGGGGACATTGAGAAGCATGCCATTGGGGCAAGGGACGGTCGTTGGGGCTACGTGAGTAAGGGCCAGAGCAGAGTGCAGCCGTACCCGGAGAGTGTGCCCAGATCGCGATCTTTTTGCGGCGAGATACTCAGAGAAATCATGGCACTAACTGTTTGTCTGCAGGACAGCTGTGAAAGTCCACTTTGACGGATTTGCAATCTAGCCTCTAGAATTGACACATGAAACACATTTATGCTCGCAAGGTATCTCTGAAAGTTAGAGAAAGTGGGCTACTGTTCACAAAAGGGGATGTAGGCACACTTAACAGAATTTAAGTAGCAACAATTAGTGGAAGCATGGTCTTCAGGGTAACACTTCGAACCACATCGTTCACCGGGACCAAAACCGTGTATGTCTTGGAAGCTCATGAATCAAGTTTCACTAACAGAGATTTTTGATCTTTCCTAAGACTACTCAATATAAACTCCATTCACTGTGTAACATGTGACGTGAGCGCCTCACCCACCGGGGTACGGTGCAAAATTTGACTTATCCATTCCAATTACTTGCTTCGGGAGAATAACTTTGATCTCCTTAGTCTTTCTTTGAACGAAAAAAAAAAAAAAATACAGTTATGTAGTTTCCGATCCGCACAACCTGATTTGAAACATAGCTAGCACTTCATTTCACAAAGTTGGGTGCACTATTTGCGCCAACATGCATGACATAACCAACACGTCTTAGGGTAACAGCCTCCCATCCCTCGCTTAGCTTCCTTTGTAACGGTACAATTGTTAAAAATTTAATTATGTACGCCTGCCCACCTTCCTCCCTTCAAAAATATATATATATATAGAAAAAACAGCATCTCACATACATCAAATATATATTCTGCAGGACTTCATCTTGTCTACAATTCTCTCTATATACACACAAACTATACACATGCACCCATCTATATATACATCTACTACTTAGAGCACTAGTAATACCTTCCTCTTCCTATTTCACTCCCAAATTGTCCGCACCCAATAAATCGAGTTTTTTAAATGAGCGTTCCAATGCGGATTATTTTTTGCATCAATATATATTATATCTTCCAGAAGATAGAAATAAATAAATCTACACACTCTCCATTTTGGGGGGGTTGAAAATCCCTCCTGCGGGGACTCAAGCAAGGGTCACAGAAAGAAAATAAAAAAAAGATGTTGGACTCCAGGTAATTGTTCCTCCAGTTGCGCATTACTTCTCAAGAACCAAAACCAGAGTTATGAGGAAAAAAGAAAGAAGGGTGAGATAGATAATATCAGGCGCCCAGCTAATAAAGCATCAAAAATAAAAACAAGAGGAGGGAAGAAATAGCGTGTATATTGGAACAGAAATTTTTTTTTTTTTTTTTCGCCTCTGCCCGGAACTTTTCAGTGCTACCGCCACCTTGCATAAAGATAGAAAACGCCAATAAACAGTGTTGCACACACACACTATCGACATAGTATAAATCAATCCAAAAATCCGGAAAAAAACACTGAAAGCAAAATTGAAATGGAACGAAAGGAGAAAGGATTTCAATCACAAGTAATCCCCGATACGCAGATTCAAACCCTATATACAATTAGATAAAACAGAAAATCCCTTCCCACGCCTTTTCGCCTCCTACTAGAACCCTCTATGAGCTCAACAAATCCAGTACACTCATCGTCCTCCCCTTCTGAGCCGGTGTGCCCCCAATTGGCCCCACTACCGGCGTCGCACTAGCACTAGCACTCCAATTGCTCCTCTCCACATTCTTGCTAGCGCTTTCCCCAGCTAGCAACAACAACGCGTGCGTAGCCTCTCTATCCACCTCTCGCTCCCTTTCCCGTTCTCTCTCCCTCTCATCCATTGAGGGCGGCGGAAGGGTCAGCGGGACTAACGTATTTGGTGAGGTTGTGGTTGAGCTCGCTCTCGAGGACATCGCGGCGCTGGCGCCAAATACTGGTGAAACATATGAGCTGGTTGGTGGTGGCTGGTGTACTGGCCCAGTGTGAGATTGCGAGTACGACGTTGATGCCGTTAAAGATGGGGACTGCTGCAAGGACGCTGAAAACGAGCTAGTGAAGGCGCTTGGTGAGAGGACTGGTGGAGGGAGGAGTTGTGCCGGGATGTTTTGAGTCGTGATGAAGCCAGCGTGCTGTGGAACGTGATGATGATGGAAGTGAGGGGAAGGAGATGGGCGGTGGGAAGAGAAATTTGATGAAATGGAATGTGTTCTTGGGTGATTCTGTGTTCGTTGTGAGGGGGAAGGCGAGGGCATGTTTTGTTGGTAGTGGTGTGGAGCATGATATTGATGTTGCTGCTGCTGCTGCTGCGGTGGTTGCTGCTGGGGAATAAACGTCAAGTCCATGCCATTGCTGTCGCCACCAGAGGCACCTCTTTCATCTTCCAGTATCTCGTCCTCCCGTCCCTCTTCCTCGTCCTCGTCCTCCTCCCTTTCTCCCTCGCCCTCATCGTCCTCTCCATCCTGGTCCTGCTCTTGCCCATCCATCTCGTCCTCACTGCATCCAATCCTTCTTCCAGGTGCCGCTCCCACTACACCTTCTCCACCCCCATTACTCCTCTTCAACTTCTCAACGCAATCCTCCAGATATCTCAAATACTCAATACTCGCCTGCAATATCGCCAGCTTATGCATCTCCACTCCCTGGCACGCTGGTATCATGTTCTTTAACATAGCAAACTCTTCATTCATCTTGAATCTTCGCCGCCGCTCAATCAAGGAATGGGCAGTTTTGCGAGCGGTCTTGCGAGTTGCAGCCGTGGGTTTTGTGGGCACTTGTGTTGTCTGAATGGGCTGTTGTGAGGACACCCCTGTGACAGTGCTTGAAGCAGCAGTCTTCTTTCGCCCGCTTGCGGTCGTTGCTCTCCCCTTGTTAGCTGTTGCGCCCGTTATTGTGTTGGCTGCATCAGTCGATGCAGAGCTGCTTGCCGTGGTCTTTGGTTTCATCTGTATAATCTTCCTCGATCTGCCCGGTGGTGGGGGAGTGTTACCGCGGCATTAGCATTACCATTATTATTACCGTTGTTCGCGTTAGCCCCCGTTGAACTACTCTTCAGTGAGCTAGGCGACGAGGTTGATGACGAGCCTGAAACTTTTCGCTGCTTCACATTCTGCGCCTGCAAAATTTGTTGCTCTTCCATAAGGTCCTCTTCCCTTTCTTTTCTTTTCTGCAGCGCTATAGCTGCAGCCGCCTGTGTAGCCGAGGACCGTCTTTTTGGTTCTGCAGGTATTGGGGGATGGAGGACAGCGTCATCAGAGCAGGCAGTAGAAAGCTGGTTGGGTATAGGGGTTTGAGATTGGTGCAAAGGCGATGACACAGAGGTCGATACCACGTTTGGGGATGGAGGTGATGGTGGGTAAATTTGGGGTGTTTTTAGCTGCTTTTTTCGACGATGCTGACTCTGATGGCGGCATAAATTCATTTTGAGATCCTTTTACTACTATCTCGGAAAGGGAAGCTGATGATGAGGACGAGGTCGATGAGGATACAGATGTGGAAGAGCTCGTAAGAGCTGGTGGAGGCAGTTTAAACGACAGCTCCAAATTTGACAAGCGCGGTGCAGGCTTTGGCGCTATGTCGGTCGATGAAGCTGGAGTCGGTGGTAGCATTGGCTGAGGCATTGGGATGCTTGTTCTTTCGTGATAACTGCAAACTGCGGTTCAAATATGAGCTTTACCTGCTTTCTCCGTTAGAAGAATCTCCACTAGATGAGTTGCGCGCGAAAGTGGGATCAACAAACTCTCAAGGAAGCTACGGTAAGGTAATGTAAGGCGTCCGAGTGACGAGTGCTAACCACTGCCTGTTCAAAAGCGAATCGGGCGTCTCCAGTGGTATAAATGTAGCCTTTGTTGACGAACTCCACTGTAGGCTACAGGTGGAAATACACAACCACTAAGGTAAACAGCAGGCTGTCAATTGGAATATGTAACTGGAGGCGATACTACTCCGGACTTTAGTAGCTGCGCCCAACCAGCCAGGTCCGCCGGCGGAGAGGTTAGCCTGGAAAAAAACGTCGCACCGATTACGGCAAAAGTACCGCAGAACAAGCTAGTCTGGTGTGATATTATCTGTATCGATTCACGAAACTGAATGGAGGGATATCGCAGGGTAAGAAATGAGCTATAGGGTAACGCTATGATGGTGTTGAAATGCGAATCTGGACTGAACCTAGCGGATCAAACGAAAAACCGTGGATGGACCAGTGTGCAAGCAGTGTCACTGAAGCACGAGGGCTATCATCAGGCGGTGAAGTCAGATTAGACAAGCACAATGCAAAACGGATGTGTGACGCAGGCAACTGCTCGGAGATCCTATGAAATTAAAAACAAACAGTGAAGCCGGGTAGTCAAGTGGTGGCGTCCTTCAACATTACGAGAGCAAAAGAGGGCACAGCAAGAAAGCGATTCAGGCACGTTTGAAAATAAGGAGACACCGCAAAAAAATAAGGCTCGTACTGGGGAGTCTTCCAGTACACGTAGCGTAGAAGATCCCCGGCGATAGTCTTAAGGAAGAAACGGAAATAACGAAGTAAATACACACACACAAAAAAAAAAAGAAAAGAAAAAAGGAAAATGGATCATGCAACAACTGGAAAAGAGGCAGGAGTAAGCAACGACCAACCGCGATGCTGCAAACGATGCACGAGGGCAGCTAAGATCCTCGTGATGGGCAGTGGAACAGAAGGTACCGTTGAAACGTACAGCGGCGACGGATGAAGGGCGAGCTCGGCAAGTATCCCAACAATGGGGACGTGGGGTGAATATGGATGTGGGATGTGGGATGTATGATAGGCAAGAGTGTACGACGCCAGTATTGAAACGTGGAGGTGATGTCGTAACTGCAAGAGGGAGGGTCACTTCCCAGTGCCTAGCACAGGAAGGCGAATGAGAAGGAAATCGAAATGTGTCGCGTGCTCGTGGACTGGTTGATAGGCTGAGAAGCCCCGGTGATGTCCAGATATCACGCCGTACCAGCCCTCCCCCGTCAGCCCTCCCATCTTTCCTTTCTTTTTCTATTCCGCTTCCGGATCCGTTTCGGTCCCAAAAAATAATTTCTGTCTGCTTAGCTCCTGACTCTGTTTTTCTTGCATAGGTCCGCCCCTGCTCGTAACCTGCAGAATAGAGAATAGAGCGTACTCGCGGTGCCCGCTCCGTGTGGGAACGAGAATTGTGCAGCCACATGAAAGCAGACACATTGTTCTAGAGTGATGAGGGCTGGTATCGCCAATTAACCTCAGAGGTCGTAGGTACCGCCTAGATGCGCCGCATTGTGCCATCATGCCACGGGTGAGCACTTGTCGAAGCCGAATGCCGGGGAAATATGCTTTTAGCGTGCTGGTTCATGCCTGAAGACAAGTTCATGCCCAAGCCGTGGGTTCGAATTCCACGTGGGGAAGCCGCCAGCGGTGATTGGCTGCACTGCGGGGTGCATGGACTGGCGCAGGGATTGGCGCTGCAGCCTGTCAGTTTGAGACCAACCTCTGAAGGCAGATCGTCAAGTGGACGAGATATTTAGCACACGCAATATACATGACATAATATCCCAAGCGTATTATATCTAACTGCTGTTGCGAAGGAAAGTTACTGTATCAGGCACGTGCCCTATACGCAGGAATAACAGCGACCTTCCATTAGCCACTAGCCATCCGTAAACAGCCAGAAATCGAAGACGAGGCAGTGCGTACCAAGGTCAACTCAAGGCCTTCGCTCCTGGACACCCAATCTCGAACCCTGGACCCCTTGCCTTCTAAGCTCCTTATATAAGGAAACCTCGCACGTGTTCCATATCCCGTTCCTGATTCGCCTGTTGTGATTGGTGGGATTGGTACTCGTTATCAGAAACGATTTGCACCAACCTTACATTAGCATGAATAGATAGCGGCAAATTCGATGGAATTAACAATAGCACCTTGGGGGATATACAGTTACACCTTGCTATACCGGACGACCAAAATCCAGCACTTTCTGTCCCGGTTTAACCTAGCTTCCGGTATAACAAATTTTGCAGGGGTCCCTGCCAGGGGAGTAGTTAAAGAACATAGTAAGCCAATTGGAGACTGGGTATTCCAGCAGGGTATTCTCTTCTCAATCTCCCAAGGTATTACAGACCTTTGAACGTTGAATTCAAGATATTGAGAATACTTCAATAATACCACTATAACACACACAAGGTACAAAATAAATTTCATGGTTGAGGCCTTTGTCCAATTCAGCTAGTTAGTTTGTATGTAATCTGAATTTAAAAGTTTTGTTGTCCGGTCCGGTTTAATTGGGTGTCCGGTATAGCTAATTTTTTTGTATGTAAATTGCACAAACCGTCAAGGGTCGTCCGGTATAGCAAGGTTTCCGGTTTAACTGTACCACAAGAAACTAGGGGACATGGCAGAGGCACACGATTGATGATCTGAGATTTTACTCAATCGCACTTGCAAGTGAGTGTGGAGATTTGAAGAGAGGAGATTCAAATTTAAGTAGCAGCTGTTCAGCAACAGTTGGTCTAGCCCCAAATTAAATTGAGCTACCATATCCGGTAGTATTCATGTTGGACTGTGTTGCGCAATTGCACGTGTGCTAAGTCTTTACAGAAGCATATGTCTACGTAGTATAGCTGCGCACGAGACTAGGAGTATATGATATAAACACTCAGGCTCTATATATCCTGGAGAAAACTTTAATTACAAACCTAGCCTACAGCCTAGTATGATAGAGTACGCAGCATCGGATACAGGCAACCCTGGCTATAACGAAGGCCAAGAATCCGACCTGTTTTCTTCACTATAGCCAGTTCTCACTATGGCAAGGGGTCACATGCTGGCTCCAAGTAGGCAGGGGGTGAAAAAAAAGGTCAAATAGCAGAAATTTTCAGTGTATGATATTCAGGATCTCAAGTGCTAATTCAGTTCCTTACCAGACTGCTAGCATCATGCCTCCTCAATGCTGCTTTGAACATCCAGCTCTAGAGAAGTGGAAGATATGTTACACTCACCAGGAGGCAGGACAGTGCTCAGGAGAAATGATTTTGAAAGACTTCTGCAAATTATTTCCTAATTCTGATGGCAAGCCAATGGCATTATCTTCAATGTCTATGATATTGAAGCAGTCAGATACTAAGTCTACTTGCTATAGTAAAACCCCCTGCCTACTTGGGGCCAGCATGTGACCCCTTGCCATAGTGAAAACTGCCAATAGTGAAGAAAACCGGTCAGATTCTTGGCCTTCATTATAGCCAGGGTGACCTGTAGAGCGCTTCTTTTCACTATAGCCAGGGCGCTGTAGCCTGCGTGCACAAACGATTTCGCCCATTCCTTCACTATAGCCGGAGTCACCTGTACTGCAAAAGACATTCGGATACCACACTGTAGGCCTATCATCTTGTTCTGTTGTTGTGCTTAAACAATTTACGTACGTAGTGCATTGAATTCAGAGAAAACTCTTGTATAAGTATTAAAGTGGATGCAACTTTGAGTTTGCTCTTAGTACTAGTACTACCCCTTGGATATGGCATGTTTAAGTGGAAAGCGCCGACTTAGTGCATAAAATTTCTAGAATACCAAACCTTCATCAAGAGCCTAAAATTTCTCTCGTCAGGGTTCTTCAGGCTCTGTCTCTAGCCAGGGCATCACCAGCCGGTTCCTCTGCTCTTAATCCAGTCAGTGCGCTTTCTAAACCTCATCCACTCTAAGTCGGCAATTTCCACTTAAACATGCCATACCCAAGTATCATGGCATGACCCTTGTAATTCCCAATTTCTGGATCTGAATAACTCGGATGACTTCCCGTCGCCCAGATTCCCATTCCCAGACGCCTATCAGCACTCGATCTCCCAGAAAATTTTTCAAACCCCCTTCTAGATGTTAGAATCTCGACGCACCCTCTGCCACATTCCTAGATTCTCAGAACACGCTCCCAAATATCGCACTAGAAAAAAAATACGTTAGACAATGAGAAAGAAATGCGTCAAACCACAACACCAAAAATTATTGCATATAGATTTATATATTTTGAACTCTATTTTCTCTATTATACACTACTTACTATGGATCTAGATGAGGAACTTCAAGTTGCTTTATTATTCGCACCTTTTTATACTATTTAGTCTACAAAAAAAAGCAACAATAATGAAAGCAGTTTTATTTAGTTCAAGCATTGTAGATACTCGGAGAAGACTCTAAAGAGTATCAGCGAGAGTGTGAATAGCTAGTGACAGCTAAATAGCTGTACATGCGCTGATAATGTACATGCTAGCGATATAGTAATGCAGATAGTGGTGATGCTGTAGCCATCTTGGTTAGAAATTGCTGACAAATATTTTGAGAGTTTAGAAGTTTGAGCGTGTATGCAGAATTTGGGCTGGGCGTCTGGGAATGGGAATCTGGGCGACGGGAAGTCATCCACTACAGTCTAACCTTGCTCTAACGAAAGGCAAAAATTTGGGTCGTTATAGCAAGGTTTCGTTATAGAATATTGAGTGGCAAATTAGTCAGAATGCTTGGTACTGTAGGTATTATAGGTAGAGATTCTTTAGTAGCTGAACTTTCAGCAATAGACTAATCCGCAGTTTTACTGTTAAAGGAAATAACCCAAGTAGGAAATAGTTTTACAAATTAGAAAATAGTTGAACATGAAATTGTAAATATCTATATCATCACACTCAGAGAAGAATGTCTACAAAAATGTTGGGCATTGAGGAAGCTAGAGAAGCAATAATCATACAAAAAGAAGCCTAGCTGAATTCTGAAAGTATGTTGTGAAGAAAGAGGTGTGACACCAAAGGTTTTCCCCGCCATGAGTAGGGGAGAGGTGACAGTGGACAATTACCTTGATTAGTCATGTATTTCATAGCTGCTTTTTGTTATAGCAAGAGTAATTTGTATGTAGACAGAAATAAATTCACTCCTATCTCATTTTTGTTTCCTTATTTGGTGGAATTTCATTATATGAGCGAGGGGCATTTGAGTGCAAATGGGATGAAGGCGCCATGACATTTTCAGTATAGCAAGGCTTTCGCTATAACGGGGTTCGTTATAGCAAGGTAGACTGTGGCCTTGCTCCAATTACACGAGACCACTAGCCGAACGTCTTGACCTACTTTCTAGCATGATATGCTACCTAACTTGAGCCACTGTTAACCACATCAAAGTAATCCAATACTGACAGCAATGAGTAGTCTCATTTCAAGCAACGAGCAGCTAGATACAATTGATATAGCTATTTATGGAAGTATTCAGCACTCAGTTCCACAGAGCAGGTATATGTAACTGTCCTGACGTATACGCCCCGCTTGCTGCGCCGGCACCATAACCAAAATTCCAATTACTGGTGTACCCCAGGGCTAGTAAGGATTGCCGCTGCCACGACCCGTAGTTTAACTTTGACGCCGTAACCTTAACCTCACTAGCACACATGTATACATGTATCCCGTTTAGCTATATACAATCCAAATATCCACCGTGGGGCAGGTGCTACACTGTTCATTCTCCCTACTACCAAACATTGTGGATATGCATGACATTCATGCTCCACTCCCCGCTCAACCTTGAAAATTGGATAAGTAAGTATGCTCCCGCCCCTTACATATTTGTTGGCTTTCCATGAGACGTTGCTAGGCCTTGCGGACTAGTCTCATACCACTTGCAGACCTCTTTTCAATATCTTAAGCGCTTACGGTAGGGTGTAGTTTAGGATATATATATCAAATATATTTCCAATCGGTCCACAGGTATAAACATTCATACTACTGCACTACATTCTCATCTACTTGATAATATCTCATATACAAAACTTTGAACGACCCTCTCGCCCTACAGATTAGGGATATATAATCATATGAGATGAGTATGTATGTATATACCAGTCTATCTGAAACCCATTACCCACTGCACCTCAATTTCCAACTCTCATCCACTGAGTGAGAGTCTGGTCTAAGAATATATATACACTCATCATAGCACCTCCTCGCGCGAATTGCTGCTTGCCCCTTACAGTTGAGGATAGGGAATGAACCAGACCATGTTAGGCTAACATCATTACCCAAAGAGGAAAATCCGGACTCTTGAAACGGCAATCCGAAAGAGTTAAAAGGGCGCGTCACCTGGCTTAACACGCTAACAGTTCGGGCTAGTCTTTCTCTGCGCCTCTAAGTTCCATCAGTCTCGCTCCAGCTTCCAGCTTCAAAGCTGCCTCGATCTTCTCGTTAATTGGTTCTCCATGCCAGCACGCAACATTTTAATCCCACAATACACTGTATGATAGCCACCCTACGTAGCAATCAAGAGGAAGAAACACGACTAATCTTTCTTTAAATTTGACCATCTTTAAAGACTGAAATCTTGAAATTAACTAAACTGTTTTCCCAGATTAGCAGTTTCATGTGCAAGTTCCAAAAATCGGGGGAGACCTTACATCCTATGGAGGGGAGTTCACTCAGAACATGAAAGTAAAAGAAGATTGGCTACTCTCGAACCGAGATGAATAACTCTTCTGGATATGTCAACCGTCAAGTACTTCATTGACGGCACGGTTTAATGGCAAATGACAGGAGAGAGGCAATTGGATTTTCCTCCAGAGGCTGCGTGGCGTAGCCAGGATATGTGTTCTCACCTACATATGATTGAAGTAATTGTTCGTGTTTGACAAGAAATAACAGAAACTACGGTTGCTCGCACGAACAGCTACCGAACGTCGGACTGATACCCTAGAAAGCGGCGAGGCACGATTCAAAGCATCTCATCAGATCTACCCAGTTCAGCCTTCGAACCTTTCTTGAAAAAGCAACGAATGGCATATGCAATTAACTGCTAACATTAAAACCATGACGACAATGATATGATGACAATGCTCAAATATAGCAACATAGCTCAATAACAACATTAAGACAAGTAAGGAAATGTGTGAGATATGACACTATGATGATATATGATATCCAGGACTCAAATGCACACATAAAACATTCAAGCAAACGAAACAGATAGGAAATACCCGCAGGAAATGCAAGTTTTTGGTATTGTAGGAAGGGGCGCGCTCTAAATGAAGGATTAGAGTGATGGTACATGATTTGACTGGTAAGTAACTTCAACATTATTATACCTTTTTCTGCAACACCCACCTTGACTCACGCATGTCACGCCTTCAATCTCTTTTCCTCACACGCCCAACAAACTGGTACATCCTCCATACCCTCCTGCTCCTTTACTCGGCTCCTCGCAGATGCCCACACCCCCGTCGCCGCCCCACTCTTTGTTCCTGCTGCAAACCCTTTCCCCTGTGATATTGGCACACTTCGTATAAAGAACCGGCCGTCACGAAACTCATCTCCGCACTCCTAAATGTTTTCCCAAGGTATAAGCAACACGTGACCATGTCCATATGCAAATCGCCAAAATTGACCCTCAAAAAAACCAAGAAACTGAGAAACTAAGAAACTGAGAAACTGATAACACATATGTTTCAAAAAAAAAGAATAAATTTTAGAAAAACATAAACTCACCCCACCGGACCCAAAACCATCGACCAGAACGGGACAGGACCCAAAAATGATGCAATGAATAGCATAGGGAAAAATCATGTACCAAACAAGATAGGAGCCAAAAATTTGAGGGTGTGAGTGACAGAACGCAATGACAAGGGCACGAAACGAAAAATTTGCGAGGGTAAAAGGGAATTTGTTCTCAGTCGTAACCCAGAAACAAGGATATTTGACCCTGGGATGCCAGATGGCAATGATTTGAACGTATGATGTTCTAGTGAACACCTGTATAACCCAAGTAAAGGCAGCGGATAAGTAATCCTAACATGGTACCCTAGGTAGTCTTCTTGGCCAATAGACCCGCTACAAGATTCCTCATCAATGGAGGAATGGGCGTTGACGATCTCGGCGGCGGGACTATTCCCTCAAGATGTTGCGGAGAGCCAGCCGGAGAATAGGCCTGTTTTTCTGGGGTTTCCGAGATGGTTTGTGTGGGCGGGGACACAACTCTCGCATCGGACGGGCTCGGTGTGGACGATCTTAGGCCCAAGCGTGTTGACGCCATCCTCTTGAGCAACACTCCTGGCGTTGAGGAAGGCCTGGGGGGTGGGGGGGGTGTCGCTGGAAAGTCCATAGCATGTGCTTGTTTCCGTGGCGGTGTTTGAGGCAAGTCTGCTATTGGAGCCGCAATTGCACCGGCCTCAATCTCCTTGTCCTCCCCACCGTAGCCACTATCCACGCTCGTCCGGCCCAAGCCCATTCCAATGATGCTCCGTGCCTTTCTCATTCCGCGCTCCTTGGGCTTCGTCACCTTTGCATGACCATGGCCATGTCCGTCGCCGTTCGTAACGCTTGTTGTGGTGTGGGTATGGGGTGCGGCAGAGCTGCTCCCGCTGGATGTTCCAATAGGCCTAAAGCATTTCTTCATCGCTTTTTGTCCAATCTAGACGTACACCACACGGTGGTAAAGGCGAAGCCCCCAGAGGTGGCCACACCCCCACAGAGAATATTGTTCAACACCCTTCTTCCTAAGTGGCAGGATGAATACATTGAAGAGGTGTATACAAGAATAGAGGAGCAAGCAGAGGTGGTGATAATACGGGGAGCAGCAGCAGTTGCAACGCCAAAGAGATAAAAATAAATAAAAATAAAAACTTACCGCGCAGCAGAAGCACTCCACATGCCATTCCCCTCCCATTGCCTTGACGACCGTTTCTGTCACGGGCTTCTTGCAACGCTTGCACTTGCTAGAATATCGTTTCGCGTAACAATCCAAACACCATGCATATTTATCCTTTTCGACGAACCGTGTATTGGAAGTAAACGGCTGTGAAATGTCAGTGTAAGCATTATTTACCACCTAGAACAGTGTTTACTTACATCTCCACACTCAGCGCAGAAGAAATGCCCGACATGCCAGGTCTCCCCACATGCTACCACCACCTCTCCTTCAATCGGTGTCTGGCAATTCTTGCACCTCGGGCTGAACAATTCATGGAAATCCAAATGACAATAAAACCTCTTGTCCAACTCATGCGGCATGCAACCCACAGCTTCTGCACGGGCGTTCTTATTCTTTTCGGGTTCAGGGAAGAAGCCAACGTGCTCTAACTTCTCGTTACAGTGGTAACAGCGGAAACAGTCTGGGTGGAAACGGTTACCGAGGGCAGATACGATGCGACCAGCGATTGAGGTGCCACATGTGGTGCAGGATGCACTCGGCCGGCCCGTTGCTGAAGACCCTGTGGAATAGACGGAATTGGTCCTAGGACCCTTGCGGAACGGGTTAGCGATGGGGGTAGGAAGCGGTCGCCTCGCCGGTTGCTGTTGTTCCCTTGGCTGCGGTGAGGGGGAAGGGCTTGATCGACGAGGAGATGAAAATACATCATCCGCACTCGAGATGTTTATCCCTGGGACCGCACTTCTTTTATACACATTCTCTTTATCGTCATCCGGCGTACGTATAGTCGGTACTGGCGGAGCCGGTCCAGACACTGATATCGTAGGCACTGATTCTGGGGAAGGAGGAGTGATATTCCGGGACCCTGCAATTGCTGGCGGGGCTTCCACAATTGCGATCACGGGCGGTTCTGGTGATTGCCTTTTCACCTTAATTGTTGGCACAGGTGGCCTACCCCGTTCCTCCCTTGTCCCAATAACCCTTCTTCCTCCATGATTCTCATCATCAACTTCTGGTGGTGGCGACGGGAGTGGTACCGGGTTCGTTGTGTACTTAACCTTATTGAACTGGTTAGGCTCGTTATAAACATATCGGCTGGGATTTGGAACATATCCACGACCGCTACTATCCGGATTCTTCCGAACAGTACTGGCTGAGCTTGGATTCCTCCCCGGCAGACACAGACTTGGATTTACCGTTCCGCCATTTGGCTTGCTAACCTTGAGTGGTGCAATCGGTGGGGCATTCTGGATATGCTCCCGAATCTCCCGCTCGACGGTCGTCTCACTATCGAAGCTTGTCACCGACTTTGACTTTCTGTGCCCGCTCGGGATGAATGGTCCCAGTGCGGCTGTAGGTGCATGAGCGTGTCCTGGACCAAGGCTTAGATCGCTGATATCATCTTCGATACCAGAGAGTACGGGGGTCTGCGCTGGCTCGGGGGGATACTCGGTTGTGCATTGGGAAAACGAGACAGAAGAGGTAGTGCGCGATCGGCGGTGCGAGTCCCGGCGATTAAGGCGGCTGCTGCGTCGGTCAATGGAGTCCTTCTCTTTAGTCGGTGTGACAATAGTAACGGATTTTCCGACGCTAGCTTCCGCCTCGGCTGCTGCCGCAGCGGCGGCGGCCATCCGCTTTTGCTGGTAGGCTGAGGGCGGAAGCGGCCGCGAGCCGCTGGGCCGTGCGGGGCGGTTTGTGCGCAGATCTCGGAGGTACGCTTCTATTTTGGGCAAAGGGACGCGGCGGTCAGTGGTATGTCAGTGTGGCTGACATGTGACAGAGGGGAACGAACCGAGCTGCTCTTTTGTCATGTACGAGACATGTTGCTCTGTGTGAGATGGCGAGGCAGACATTGGAGTGGGCGAGGAAGGTAAAGAGAGAAGTTGAAGTTTGCGATATAACTTTGTGTCCGAGGCTAGGTAACGCTATGCGTGATTAGCAATGCACGCAAGTGAAGTAGAGTGTGACGATCGCGATGCTGATGATTGCGGTGTCGGTGATCGCTGGGGGGACGCCCGATGAAGTGACGTCAAGTAAACAATAGCACAATTGTTTGTGATGGTGATGGTGATGTCAACAATGACGAGAGAGGGATTTTGAAATGAGGGTGGGCAAGGAGAGAAATGTAGGAGGCAATGGAGACAAGGCTGAGGAAGATGGAAGTAGGATTGTAAAAGAGAATGAGTGACTGAGTTGCGTTGCCTGAAAGTGGAGGTGAGGTATTAAGCTGTTGTAGTGAGCTTGGGTACAAAAGCTTGTGACGAAATAAAGCCTCACTGGTTGGATCAGGGCTTATTCATTTTGCACAACTCAATATAAAAAAAGTACCGTAGCTACTACTCCACAACAACCTTGGCTTTTGCTTTGTCAATCTTAATTCAAGTTGAGACGTACCTTGTTGCAAGTAAATATATATCAAAATTTCTTGTGTTGTCTTTGCTTTTTGTTTTTTAGATCAGCAGTTTATTTTTGACTTGAATTGCATGCGGCGTAGCGTGGGACAGTTGGATCGAACGGATGAATGATTGGGATGGTTTAGCGCTGTTTGTGGTGATTGTAATAAAAAAAAAAATAGGGAGGTATAGTTGAGCTTTGTCTCGAAAAGAAGGTTTGATGGAACTGGGTGCAGAGAGAGAGAAAATCGAATTTTCCAAAATTCAACGAGGATCAAACTGCGGATCTCAAGACAGAAAGGATGGAATGAGGGAGGTGGTAGTGGTGGTGGTGGGTAAGGAAAAGAATACGAGAAGAAAAAGAGAGTGAATGAATCTGACGGATCGATGGACAGTAATAGAAAAAACGCGAGAAGGGGAAGAAAGAATGGGAATTGATTCGTTGATTTTTTTGCTATGCTTCTTTTGTTGCGTACCAGTACCGGGGCCGGGTGCGTTGAATTGCGTTTTGGGTGTGGTTGCAGGTCGCTGCGGACGTGCGTGCGTGCGTGCTTGAGCCTGAGCCTGTCAACTTCCACCCAAGAGGTAGCTGAGCAGTCTTGTGCCTGTGCCGGCCCTGGTCGTATGCACTTGTGGAGTGACGTGGTTGAGTAGCTTGAGTGACGGGTGCTATTTCTGCGTAGCCTGTTCGCAGTCGGATTGCTAAGGAATGTTAACGTGGGATGGATGTAGAGATATGGGTAATTGGGTGGTGGCCGGGGAGATAGCTCTATTGTTTACGGTGTTTACGGTGTTTCGGTGTTTCGGTGTTTGGTTTAGTGCTGTGAGATCGGAAGTGAGCTAGTGGGGAAGTCTGGGGGGAAGCGGTAGGGGTGGGTAGCTGAACGCCTAAGTTTGGGCGCCCTGACTTCGCCAAGGTGGCTAAACTTGGTGACTGAGTGTGCGGCGGCGCGGCGGCCCGGGTGGGAGTCGGAGAATTGACTAGGATGTAGGCTACAGTAGGCCGGTTTTTTGTCGACCGAAGTCCGATCCGGCAACCCGTCCAGGCTACAGAGTTCGGCTGGTAGTTGGGGCAAATAATGTTTTAGCAGGTCCCTTATTATGATGCGTGAAGCCGGGAGCAGCAGCAGAGGAGATCTGAATATCCACGGGAATTTTCTTGTTTTAGATCTAAAACGCTTGGATTGGGCGGAACGAGGAGCTGAGAGATGAGTTTCGGAGAGAAACGTGGGACGGATTAACTCACGGGATCGCCGCACTCGTCACTACTTGGCGAAGATCGCGTTGCGAGAAGGCGAAAAGTTAAGTCGAGCGAGTGAAGAACGGTGTAACAGGTTCGAGTTCGATGAATTGCAATTGGCTGCGTTAGGTGCTATCTGTCGGTATTGAGAGAGCAAAATAAACAGTTCCGTCGGCACGAATGACTAGATCTGTCCTGCGGTGCTCTCTACAAATCCCAAGGCATGGAACAGTAGTCTTCAGAATCCCAGAGGTCTCACCAATAGAATATCAACTTGCAAATCTCAACTTTCACAGCTTTTTATTCTTTCATTCTTCAAAATCACTTCATTTAAATTCCCCCCTGCGCCCCAAATTCGCAACTATTATGTTTTTTTTTTTTTTTTTTTTTTTTTTTTTTTAGCCGCAGTAGTACTCAGTAGGGTAGCATGTGCTTTTCATGCGGTCCACATTAGAATAGCGCTTTCCTCTGTCTGAGACCCAGGTAATGATTGGCCGCCTCGTCGCTGTGGAATGATGTAAATATGGAATCCGATCCCGGATCGCCAATGGCATGCACGGGAAGAAGATGAAATACCTCTTTGGTAATGGGAGGGGCGGGGGAGGAAGCAAAGGAAGGCACGGAGGAGTAGGTTGAACTACTACTTCCTGGACTTATCGTATGGATTTTGAATGGACTGACGGCTGGGACAGGAGGGCGGGACATTTATTACTATCCTCATGCGGATCGATTCTCAGGTGGGAAAGATGTTTTACCCTCAAAAGCAGAAAATATTACATGGATAGGACTCGTGCCAGATCACATGTTCTCGTGTACGGCGGGGTGTGGGAGGCGTGTAAAGTACGTTGTACTGCATACAGTAAGGTAGCATTAGAGGGAAAAGGTGTAAACAAATAACCAAATTATGTGCTCATCTTATATTTGTCTAGTTTTTTTCAAAATGCATGTATATACTCCAAGCTTCTTCATTGCGATGGTATATTTATTGCTTTTCGAATTGTCTGGAACATGCCAGATTGAAATGTAAACAAACAAAAACCCAATGTCCCTGTTCCTGGTGCAGACTAAGCAGGGGACATGCATATGTACTTTCTGCATAGGCCATGTAACTATTTATCAATAGTACTCCGCTTTAGAGTAGCTGTGGGTGTCGATCAATTGAATTGAAATTGTTATCGTACGTATGTAGGGTGAGATATTTTGACCTTATGTGTGGATATGTGTGGGTGTGGATGATGGCCAATCAGTGAAGATGGGGATGTCATTTGGATGATAAGTAATTGGAGTTGGTGCGGGGGAACATGATATAGAGAGGAGGGATGTGTATGGCTCTTATCTGAAAACCGGTGGGATTATGTGGGGGGCACTGGGTGATTGCGGCAGCTGAGTGTGATAAGTGCACGCAGTGACTTCAAACGGTTCAATATAATAAGCCTACATAAAGACAGAGCCAGCGCGGATATACTACTACCTACGATACAGCGCTCTAAATGATGATATTGCAAGCGAATTTGAGCCCAAGAAGCCAGCATTGATTCAATCGCTCCACCATTTGGAAAACAAAACATATCAAAAGCATCCATGGTCACTAGAGGGGGGTAGTACTGTACGTCTTAACCAAGACATATCACAGGAAATGAGCAGGGATATCGTTGCTTAAAGTCGTCTCACCACAAAGGCCTGGTCGCACCGTGCTCGGTAGATAACAATGAGACCTTGGGGACAGATTTTCGGACCAGTGATATTTGGCGGGGAAGCGAGTTAGGTTGTGTCACGCGACCATGCGTACGACGGCAGAGATATGAACCGGCTGGTGAATTATAGCTCAACGATATTTGGGGATTTTCAGTTTTCAGATAATCAAAATTTGGCAGATAAGAATGCCGAAGTTTGATCCATATGTAGCCAAACCTCTTGACCTGCAATGTCGCTCCACCTTGGTATTCACCCGAATAATTCTCCTGTAAACACGAACATTGCACGGCACCCCAGGCCCCAACCGCCCGGCACTTAACAGATATTACATGAACCTTACACACAAACACACAAATACACACACATTCTCGCTTTCATTGACCAGGGATCCAGGATCAGAGATTAGGCCTATACTCTACGGTCACATATTTTTTGCGCTGAGTAATATATGGAATCAAGACATATAGCCTATATTTTGAAACATGTGATGAACGACGGGAGGCCTTTTACGTGCTGGGGATAGGTGGCTCCAAGTGGTTCGTTTTGATGGGGGTAGGGATGGGATAGGTTTGAGGGTAAATGGTAAATGTAAATCAGCGGTGAGGGTGTGGATAAGAGGTTGATAAGGGTCTCGGCGGAGAGGTTGTAAATGGGGGGATTTGTTTATTTGGCAGCCCCCAACCCTTTTACACGGCTATGGTAATCGTTGTTATATTGGAGATTTGAGAAAATCAACCCCAAGTGTTCCCGTACATACTTCAGGTGCTAGTATAAATGGTTGAATGGTTGTGAAACCAAAACATACATCCTGAATCTGAAGACATCATAACTTCAATTAAACAATGAATCAAAAATCATATAACAGCAAGAACCTCTAGCTTTAGATCAGTTGAACAAAAACATGACCCTGTGCAAATTGATTAAACAAGATAGGGAGCAGCAAGATATACAGTTGGATAACATAAATGGCAGTTAATCAGGGTGAGGGTAAACTCCAAAACCAGCTCCCTATCCACAAGCCATTCGACATAAGCTGCAAGCCAATTAAGGATTCCATTAACTGTACTAAATACCCCCCGGATGAAAAAGCCCAAGTACCCTCGTCGAGAAAATAACCGACTTGTATACATAGGAAGCACCTAAGGCAGATTTTCATCTACGCTGCGAATCAAGTCCACACCTGCAAACCGACTTTTCCCCCTACCACCTCACTATGCCCCCGCAACAGGAGGCGCATTTGCCCCACCTCCCTTAACCCAATGCAAGCCCTTCATCCATTCGGGTAATGTGGCTTGAGAGTGATATATCAGTCCGCAGGCGTGACATAGAGACTACGCGAAGGATACACAAAGTTAGTCCAATTATGCATAACTTCAACGAAGGTAACAATGCGCTACAAACCTTTGGCCCAAATGGCCCGTCCCGTATAGCCCACGTACTAGTACCTGGTACACTACACCATGTACATCTCCAGTTTGCTCGTTCCCTATACCTCTCCGTCAGTGTCCGTTTCGAAATCACGTGACTTGATATAATACATACCACTCAGCCATACTACCAGGCCCTGCAGTCCCCATACTGCTTCCCCCATTCGCCATGGGCGTTCCCCTCCCAGCGGGAGGACTCAAACTACGGTTCCTTTTCCGCTTCTTCCTCTCGCCCCTACCTTCTCTCCCTGGAGTCTCAAAGTCCCCCAAATCCCCAAACACACTACCTCCACCAAGACCCAAACCCACGCTATTTGCGCCGAACCGGTTCGTCTCCCTCCGCAGCCGCCGTATCTGCCTTTCTCTGTCTCCCTCCCGCTTCTCTAGATCTTCTTTGGTAAGCGTGAGCATTCGGGGTGCCCACCCTGCGCCGAGATTCTCCTGGTCTATCCTCCATCCTGCTTCTGCGGAGTACGCAGCGTCGTTTTCTGGTGGCGCGGCTGGGACACCGCCAGATTCCAATATGCCCTTTTTGTGCGATAGTGCAGCTTCATAAATGGCGCTTGCAATGGCCGGGATAAACTCCCCCGTTAGGCCGAGGTCGGCACACGTAGCACGCGCAAAGGACTCCGGTGTTAATGCTGGTGTGTTTGCGTCGGGGGAGTCAGAAGCTGGAGGGGGCGGCGATATAGAAGCAACATCCCACTCAAATTTGTCCATGTAGAGGAATTTACGGAGGCATATTTCGAGATTGATGATTGTTCTAAATTCGGCGCCTGGGGGTAGCGGCATCGTGGCTACGGCGGCGTATTCCTCTACCTGAGTGCGGATTGCTGCGGCGATTTGGGCGCTGAATGGGTGCGGCGGCAAGTCTAGGTCCATACACATTGTCATTGCAAAGTGGTCGGGGGTGATGAGAGTCTCATTTATATTCCAAAGGAACGTGTCCTTGAGTCGCCGCGAGGAGTCGATGTCCATGTCAAGCTTAATTGGAACTAGGTGTTCTGGAAGTAAGCTAGCTTCGTGAAGTTGTGCTTCTGATCGGTTGAGGAAAGAGGGTGGGACAATCGGACGACGAGGCTCCTTGCCGGGGAGAATGTATACCGGTTTTTGAATTCCGTCGGCCGAAAGATCGTATCCTAGCGCTTGCGAGAGGGCAGAGGGTTGCTGTTGGGCAGCTCCTGACGAAGAGGGGTTGTTCTGAAGGGAAACGCTCCCCCGCTCGGGCCGGTCCTCATAGATGTCATCATCGTCCTCCACCTCCGCATAGTTAATAATCTGCGTTCCACGTTTGGTTGTCCTTGTTGTCCCTGGTGTCCCTACTGCTAAGGAGAGTGAAGGCGGCGCGATGATAGGAGTGATGAGGCCTGTGTTGAAGGTATTCAAGCGTGTGGGGTACGTCGTTGACAGGGCCTGCGGTGGCATCCTTGTCGCTCGAGTCGAGAAAGCGCAATTGGGGATGTTTGTAGGTCGGCAGCCGGGAATGCCCGTGCGGGCATGCGATTGGGGGTTGTAAATGCGGCCGGCGGGGTCTGTATAACCTGCGATATATTCAGATACGGACAAGGTATCAATTAGACTGATACACCAAACAGCAAAGGCGAAGCGACAGCAGGAATGGTGATGGGCGAACCTCTTTTCCTGGAGGGGGGGTGGAGGACGCGTTTGGTTGGGCATCAAAGTTGAAGAAACGGACTAGGTCGAATACGCACTAGCGCAGGGCAGTAAATGTCTGTGCAAGATGCTGACTAAAGGGTTTACCTCCTGCGGGAGCTGGCAAACCACGATGATAAACTGTGGAAGGGACTGGAGATGTACTGGGACTGTTCGCGCTCCATCGAATATCGCGTTGACGGCGTTGACGGTAATCGGTGTTGACGGTAATAGCTGTGGTGAAATTCAAAAGTAAGCCCTCATCTGAAAAGGGTGTCGGAGTCTTGGCACTGCCAATGTTTGACATGATCTTGACTGTATATATAAAATCAAAAGTAATAAATAAGATTTGATGGCCCAGGACTGGCGTTCGGTTAGAACAAATGGCAGTATTGGAACGCTGCATAAATCGTATGCGCTATTCGCCTTGTGAAATAGTGTAAATTTGTTATGCAGCGTTCCGAACCAGCGAGTACAACTGGAGATACAAGCTGACAAAATCCATAGAGAATGCGAGATATAGACATGCTCAGCTGGTCCCTGAAGCCGCAGACACATGGCCATACCTCAGTCCCAGGGCCATTCAAGCAGCTGCACGAAAAAGAAACAAGATGGCAGCACATGATGAAAATAATCATACACTCCGAACCAAACCTACCACGTACCTGCGTCGATTTCCCTCCCGCAGAAAATAGACAGCATTCTTCATCGGATCTGCCACAACGCGTCCTGGAATACCTGTATGGTTTTGCCATCACTTGCTGATACAAAAAGAGGGCATTCCAGCACCATGATAGTATCCCACTGCTCTGATAGTCTTCTAGTGGTATCACATCGTCTCGTACAGCTCGTTTGAAAGTCCAAATCGTGCCATAACAATCCCTTGTCATAACTCCAACAAGATTGTTACCTCCTGCAGGGTGTATGTCAGAGGAGCTGATCCATTCGGGGCCCGGGAAGCAGTGTATGTATCTGTTTCCATGTGAAAGGATCATATATCCTGCTATATCGTTGCGGTGCGACAAGGAGGTGTGGTTTCAAAGGATGGAGCTGGGCCGCTTGAATGTGGCCCCCTGGATTTTCAGAGCGGGGGCTGTGTGTGACGTTTGCTGAGTTGGCGGAGTAGATGTTGGCTCCCACTTTCAATTAGCGTATATCCTCAATATATGTCCCAATCTCGGGAAATACCACCTGGTGATACGGTGACTAAGTGGCCAGCTCGTCTATGCCACGCTATGTACGGCCTCTTCACTACATTCCAATAAAAAGGCATGATGCTTACCATTGGCCTTTGCAAGTTCCTCAAGATTGATGCTGATGGGGTCATCCTTACAGGATTGAGGGTAATAGGTGTTTCTGGGTGCAAAGCTTAAGATGCACGTTAATTGGATGAATGTGGAATGGGTATATAGTGGGAGCAAATAAACTGTTTTTTGCACTGAAGTTGCAGACGGATTAATCTCAGTGCTGGACGTGGGGTAGGAGAAGTCAAGCTGGGCGAGGCTAGGATACGAACGTGTGGTGGGGATGGAAGTCATACCAAGACCACATCCAACGAATCACTGAAGTTGCTTTTAACGTTGCTTTAAGCATACCCCACTCAACGAACTCTGCTAACTCTCAACGTGTTCTGGCTGCATCCGTAACTACCTCAAACTGCCTTTGTATTGGTTCAACTTCTATACCATACTGTCAGGTTTAGTCTTGGTTAGTGAAGCATGGATATACGCGACACTTTTCTCAAATTCGAGATCTCATGAGGTTTTCAATACTCTCAGGCCTTGCTATAACGAAATCCCATCAAATAATGAAACGAAAAAAAAATTTAGTGGAAGTTATTTCTGTCTACATACAAATTGTTCTTGCTATAGCGAAAAGTGGCTAATGAAATCTATAGAGGCAATCCGCCGTATCCATGCCAGCGACGAATAGGAAAACCTAAATGTTCATTAGAATTTCGTACTATCAAGACAATGGTATACCTCTTCATTCACAAAATGCCTATGAAACTCATTCAAGATCTCTTTTAGATGTTTCCGCTCTAATCTTTCTTGCATATCTGATGCTTCTCAAATTTACTTGATGCTCACTGCTTGTTAGTAGTTGTTGACATTTTGGCTGCTCCAATTACTGAGGGCTAGTCTGGACCGAAGGCAGTCCGTTACAGATTTCTATGAGTTCAAGATTCACTTATGCTTTATTTTATAGTCTCGAATATTTCTTGATTTGGCTATTTCCTTTGCTATTAAGTCAATACCTACAATAGATGTTGAGGAGTCCGAACTCAGCTGCCAAGGTTGCATGACTAATTTCTCAAAATCTTTTATAACGAAAACCTTGCTATAACGAAAAGAAAGGGCCAAAATTTTACCTGTTCGTTATAGAAAGGTCTAACTGTACTGCAACCTGCAGCTGCTACTACACAGGAACCACTAGACGGCCAGCAGAATGGTGTCCATGCTGAAATATAATTCCTATCATACTCACTATCGGTGGAGAGTATACACTCTTGAATTTAGTGAGCTTCAGCTGGAGATTTCATAAAGATCGTTCGCTTTACATTCACGCTTTATCACCACTTAGTGTGCAACAGCTCAGCCATATACAGCTAGGGCTCTCGTTCCAAGACAGTACACAGGCTTACGATTCAGTGGAATCTGAACATCATTAAGTGGCATGCTGACAGGGGCGTTATAGATAGGAGAAGTAATTATCCGGGTTTATGAAAATGGCCTGACCAACAGCCGATTCAACAGAGGTTGCAAGTTTGACTACTTGGTGCGATATCGTAACAGCTGAGAACGAGAATCAATTGTCAAATGCAGTTACTCCTTGTTGTGACGAGAAATCTTGATGTATTGAGCTTCCTTGTAGCCTCGCCACTCATCTGATTTGGCAGCAGACAGTGTAGGGTGATGTTGGCGAAAGAAGCGAAATGAACGTAGGTTCGTACCAACTCTGGTAAATTCTGATATTGTTGGGTTAGCAGTTCTAGATAAGGAAATAATCGTACTGTGAGTCTGGGAATAAATACGCGAATTCACAGATAGGTATCACATGCATGAAATAAGGCTGCAAAGGTGATATCACGAGACCAATCACGAGACTGGATACAACTGGGAAGTTAATGCTGGAGAAAACTGGGAATGAATATTGGATCTCACGGGCATACAATTTCCAGGGTAAGAGCGCAGCTCTACCCCGGTCACACGTAAGGGAGATACTGTCAGTCCAAAACTAATTTCCCAGCTCTTATCCTTTCTAAGCTTAAGTTAGGGAAAAAAAGCTCCTCTTTTAAGGACTATACCAAAACAAGTTCTATGCTCGAGTACAACTTGACAATCAAAGTAGCATTGGCTTCAAGTGAGATTAGGTTGATACCTCCCCAAAACTGGACCTCGCAAATCCCTGCACTTTGGATTTCGCCTATTCTTGTCCTCAATTTGCATTTGCTATGAGTTTCACCATGGCTTTGGTTCGGTATGTAAACCTGCTTTGATGTATTGATAGTCTTGTACTTCGATCAGAAACTGGCTCATACAAAAGGACCCCATTGAAAAGTCATTACCTTTTAAATTCACAATTCCAGATTATACCTCAGCTCTGTTACCCTTCTCTACGCCCGCCTGGTCGACACAGCGCCACTCAAAAACTCCTATCGTTCCTCATATCACTTCGTACGCGTTCCCCGATCCTACAAAAATCATCCCGATGATACTCGAAGTTTTAGGAAATAGTTCTCAGTGCAGACTTTATTAAGAGATTGGCGTTTGTATGAAGCCACTTCTGGAGGTCAAGTCGTGACTTCCTAATAAGGCAGTCGGCACTATAAGCTAGGTCACGATGCTTTGAAAGGAACAGCGTTGCCCATTACTAATCCTAGGGCCTGTGAAGTGGAAATGACGTCACAGGGTGAAAATTCCCAGCAGAAAGCCCGCGTACATGGGCTTGGGGCGATATGATCAGACTAGGGACAATACAGGGATTTAGGAATTAATGATAGATGTGAAAAGTAGCCTGATCTCCATCTTCAGCTGTGTGGGCGACAGGGAAGGATAACCTCACAGTAACCAAAAGCTCTGCACATATGGAGTCAATTATTTCAATTTGAAAGGCTGGATCTCGTGTGCCTAATTGTTGGCTGAATGGTCGGTTGTCGGACCCAGCAGTAGGTAAGTAATATCGCTGGTTGTGCTACAAGCTAGCAGTCGTTCTCTCCATCCACCCCACGCACAAGGTTCAAGCAACAAGTTTGCTTTGTTACATTAAACCAACTCACATGTCCGTACATAACAGCCTGCTTTATATCCAGAGTGCCGCTGGCAGGATTAGAAAGAGAATATGCTGTCTTCAGGCTAGTGAGAAAATGAACCCTTCCTCAATTTCTCTCTACCTGCTTCCAGTTTGGGCCTCTGCAGATGCTTGGCAGTATAGTATCTGCACTCAATCAAATTCTGACTTGAGTGGTGTAATAGTGTACTTGATATTTCTTTATAGTTACCGGATCTTGCCAACTCGAACTCGGGCTAAAGCTAATTTCATTGCGCAATCACCAGGTAATTTAGCATATATTAAAGGACACAAGTGAGTACATAGCTTGTGATATTACCATCTTCAGTTTTGGTTCTTTTCTCGCGCTGAGCTTTCCATGGACCTGGCTGCACTTGTACTACTCAGTACCATAACATCCCAGAGCCACCAGTCTGGTCGTCTCCATGCAGATGCATCACAAAGCCCCTTATGGGCGTCGGGATAATTATCACGAATTACAGTCTAATAAGCTCGTGCACAGAATTTGCTATTTTAAATGTATTTCCAAACTTTACATTACACTGAAGTCGAGCAGGTGCATACACATGTATATTTTATATTAGGAGTTGAAACATGCATACAGTATATGTGGACCTTGTGCACCCCAGCCTGTCATATGATTGATGAGTTGTACATTCATTCTATTGTTGAGCCTGTGTGCTTTTCCTTTCTGCTCACTTTCACGGACGAGATATGGCCAAGTATGCATTACATAGCTTTATCGGATCTACACTTGTTTGCGCCCCCATTTCTCCTATCGTTATCTATTGAGGGGTGCATACACTCCAATAAATAGAGTAGGCTGGATTGTACTTACAAAGGTCTAATTGCTTCCTGAAAGTGAGTATGTTGAACGCAGGCTCAAGTTTTCATTTTTGAGGGAAAGTCTAGGAAGCTACAATGATTCTTAGAATTGAACCATTTACACGTCAATGCCAGTGATTAACTCAAACATTGTTTTACTCTCTTGGTTAACCCTTCTAAATGCCAGTCAGGAACTACCCAAACAAGCAGGTCCAATGTCCATAACGGCAGGCTCGAACTACCGGAAGTTGTCCATTTGTCCGAAATATTTCATCCACTCGCCGCTTTATCCATCTCAGTTCCAATGTTTTACGTTTGAGCTTTACTATGTGTAACAAATGTGTGATATTCACTCGTCAGATGACCCTGCTTGAAAAGAAAAACTTTGCGCTGTGCCTGTCATCAAATAGTTACAGGCACCTATATACAATACGTGGACGAGGAGTTAATATTCGAGTTCAAGTCAAGTGAGTGACTGAGACGCTCGGGCCCGGAGGTTTTAGATGGGGACCTAATAAGTGAATACACTTTATCATGAACGACCGGGTCGATAGAGTTGATGCAGGCGGCGGCACGTAATCTTGTCTTTGCTTTTAATTGATTGGACGGCGTGGGGGTAGGGGAGACCAGGCGGGACGGCGCTATGGATGCTTCCACGTCGTAGATTAACCATATGACTAAAACCCCGCGTGTGCATATATTGTGGGAAATGTTAAGGCATTCAGCTGTTACTGCAAATGATAGCAATGAGGCTAGCTCCATTATATAGATATTGGAGCTACAATTGATTGCTAGTGAGATATCTAGGCCCAATTTCGGGATGCAGCGTTGTCTTCGACCTTGTTCTCGTACCCAGACGGGCACTGGATGCTGCCAAGAGGTGCAAAGACCCATTGCTAGCTGCGTCGACCTCGGCATATATACGACTTCAAATGATCGGTATCTTCTGTGCCTGGGACTCAATAATCCTCGTACATACCACATTTATGAATACAATTACCGAAGGGCAAAGGAACTGAAGACTCGTGAACTACCGTTGTTTCATACCGCAGAGTTTTATTATATCAGCTGACTTGTAACCTGCCTCTACAAAGGACATCCGTCCTAGTGCTAGGACGGCTAGGATGTGAATCTCGATGTAGACGCTGTTAGCGACGTCAACCTCAAGATCCTTAACGTGAACATGGATTGGTCCCTGCGTTTGATGCCTGCCCCAGACTCACGTGCACAACCAATATCGACATCAGCCGGCCTGTAAACACTACCAGAATAGTAATCAAAAAAGGGTCTCCAGCTCTCAGCATAGCAAAGTAGTTGAAACAAGATGTAGAAAAAGAAATCCACAATAAAGTGATATCATCGTCATTTGTGATCGGGGGCAGGGGTATTGGGTATTGAAAGTGGATACTACATACATACTCTGCCCGGCCTTGATTACAATATATGCGGTCAAATCTCAAAGGCGGTTACTGTTTCTTGGGATTTAGAAGGACTTGGAAATTTCAGTTTCGTTTGATATTTTATCATCAATCAATCGCATCATGCGTCTTCGATCGCCAATTTCCAAAAAGGGTATCTCATCTCAACATCTCACACTAGTTTCAGGTCTAAACTAGTCCAACAAATGGCCCGGGCCGAATGACCGACCATTCACGCGAACTCAAATAGCAGATAACCCCCGTATCTGGAAGGTGGTCAGTCGCTACTCCAGAGACAATAGTTCAAATGTATAGAAAATTAGGTTCCAGTAGACTGTAACGTTGAAAGCAAATTTTCTTAGGACTAAGTTCGAAGCGTGGGATGATGCGCATTGGACGCCACTGAGGTGGGTTGGCCTGTTGGAGTTCTATACATATCACAGCGTCCTAGTCTCCTTTTATGCGCTTGAACTTCAATAAACGTCTTCCCTTCCCCTTCCTGCTGTCTTACTGTACCTCCCCGCCATCACCCTGCAGTCATTGTACCCTGGTCTCCACTGTACATTGCCCCGCCCGCACTACTAATCTGCGTACTAACTTTACACCGTGCATGCATGCAAGACAGTTTTGAGAGCTCGGTTAGGGCGTAGTACGTCGTTCCTACATAGAGTACGTAAGTGTAACGGAAGTCTCAAGTAGAGCACACATGTAACATTTGGGAATGTGCATCGCGGGTTGGAAGGAGTATCGGAATTGAGGAAATGGTGGTGATTTTGTTTTTGTGTATGCAGGGGCAAAGGAGCCAGGGAAGGGAGGAAGGAAACTTCCATTCAGGGAAGTGGGGAAGAAAATAATATATGGAGTTATAACACATTTGGGGGATATCGGTGCGGTTAGCTTTTTTACCGGTGTTGAGTGGCGTTTATGGGACTGGCTGATTGTTTCAATAGCACCGAACGAGTTCACCAATGGTATCATAGGGTTATGGTGATTCCCAACGCAAGCCCCACCCTAGTGTCACTGAGCGTACAATTGCAGAACCCCGGACCTCCGGCTGGCAAACTGTAACTGTTTTCTTGGTTTGACCCTTCAGTCGACCACTTCCTTTTGTGATCAACTCGGTTTGTTGTGATTCTGAGTCACCAGTCTTTGATGCAGATTTATGAACTTGTGCAGTGGGAACAATGACTTAGAGCAGATGAAACCCTCACCCCTCACCCCCGACTTCCTTCTAACAAATCGTGAAAGTTGGAAAGGAAATTCTGCAATCGAAATTCTACACATATGTGACGTGAAAACCTACCAATTGCCCTATAAGAACGTGCTACACCGGGGGGGCTTGAAATCCTTTCTATACTTCCCAGATCGGATCTCTTAAAAGAAGCATTGGTGAGTTTCCGTTAACGGTAGACTTTTGAAGTTAGTAGATTATATCACATATGTAACATATGCGCCTGATATATTAAGTAGATATATCGATAGGTGCCGCTACATCTATGAGACTCATATATAGACGACGCATGCGGATGCGGATGCGGATGCGGAACAAGAGAGCCTTTTCCGTGTGTGCATGAAGCAATGCATCGATAGATTTGGAAACAAAGTAAAAAGTTAATTGTATGGTTCTGGCTCGGTCCGACGGTTCGATAATTATGCGCTCCGGTTGCTATAGCTAATCATAAACTGGGATTTCTATTTTTTTTTTTTTAGGAAAAATTGAAAGTAAAAAGAAATAAACTGTGTTTTGAATTTCATAAGTATATGTGAAGCTAATGATGAAACAATTTACTTCATACTACAAGCCGATAAAACGCTTTGGGCCGGGGTGTTGAATGATTTTCGTGATTTCCATTTATCTTTGTGTGAATGTATGATGAAATTCACCGCTTTCCTTACGAAATGCCCCGGGGGGAGATCGTTTTAGGTGGCGGTGGCGTATACATGACATTATCTACGTAAGGAAGCTCATAAGGCTTTTTAGTTTGCAAGTTGACCCTGCTTTAGCTCTGCTCTTGGGATCCGGAGCCGTCACCCACACCAAAATCCGAACTTCTAGAAGCCTTGAGGAACACAGGGAGGAGAGAGTGAATGAGTGAGTGAGTGAGTGAGTGAGTGAGTGAGTGAGTGAGTGAGTGAGTGAGTGAGTGAGTGAGTGAGTGGTCAACTTGGTTTTGGACGATCAAAAGGTTACATACTTTGTACGTACGTTATTACGTTGATGGAGGGGGCGGGGTCGTGATGAGCGGAGGCGCCGAAGGAGGGGGAAGGTGGGGCAGAGGGGGCAATACGTCAAAAGGGTCAAATTGCGATTTGGGTCCGGCTCCCGACGAAAAGGTGGCGGGGGAGCCCTGCGGATTGTAGATGGGATGGGATGGGATGAGATAGATGGAGGATGAGTGGAGGGAGAGACGAGGCTAGATTGATAGATGGAACGGGATGGATGGAATGGATAGATAGATTGGCGGCGCCTGAACCAGATTTTGGCTGATCCCCCCCGGTATGTCAGCGTCTGGTTACGACGTAAGCACCGTACGATTCTCGAACGTCATGATAAACAAGAAACATATTATCAATAACGGTAAAAAAAAAAAAAAAAAAAGAAAGAAAGAAATCTCAACGGTGTTTGAATAGGTATGTGATACATGTTGTTTTGTTGGGAGTTAAATTTTTTTTTAAAAAAAAAACAAAGAAAAAAAAGAAAAAAAAAAAAAAAAAAGAAAAGGAAAAAGCCAAGGACATAGACGTAATAACGGGAAACTATTTTCCTTCAAAATTCCATAAAAAATTAATTTCAATGCAGTCTGAATTGGAAGAAATATCGGGTCGGGCCGGGAAAAGGGAAGGGAAGTGGTGTATGAAATTTTATCCATGAATCGTTTTTTAACAAGAAAAAAAAAAAAAAAAAAAAAAGGAGTGGGTTGTGAGATATATGACGCACCATACATGTAGTTTTGTCCAAAAAAAAAAAAAAAGACGAGGGTAAAACAAAATCGATGTTTTATCTCGGTTTTGTCCCTGCGTCCATGTGCGAGAGAGAAAAGAGTGGGAATAGAGGAGGTAGAGGAGGTGTACATGATTACATTGAGACTTTACAACAGCCTCGTGTGTTTCTTAATGCAGAAGGATATCGTAAATGTCTATTTCATAAATGCCAAGAACCTATTCATTACATGCAAATCCCTTTACCAGCCCTCAAAAATGTACCAATTTCTCAAAAATGCTACCCATTAAATTTTATTATGATTTTCTTTTTGAAATTATGAACTTTCCTTACTGCTATGTGGAGGCAACATAGCAAAGTAGTACGCCACTAAAAACTAATCACTACAGTGTTAAGAGTTAGAAAGCTATCAGAAAAATACCCACATTATCACCACGTTCACACTGAAGGGGTTAGGAATAAAGAAAGTTGAAAATGAAAAACGCAGACAACTCATGTCAATCCCTCAAAGTACCGAAACGAGCTGAAAAAAGAAAAGCATATGCCAAGAAAAAAGAAATCTGAAGTCCACAATTCTTCGTCACCACCCTCTCGCCATTGCTAGCAATCCCGTAGCCGAAGTTCAAGTCATGATTCATACACTTCCCCTCCCAGACTTTTGACTCGGCTATCCTTTCCTCTGCTCTTTCTTGCGCCTCCCGGCAATCAATAAACTGCTGCTCTAGTTATTGCCGCCGTTCCGTGTTGTTGTAATCTTTTTCCTTGTGCTGTCGTGTGGGCATATCCGTGAAACTGCCATTTGTCTTTCCCTCCGCACCCCCCCACTACAATCAAACTAACCCTGGCCGTCATATGTAAGTAGACCCTGCTTTTCGCCCCCACCCACACCCAACCCACACGATTATCCGTTCAGCTGCCTGAATCAACGACCGTTCAAAAAGAGTAACTTCAGAAATAGCAATAGTCAAAGCATCCGTAACACCAAATAATATCCTAAAACAGCGATATGAAAAATACAAGAGTATTGCAACTCATGTTCCCGTAATTCGCATATCCCCACGATACACTCTCCCCAAAAGCAAATAGCAAAAGCAAAAGCAAAAGCAAAAGCAAAAGCAGAAAATTTAGAACGCCAGGTAGACATGCATGCAATTTGTTTGGAAATTAAGGAAATAAGGAAAATATGCTATGCTTGAAACGGATGGTTCATGACGCCTGGTAAGAGGTAAAAGCAGGAAAAAGCAAAAAGAAGAAAAAGCAATAGAAAGCCAACGTGCAGCAAACTAATGGGGCAGGGTTTGATGGGAAGCAGGAGGATGTAATAGGAAAGAAAAAGGAAAAAGGTAACACCACCAACCAGAATAGGTGGCCAACGAGGGCAGCTATGTTCTCTTTTTGCCTTAGGGTTACCGTGCTTTTGTCTCCGATAGCTGTTTCTTCATTCTCCTGATGGTAGGAAAATAACTGCACCTGATGGAATCCACAATCAGTTTCTTAGTCTGACAGTGTCTGTAGAAAAAGTTCTCGACAACATGTTGAGTGGAGAACATGGGCTCGAAAGAAATTAATGAGCAGAGAGAAATAGAGGGTCAAGTCGAGAACACTTTGATTCAAGAATTGGAACCGCCCGGTACGAAATGAGCTTTGAAGATGATGCCATATTAGTTCAAGAACCCAAAAAGAAAATAGGAAAACAAGAAGATTTAATATAGAGGGGGAAAAAAAAAAAAAAAAAAAAAAATTCCGAACTTTTGAGCCCACGCCTGTTGATAGAACCTAAGGAACAAAATGCCGACATAAAATATAGAATCACTGTGCCATAGATAGTGTGAAAGCTTGATGGCAATAATGCGGATGTTTTGTGAAGCTGATGCTAAGTTCACTCAGCTTCTCACTAATGAAAGCGGTTGCCTTTATTCTTCAGCAACTGGAATTTCCTTAACCGTAACCACGACTAGCCTACCACCAGGTGTATCAACTCGACTGGATCCCGTTGTGTCTCCCCTCTCTCTTTGAGCAGCTACTTCTCCTAACCTCTCACACAATTCCTCATGATTCGACATGAACTTTGCCATTACCTTCTCAACGGACGTTTGATCAACGACTGCTACCGCACTGTCCACGGCGGTCATGGTTTCAGAAGCGTCACTCCTGGGTGCAGAAGCGTTTGATGTCAAAGCTTGAACAATATCTGCGGTAATTGCTCCATCCGCCTTCTCCATGTTAGCACTGCTGGGTCCCGTGGTTTTATTTCTTTGCTTTTCCCAGTATGCTTGGAGATCGGGTAGAGAGCCGCCCATTCCTCCGGATGCCTTAGGTATCCTCATGAGTGTGGTGCACTTTGAGCATAGCACAATTTTACATCCAGGCCAGGTACATCTAAATTGAGTGTACTGAGCTGCCTCTGCTTGTGATGTCTTACTGTTGAGATCTTTCGAAAGTTTCGCTCGCTCGTATGCTGAGAGATGGTTGTGACTGATTGTAGGGTGGGACCCGCTTGTAACTAAGAGCTCTGAACAGCCCGCGCACACTGCCTTGGGAGTATTGACTTCCGTGTGAGTCTCAACAGACTCGACACTACTATCACTCTCGAAGCTGCTGCGGGTACTGACGTCGCTATCCTCACTGCTGTTGGCAAATGCTGTATCTTCGTAATATTCGCCAATTTTGACCTTTCTGTAATCTGGTAAATGTATTCGCTTTCTCCACGCCTCTATCTTTCGCGGCCTCCTCTCCTCCTGCTCTTCTGGCTCCTCACAGATGGGAATCAGGTACTTGTGGAGATGGTTGAAGAGAAAGTACATTTCCCTACGAGCTGGTGGTGATGACTTTGGGATTGAGGTCAACATGGACGAGCGTGACTGTCGACCCTGACAGCTCCGAGGAACCTGGGTGCTCGTGTATTGATCCAGTTTCTGAGATGGAAGTCGAGGCTCGGTTCAGACACGGTTTAGTGAATTGAGAGAGGTAATAGAAGGTTTGGGAGGGTCCTGTGCTATTTGTAGTTTAATGATAATCGTGGAGTATCCGGGGTGTGTGTGATTCAGAAATAGTGGCATACGCTAGATGCTAGAACGAGACGCACATCAACAAGGCAGTCCGGGGGTGGTGGCAGAAAGTGAGAAAGGATGGGGGGGCGGGGGGGTGGACGAGATGCCCCCTGCAGTCGGGAATTTAGTGAGATGTTTTTGGGCGGCTTGGTTGTGTGGGAGCGTGAGCGGTGTGTGTGGAAGTAGTAGTGGTGCGGTAGTGGGTAGTGCGGTACGATAGTGTAGTGAAACCCTGCGAAGCAGTAGTTACTCGAATACTTTAAAGACGAAGGGAGGGTCGAAAAGGGGAGCGTCCTGGGCAGTGATAGTTGTATGACGGCAAAAGATGGTTTGCTCTGCAGTGAGTGAATCCGGAGTCAGCAGATGAAAAGTGGATGAGCTCATGCCAATCTAACTATGCCGGGCCGACTAAGAGTAGAGTGCTGAGCCAGAGGGTCTTGAGGGGGAGAAGGGGAGGGGACAGGGGGGAAGCGGACAGGATAGAGGGAGGGGGGAGGGGGGAGGGAGGAGGGGGGAGGGGGGAGGAGGGTAGGGACAGGGGGGAGTGGAAGGGAGGGAGAGAGGGAGGGAGGGGGGCAGGGGCGCGGGGCAGTGTGCCCAGAAACGTGACGTGAGAGGAGCGTCCAGAGGGCAGCGGCGGCGATTAGGTAAAGAGCCCTACGTACCTTTCGTCGAGCACAGCAGCGCAAGGTTTGTGTGGAGGGCGAGTGGATTGAGCGCGAGATTCTACTCTTCATGCACTGGTAAGTGGGCCACGGAGCGCAGCGGCCCCGGGAGCTTTACTAATATATTTCATGCTGCCCCCGCGCAGGACGTCACCCGGGGCGCTCGCCTGCTCGCACCGCAGCGGCGGGGCACCCAGCACTGGCCCGGGACGCAGATGGGTGCCGTCCGATAGCCCTGTGTGCCAGAGCCTCTCTGCGTCCTTTCCCTCCGGGTGCTTGCTGGCAGCTACGGGGTAATCGACAGCGGCTGGCTGGATGGCTGCTGGGGCGCTCACTGGTCTACAGGGTGCAGGATGTGAGAGACGCTGACTACTGGCGGCCGCAGGAGCAGCGCGCGGTGGGCGGGGGGGGGGGCGGGGCCTGGCGCTGAGTGGGCACACCGTGTGGGGGGCGTCGCGGCAGGACAAAGGGCAGCAATTGCGCCCGCAGCCAGGCCCCGCGGGCTGGGCGTAGGCGTGGGCATGGGCCTGGCTGGGCTGGGCTGGGCTGGGCGGGGCGGGGCGGGCGGGTGTGGGCACGAGCTCTGCACTCGCAGGCGCGGACGCTGACGGTGCGCGGCCGGTGTGTGCGGTGTGTGCGGGTGTGTGCTGGTGACGTCAGGGCGCGGCTTGCATGTTGCGTCGTGAGAGCGTGAGAAATCCAAGGACGCACAATGGCGCGAATCAAAAGCGGCGCGCTCCGGGCTGGCGCACTAGGGACGAACGGGCTAGTGCCGCCGCCGTCATGCCCCAGCGCACTGCCGTGGGCACATTGCACTGGCATGGCGACGAGATGGCCGAGGGACGGGGAAGGGTGTCCCGGCCCGCCGATGCCTGGCAGCGACAGCGTGCAAAGCATCGGATGAGTTGTATGTGGTGCGCGAACGGGGACGCTCTGGGCGACCGTCCCATACGTAGCAGGTGCCCACAGTAGCAAGTAAATGAAGCACGCAAGCACCGCAAGCACCGCAAGCACAGCAGACCCTGCGGCGTGGAACAGTGGCCTCGCCCAAGTGGACGGCAAGTAGACTGTGCCATGCACCGGGCATGCACTAGGTCTGGACAGAGTGCTGACTTCATTGCCTATTCACTGTATAAAGCGCGCAGCCAGCATGTTCCACAGTGCGATGATTGCTAATGCTCCGCTCGCGCTATTCTGCTCTCGCATCGGAATGCTTGCCAAGCGCACCACTTTAATGTATGTTGTTAGAGAGTCCTGGTGTCCAGACGAGCTGTGTTTCTGAGCGGCGCTAAGGAAATACCAGCTCCTGCGCTAGTCCCGGGCAGGTAAAGCTACGCTGTCTTATGCAAAGTGTCGTCATAATATTACAGGGATGACCTGAACGGAGTCGCCATGGGAATTCTGACATTGATAGCGCTCGGAGTTCACGGAAAATTTAAAAAAGCATTTGGCATGTGTTTTTGTAATGCATACTGGAATATGGGAAGTACCAAAAAGAATACTATGCCCTGGTGAAAAAACATCTGCCTGGAATATCTACACAGCTTCTTTGCATGTCTAGGGCAGTGTCGGCGTTATGATCTTCACCAGGGGGGCCAATTAGACTAATTATACTAATGCCCCAGCAAGGGGGCTGCGCAACACCATGGGGAGGTCGCCAAGCTGATGAGTAACATAATCTCGTCATCTTGCTCAGGACTTAATTTAGTTATTTGACGTAGAGTACTACTAGCACTTTATTCGCAGTTACTTATGGCCGAATGGTTATCGCCTGTGCTTAGCAATACCCGACCAGCTTACATATGCACTGCCGGAGACCCTAGAGGTATTCTAGATGCTCCGACATTATATCCATAGCCATACCTCCCCCTATGGAAGCAGACAATGTTCAATTGTACATTTGTAATCTGTCACAGTTATTGTATAACCAGCGTAGTCTCTTGCAATTGGGTCAAATGAAGATGCTATTTTAAGTACTAGTTATTATATTCTCTAGCTCTCAGAAAACATTAACAACCGCGATCAGCATAGATACACAAGCATAGAGCAAGATTGATGAGTGGTGAAAAACCATATGGGCCAAGCCACTAAAAGCTGCAAAGGTCGGTACTTGATTCCCTCGTACTTGATCAATAAATCCCGCCTGAATGGAAGTTAATGGTGCCGAATTCGAGCAATATTTGCCTACTCATGATCATCATTGAACCATTAGTAATCGAAATTCGTGATGCATCATCAAACTGCGCTGAGCTCTCTGTAACTTGGAATCCTTCCAAGTTTTGGCTTATCAGATTGACCTGGTATGTTTCCAATCTTGGGTAATGGCTATACATAATGACAGAGAGCTCTGGCGCAGGCTTGATATCCTGCGATACCTGTCCCATCACACGATCGTGAGTCCAGTGACCCGCCCCCATGACATGACTTTGGGAAATGACCGACATGTTGAGCGCTTGCCCTCTCTGTCAATGCCTGTAGGAATAAATCGCGTGTTTGTGAAGCACGAGACTGCTTAGTTCAAAGCCAGGTGGCCGAAGGGGCGCACTATTTTTTATGCTGCTCTATGCCTGAAGCAAACATTACCAGCGGAAACAAGCTCTTTGCATTCCGTTCTGTATCCGCAAACATACCGTAATTGATCCAGCTAGCAAAGAAACTCAATTATACTATTTACAGCCAAATACTTTAGATACCCCCATGGCCATCGCATCGCACTGTATAGATTATCCATGGAAACGTATCGATCGAATATTTTCCATTCTATATTAATAGGGGGAGTTCCTAGAGTCCTAGTCCAACCGGCAGAGGCGAGGGTTACGTATGTATAGTTGCGATACTAATTCCAATGTAAAAACTGGTTATACACACGGCATCGGGCGCACGCGGACTCGCTGGGCTCCTCTTTGTCGCTGGTAGTACCAGTTGCAAGCTTAGTTAGGAAATGGAGTGAGATATGCCAGAATTGCAGTGTACTACTCCACCACACACGCGGGCTGTCCATGGCGCTGGCCCGGATCAGTCCCAGGGAGGTAGTCGCGCACTCTCGATCGGCCCATCGTATGCTTTATCGTGAACTGCTTGCTTAACCAGATCGAAAGTTGGCAGGAGCGTTCCCCATTTTTTTTTTGTTGTTCCTTTGAATCTGGCGCGCTGGGTGCAGCAGCCAGATCTGCCCAGTGGCGTGATCTTTCGTCGGGGGCGCTGCTGGTATTCGTAGTACTCGAGCCTCAGTAGTGTACTTCACCGTCCCAAAAAGCCCTCATGGGGATTTTCGATCCATGCAAGGGCTTCGAGTGCGCGCGAGCTCTCCAGCTCACGAGATCCAGTCCTCGCACTACGATGTCACCAATAAATCCGGTTTCAGGGTCTTGGCAGGGACCCCACCCCGCCGCAGCCTCAGCCCTGTGCCAAGAACCTTCTGTCAACCCAACCCTCAGCACGCACGCTGCTCTTGGTACCACCAACCGCCCTGCTGCTTGCCCTCTTCTTCTCTCGCCTTCTTGCCCGGCGGTACTCTAAGCAGCAATCCCAAGCAGCCCAATGTCCTAGAAAGGCAGCCGGGCTACATTGAGGCCGAGCCGCAATGGGATCCAAAACCACTCGGATTCTCCGCATGATCTACGATGGTCCCCGCGAGTGGATGAAGAACTAGCTCAGTGGCAATGTGGCAGCTTACTTGCATACGGCAACCGCCAAACACAATTCCTAAACGCTAATTCACGTACAGTTCCCTCAAAATTAGTGCACAATGCTGTACCGCATTGTACGGGCGTCCCTACACCAAATTGTGTTTCCCATGCAGCACTTGCTGTCTTTATCCCACATTCGACGGATGCAGAAATTCAGGGGGGCCCGTGGTGGAGCGACAAAGAGGACCCATGGGGAAACGGCATGAAAAGGGCGGACGGTAAATTACAGCATCGAACACATTGACTAATCCCAATGTGAGAAGAAAATAAGCACTCACTTCGTAGCCACGCGCGTCCTTTTGTGCCTTGCATACAAGATTCGCATATACTTTTTTTCGAGCTCTATCGGCCGGCGTCCAGAAGGTCCCACAGATAAACGGGCTATCAATTAAGCTTTCACAGGCCATCCTTTTTTGGAATTCCTCTGCAGCCCCTGTCTTTCCGCGGATGGAAGTGCCCCGAAATGTTCCCAGGCGATGAGACAAACGTCCTCCAATCAGCTGGCACAACACAAGAAAAGAATTGGGTAAGCAGGTACCAGTAGGCAACGAACGTCACCTTTTGGGCTCCTGGCATAACTATCTTCGTAAAACTGACGTTGCAGTTCATCTAGGCCCGTAGAATTATCAGTGGGACAGAAAAAACAGAAATCCATCAAATCGATTTATAGATTGTTCGGCCGTATTGCAGACCGGCCAAGGGTCCATCTGGACTAATTCAAATTTTTATGATTCATCATTACAGGGTTACACTTTTGACGTACCCCACGTTTATTCTTCCAAATACGTCGATGCTCGAGACATCTTTTTCAGATGTACAACAACTGACGTCTTATGGGTCAGGGACCGCCAATGACAATTCAATTCCTTTCTCGCGAAGGCTCATTCCATCTCATACATGGTGATTCTACTGCGGGCAAGACAACTGATGCTATGAAGGTTTGTATTTGTACCAATTGCTTTGATTAGGAAGATCATCGGCTGACAAACAGCATGAGCACACCATATGTGGATAAATGTTTTCAAATATCCGTATTCACATTTAGAACGCAGACGCAAATGTGGTGGCGAATGTAAGATCACAAAACGAGCTGGGAGAAGCAAATGACGATGTTTCCGTATGACATGTTCCCCACCTCGGGCAACACCGCAGACCAACTACTTCCCAGTTTTCCAACTTTTTCCAAGTTGGTTGAGGCAAAAGTGGACCATTCACGCATCACATATATAGCCCTCCGATAAGGCAGGCGCAAGACGCGGGACCTAGGTGGGAAGAAGCTAAAGGAGGAGTGGTTGGAGGAGCACCCCCATTTCCAGAGGGAGTTCACGGGGGGTCGGGAAAGATCGGAGTTGACCTGTGAGAGCGGAGAAAGTAGGTTTGTATACCTTAATATTGTGAGAAGCCGTGGGGATTTTGCTTCATCTTCGAATTTCGTGCGAAGTATGATGTAAAATGGGAGTCACGAACAGAGAGGCAATGAACACCATTTGTCGGACGGACAGTGGGCAGTGGATCCATATGGAACAAAGTCGTCCAGCAACATGGGTCATCCTCTAAGGAAAATCACGTCAGTCTCCTGATGCACTCGTGACCCACATACCGCATCGAACGTCATGGGATCCGAAAAAGGTAAATCAGTCAGGCAAATGTGACAACGCAAGGTTTCTCGTTTGCTAGCCTCGCCGGTGCAGTTCGGAGACACTCCTACGAAAACGGAAGTACCAACCTCCGACGCTAGTTGGCGAGCAAGCAGCTGCACTGCCGTGTGGTGTTTAAAGCTCAATATACCTATCCCACAGTGCCTTGTATGGATAGTCTGCCATGCCACGGACGATGTACAAGACGCACAATTGTAACCCACAGTCTTTCCGCCAACTATTACAAGTCCATAATGCTGCGAAATGAGGTTTCAGCGTTGTTACGTATTTTGCTTTCTCGCTGACTTTGAGCTGACGTGGATTTGGTGTTTGACAAAAGCTAGAATTGCCACCTCGGGGGATGAAGACGATGAAATCAGCGGATCTCCCACTCTAGCCCAATCAAGTTGCACCGGCGCCCTGTGGCTCACGCAATTGACAGTCTTTCGGTTTGGGGAGGTCGAACAGGTGCTGGCTATTGATGTCAGCCGCTAGAGCTTGCTTAATCCATTGAACTGATTGAGCGGTTGCTTCCGCGACTAAACATTGAGGTGGTAAGGAAACGAGAAAGAGGAGCTAGAAATTTAGGTTGGTTATCTTAGAAGCTGTGATGTGATAGTTCAAGTTTGTGTTCGCGTGGTGTCATGCCAGGTGAGGCTGAAAGTGGAGTTAGGGGATAGGGAGAAGATCGAGAAATCGGGGAATAGGCTGGACAGAGATTGTGGGCGTGAAGTTCGGGTTGGACTAAATTTGAACCGGAGAGGAAGAAGGACAGGGGGATGTTGACGTTCGATGGGGGCTTCTAGGCTACACACCTTGGTAGTTTTCGCCCATTTCCCGCGTTCAATGGTTGCACAGATAAGGGTGATAGAAATATGAGACATGGAGGTGATGGACAGCTGTTGGCAGCCGAATGGATATCTCCATGCGAGCCGCGAGCATGGATGTTTGCGTGCGTGCGTTGCGTCAGTGGTAGGGGTTTCTGGTTACGAGGAATCTGAGCGAGAATAGATTGACTTCATACGTGTTATGAAGAATCTGTTTGGAGGTGGGGCTGGGTAGGCTGGGCACGAGATCTGTATAAC
This sequence comes from Kalaharituber pfeilii, assembly GCA_015179045.1. Taxonomy (NCBI): domain Eukaryota; kingdom Fungi; phylum Ascomycota; class Pezizomycetes; order Pezizales; family Pezizaceae; genus Kalaharituber; species Kalaharituber pfeilii. The sequence goes on from WHUZ01000043.1 coordinate 292,603, forward strand.
CCCCGCCACCGTATACGAAAACACATGAGGTGATTTTTTTTTTTTTTTTTTTTTTTTTTTTTTTCCCCTTTGGGCTTCTGGAGATGGATATATTGGAATGAGCGGGCCAATAACCCCATGCCCTACGCCCTTATGTTGGACGCGGAAAGGTAGCTTGGCTGGTGCGGTTACAATTGATGGGGGTTATGTGGTAGTTTGGTTGGGGGAGATACATAGTTGAAGTATCATTATAAGGCGTTTTGTGTTTGGTCAATGACATATAAATTTTATATGAACACCTCCAGGCAAGTTGGGCTTTTGGAGAACCCCTCCCCCACCCCAACCAAAAAAAAAAAAGAAAAAAAAGAAAAAAAGAAAAAAAGAAGAAAAAAGAAGAAAAGAAGAAAAATATTTTTGAATACATATAACAAAATTTATATATATGTTTGTAATGAAAAGCAAATGAAGAGAAAATTATTCTATAATACAAGAAAGGAAGGTATATAATTGGGGGAATTAGCCCCCCCTTTTTTTTTTTTTGTTTTTGGTGGTGGGGGGGAGGGGGGAGGGACGTGTTAAATAATCTCTTTATAAAAAAAAAAAAAAAAAACCAAGTCGATGTGAGAATATATTTTTACCTGGTCTCCAACAAAAAAATTCCCCGCAAGGATTTTTTTTGATAAAAGTAAGTAGTTGAAAGCTAGCTTGTTCATATTATGTGTGTAGGAAGTGGCTGGGGGTACGATAGCATGATGGAATTGTCCTCCGGAATGGTGGAATTTTTTTAATATATATTGGATAACGGGGTGGATGTTATTGGGGGGGGTGTTTTATGGCAATGAAGGTTTGATACATCTGATAGTGTATAACTATTCAATAACTTCCAAGTCCAGGGCAGCGTGGTGTCAAGTCCACTAGCATCTGGTCCTCAGTGTCGGGTCAAGTATCCAGTACCTAGTACTCGGTAGAGGTAAGGTGTTTGTGTAAAAAGTGATTGGATAGAGGTAGACACAGCTGGGTCTTCAGACACCCCCCAAGGAGAGTTAGTCCGGTTAGGGCTCTCTACCTCCCAGTCACTTCCCGAAACTCAGCTGGGCGCCATCACTCCTCCAGACAACATGGCTGGGGATGTCATGATGCTTCATGTGGAAGGGAGGGTCAAGTCAAGCACGAATTCAAAAACTAAATGTCAAGTTATATTCCAAACGGACGAAGGGAAGTTTATTGCTATGTTTTGAAGAACAATATAAGGACTATATTTAGATAACAACAGTGGAGTGTGAAGTTTTTCTCGAAATAATGGTCTAAAATCATCAACCCATTTCTCGTCCAACTGTAGATTCTGGATCTTTACCGTTCACATGCGTGTAACAGGCACGCTCATGAGAACTTTGCTTGAGCGCCCATCATTATGCCAGAAAATGCATATCAATGATACCATCTTCGAGCTGCTCCCTCTTGTTTGCCATACCGCATCCGCGACACATTCGTACTGCTCGACTAAAGTGAAGAACCCGCCGCTTGATTCTTTTCACCCAGATTGTCTTGCAAAAACTATTATGCAAAAACCATCACGGAAAATTCGTCGCGCAAATGGACAAACGGAGCATGCACATGCTCTCGTCTTTGTCAGGAATTCGGGCTGCGGACCATATACCACCAGTTGGTCCGCAATTCACAACCGACGTCGAGCAATCGATAGGGATTGTCCAAGGCAGGCGTACTTTCTTGAAGGCCCCCCTATAGCTGAGCGTATTGTCAAGATGGCTTTTTGTGATGCTTTATTCCCAGCTACGAGAAGCTTCGAGATCAATACGTTCCCATCAATCTTGAGATTGCCATTGGCCAAGTGGATGGTTAACAAAATGTCCATTCCCAACCACAGTTTGATAAAAACATCCTCATCAATTCGGTTATCATATACACCCTCCCGCGGCACTTTGTATGCCCGGTTCGGAAACCATATGAATATAATACCTCTTCCAAAAAAACTTCAATGCTTCCTTCCAGAACGCACACCTTGTCCAGGATGAGAGGGTGCATTGGGCAAACCTTCTCGCAATAGCACATTAGAGAGTAAAAGTGGGGACGACTACCACGCAATGAAAACGGCAGACCGCCTGATCGAGCTATAGCTCTTTCACACTATATTGAATTTGCCCTCAAGCTTTGCAATAGTAGATATAAGCCACCTCTAGCTCAAGAGCTCTTGAAAACCCCAATTAGAGCCTCTACGGGAAGGGATATCCGCTCCATGAAAAAGGTCCCCCTCGGGTAAATAAAGTGAGGCGCTTACATGAGCTCATGCATGGTTGAGGCTTGGTTTGAAGATACCAAGGAAGTGGGAAAGAGGGAAGGGGTGATATAGTTCGTGCGTACCTAAATTACATATAAGAAGTTATGTCACTTACCTACGTTTTCCTTTTTACAGTAAAAATAACTTTGGGCTATCCATCGTTTTAGGCTAAGTAACAAACATACCCTTTCTTTGATATTTCCAGAATGACTTTAATATCTGGTCTTACCCTGAATGGGCCACATAGACCAAGTTTCGGTTGTGTTACATAATATGGCAAAAAAGTAAAGACTAGGACCTATTATCAATGGATATCATTGTCAATCAGGGGGAGAAAATTCGATAAACGTTTGAGGATATAAATCTTTTTTTTTATTTTTCTTTTTTTTGTTTTGTTTTGTTTTGTTTTATCACAATTGAACTTGATTTTTCTGAATTTGAATTTGTGATCCCCCCCCACCAAAAAACGGCCGCACGGCGTGCACGAATCGAAAGATATACATCCCAATATAACTACGTTCTCTTATTTTTTGCTTCGTTTTTCTTTAAATATAGTGGTATGGTATTCATTTAATTATCCCCTTCCCCCGATCCCTCAGCCCCCCTCACTCCCCAGAATTTCCCAAAAGTAAGAACGCCAGAAAGCCTAGAAGAAAAATGCAAAAAAAAAAAAAGATCCAATAACCCCCCCCCTCTCTTCCGCGGGAGCTCGAATTTGATATTTGTAAAAAGAAAAAAAAACCAACTTTGTAAGAAGCATGCAAGAAAAAAGCTGCGGGCATGTGACACTGATTCAAGTGTTATATTTTTTGCACAAACAAACAAAAAACAAGTACCTTGATGCCATTTTTTCGTGAGGAAGCGAAAACCTAAACGTTTGACACAAGCAACCCCCCCTTGCCATTGTCAACGCGGAGGTAACAATAACAACGTAAATGAAAAATTATTACAAGGCTCTACCAAGAGCACTCTTTTTCTACGTCAGGTGATGGATCACCCTCTTCCCTGTTCCTCCTCACTACTCTTTATTAAGCCTCCTAGTCACTCGCACTCCTACCCTCGCTTCCACCGCCTCCCCCACTGTCTCCTCGGAGGCATCGGAGGCATCGGAGGCACCATCCGTATCCTCTCTGCTAAATTACTGCTGCCGCCACCACCTCCACCACTATCAGCACCAACATACCCCACCGGCGGTGGCAACGGCTCCCTTGGCAACGGTGGTAACAGCGACCTCGGCGGCGGAGGCGGCGGTGGCAGTGGAGGTGACCTCCTTGCACCACCGGGGCCATTCCTATCCCGCTCGCGCTCTCTAATATCGAGTGCCCTATCCCGATATCTCGGCGGCGATGCCTCACGCTCGTTATTCCCATACCTTGATCTATACGCCGGTCTTCCTCCGTGGTCCCGATCCCGGTCCCGGTCCCGGTCCCGATCCCGATCCCTGTCCCGATCCCGGTCACGATCTCTATCCCACCTAGAGTTAAAGAAACCCCCACCATGAACACTCAACCCCGCTACCTTATCCCTATCAAACCTACTATTATCCCCAATTGCTCCCACAAGCGGCCTCTGTTCCACGCTATTGTCAAGCCACCCTAGTTCCCTAATCTTCCTAAGCGACCAGGACCCCGTGCCTTCAATCTCTGTCTTGAGCGTAGAATAAAAGTCGACCTTGCGCACAGGACTCTGTGGACAGTCCTCGCCTAAATGGAAGTCCGACCCGCAGAGGTAGCATCCGATACTGATCGATTTCGGGTGCACCTTGATTAGGGAGTTTGGGACGCAAGCAGGTGCGACGCGTCGCCAGTCGAAGACCTCGTCGGGGTCAAGACTCTGTTCGTAATCGGGCTTGCCGACGATTTGTGGGCATGCGTGCGAGAAGTGCTCATCCCATGCGAGACAGTGACGGCAGCGGAGTCGGCCACATTCTCGCTCGTTGTGGCCTTCAGTGCCGCAGACGCCGCAGACTTTACGCAGAAAGAACTCACGCAGGGTGGTGTCCTCGTCGAGTTTGCGGCGTTTACGTGGAGGGGTGAGGAACTCAGTGGGGTTGGCAGGGCTGAAGAGGGAGCGGTCTTCGTCGCAGGGGAAAGGGTCCTGGGTGATGGGGGTGTAATACTGCATGAGTTGACGGAGGCGGGGAATGGATTTAGGATGTGGGGGGAAGACGGGGATCGAGGATGTAATGGGGACTTCTTCGCCTTCTTCGAGGGAGGAGTTGGGGCTGCTAGGCTTGGGTATAGGTTTGCCGTCGTCGGAGCTTATTTCAATAACGGAATGGTCGGGACCAAAGGCGCCGTTACGGCGGGAAATGGTGGAGGGGAGGGTCTCTTGTCGGCGGCGGGTGACGGTGTCTTTATCGTCGTGCGGATGGTCTGATTCGGAGCCGGAAGAGAGTTCGATGGAGACAAAGTCGTCACTTTTTGCGAGGCTGTCGAAGTTCTTCCCGTGTCTCAGGTCGGGAGGAGGGGGTGGGGGTGATGACTCGCCGTCGACACCTGTGCTACCGACAAGAAGGCTGCTGTTGTCTGCAACATCATCATCTTCGCCGTCGTCCTCGGAATCGGATTCGACGTTGTCCTCCTCTTCTGCTAGCTTGGCGAACCCGCTCGCCCCTTTTGGCAGGTCGAGGATGCCGTCAAGGCGTGGGACCTTTCCACGTTTTAGAGCCTTTTCGGCTCGCATACGCTTCAGTTCCCGCCGGGCGACTCTTCGGGCTCGCCGGAGCTCCTGGAGTTCCTTTTTGGTTCGGGACGAGATTCCGTTTGCTTGTCCCGGTGCCGCTGCCGTTGCGGCTCGGGTATCGAGACTGCCCCTGTCGGAATCATCAGACTGGGATTCCTCATCATCATTGTAGTCTTCAGTGTCTTCATCCTCTGTCTCACCGTCAGTGCTTTTGGAGTTGTTTAATTGTTGATCTTGTTTGTCATTGTGCTTGTCGTTTTGCTCGTCATCTTGCTCGTCATCGTTGTGTTGCGACTCGTCCTCTTGCTCCTCATCAGCTTCGTCGATGTCACTGCCTTCGCTTCCTGATATGCTATTCTCCGCCCCTTCCGGCGAGTCCAGACTCACAAAATCCGGGGCGGGATCGTCTGTGCCGACGTTTCCTGACGCAGCAGCGGTCCGCTTGAGGGCTTTTGTGCGAGACGAGGCGACCGACTGCGAGTTTGTGCGTTTGCGCGAGAAAGACGAAGTGCGGGACTCAGGAGACAAATCGGACTGCGAAGCATCCATCGAAAGAACGCAGATTTCTCGGGCGGGGGGAGGGGGGGGATGAACGGGGATGGAGAAGGCGATGGGGCGGGAGCGGGAGGGGAGAGGGGGAGGAGAGAGGGGAGGGTGCCGTGTGCTGGCGATCGTCGACGCAGAGCAGCGCTGGCAGCGGGGCCAAGCCAAGCAGGAGGGCGAGGGGGGTGCGGCGCGAGGGCGCGAGGGAGTCGGTGCTGCTGCGGCCAGGACTCGGCCGCTGTGTCGCTGTGTCGCTGTGTCTGTGTCTGTGTCTGTGTCTGTGTCTGTGTCTGTGTCTGTGTCTGTGTCTGTGTCTGTGTCTGTGTCTGTGTCTGTGTCTGTGTCTGTGTCGCGGCGTTCGCACTTTCGGCCGTCTGGCTGGCTGGCATGACAGCGCTTGGCATGGGGGCAGGGGCTGCTTACATAAGACGGACCCTCATCGGGCCAGGTTGCAGGCTGCGGCCTTGCGTCAACGCGCAAGGGCCGTGGCATCGAGAGCGCACAGCAGCCGGTGCCAGCAGCAGCAGCAGTAGCCAGCCAGCCAGCCAGCCAGCCAGCCAGCCACGGCCGAGAGAGCCGCCGCGTCCGCTCCGCTTCGTTTCGCGCGCTCCGCGCGCTGTACCAGTGAGTGCCTGGAGCGCCCGCCTTTTGACACTCGCCCGACGCCGATCACCAGCAAACGTGCGGGAGAGGCTCTGCCCAGTGCCGGGGTGCGCACGACTGGAGTACATACGTACGTGTGCTGCTTGCAAGGGGAGGATGCGCCGCAGCACGCACGGCCGAAGCTTCGAGCTGCTGCACTTGCCTGTGCCCGTGCCTGTGCCTGTGCCCGTGCCCGCGTCCGCCTCCGTCGTGTCCCGCCCCCCATCTCCCACGTCTTAGGTCTCCCGCACGCTCCTGTCCCCGTCCCCGTCGCGGCCCCCGTCCCATTTCTTACTCAGCCCTCCCCCCGCCCCTCCCCCCCACGGCCGGCGCCGCAGAGCTAGCCCCTCGTGCCTCCACCTGAACGCACGTGAGCACCTGATCATCATCCGCACCCTCCACCCTCCCCCCCCCCCCCCCCCCCCCCCCCCAATCCACGCACAAACCGTTGCCTACGTGCACCCTGCAGCTCTCCCTACAAACGAATTTCCCGTTTCAGAACATCCCCTCCCTTCCAGATCTGCACTCATCCGTTTACTCATCTCTCCACTCATCTCTCCACTCATCTCTCCACTCATCCCTCCACCTCCACTCATCCCTCCACTCATCCCTCCACCTCATCCCTCCACTCATCCCTCCACTCATCCCATCTCTCATCCATCCAACCCCTCTTGCTCATCCGTTGAGTTTGTTCAAGTCAAAGTCAGCCAGACTAAGTCACTTTGCGTCTTATTGCTCAGCTCTAGAAGTTCCAGCTCGCCTACCTGCCTGCCTGCAAACCACATCTTTCCTACAGCTAATCTACGAGCTCCCTTTCCCTTGCAACTCCCGAATATTAATCTCCTTCCACAGGTGCAAACGCTCGTCGAAGCTTTTGCCCCTTTCACGTCGTCAAAATTCCAATCTTACTTCATCCAACAACAATGTCATCCACTACGGGCCGTCGTCGGCGGTCATCATCCCTAATCTACCAGGAGCCGCCAGAAAGCATTGAACAAAGAACCGATCAGGCCGCGTTACCGAATCTGAATGCCAATTGGGTCAATAGCAAGGGTTGGTTTTTTGATCATCTTCCTTGAAGGAAATGAAAGGAAACTTTGGCTTTGATTATTGAACAGGGTACGCTGACAATCCGTTTTGGGTCATTCTTCCCTTGGCTGGAAAATACGTAGGAGCTTGGTCGATACATATTATCCTGATTGTGGTCCTAAAGATCTTCTACGACACCATGCCGGGGGTGTCACAGGAGACCAGTTGGACATTAACAAACATCTCGTATATGGCGGTGGGTTCCACAATTCGTCGAAACCCTCTTTTAGAACGTGGCTTTGCTGACATCGTTATACAGGGCTCATATATAATGTTTCATTGGGTACGCGGGATTCCGTTTGAGTTCAATGCCGGCGCATATGATCATCTGAACATGTGGGAGCAAATTGACAACGGTGATCAGTATACACCGACCAAGAAGTTTCTGTTGACTGTGCCAATTGTCTTGTAAGCGTCTTGCCCGGATACTGTCCTCCACATTGTTGTGTGCTAATATAGCGGGATGTACTCTTTACATTCACAGGTTCCTACTGAGCACACACTACACGCATTATGATCTGACATACTTTTTGATAAATTTCTTGGGTGTACTGGCAGTGGTCATCCCAAAGCTTCCATTTGTACGTTCCTTGCCACGGATATTTTTCTACCCACACCCAACTCTCCTGCATGCTACAGTTGACTGACATGTGACGTTGCCGTGATAGTCCCACCGTATGAGAGTCAGCTTGTTCCAGTCAATACCTGAGGAATAGTTTTGCATGCTTTTCTTTGCCTAGTGAGAAAAAAAAAAAAAAAAAAAAAAAAAATTGCAATAAAAAACTTTATGAAAACCCCCTACCCCAAAGAATTTGGTTATAGAGAGTGCATTCGAAATTGAATAATTTCCTTTTTCTTTTTTACCCCATCTTTGCTACCGTGTTTTGATTATTCTCTTGTGTGTTCTTTTGTTTGTCTGTGTTGTGTATCTTGTGTTCTGATTAATAACTTTACTCGCTCACCTCCGTACCGCTTTGTGCATGCTTCTCAGTTGCCCTTTTTTTGTTCCCTGAGATGATTGTGATTGGGTTATTCTTTGCATATATACATACGTAAGTACATTCGGTACTCATTAACGTACACATTCAGATTCCCCTCCACTCTCCCTCTCCGCCCCTGCGCCACCTTTTTTTCCATTGTTGCCCTGAATCTTACATTTCTTAGTTTTCCCCCTCCCCAGTCAGTGTTTTATTTGTATTTTTTGCTGCTTTGTTGTGAAACGTGTTTGTGATTGTATTCACGAGCTATTTGAGCTCGTGTATGCTGTGTTATTTTTTGTGAAGTTTTCGTACAAGTTGGAGTGTTAGACTCTGGAGGAGAGAGATGCGTACATGCAGTAGTGTATGTGATGATGAGAGTTGAGGACGAATGATGTGTACGAAGAGGGTGTGAGGGTGCGAGGGATTGTTGTAAGCTAACTAATTCGGTTGAAATGTAAAGTATATGCTTTTTAAAATGTGCAGCGCCCATCTTTCTTGAAGTAGCCAAAAGCGAACTTGGGGGTGAGGGCGAAGGTATGAAGCTCAGGGTAAGGGAGATGAAAACCGGCCAAGTCCCCCCTATGTGCCTATAGCGACTTGAGGTAAGAATGTAGGTAGTACCCCGCCAAGATGGATGCACGGGGAGTACACTTATCCCGTGGTGCCTTGTGGAGAGTCAATTTAACTTTTTTCATTTTTTGAATTATCATGATTTCGTTTTGGTTTACGATGCTCAGGAAGTCATGGGAACCGAGTTTCCTCCTTCTCTTTGTTTTACATACCCCACACACATTCATTCATTCCTTATTATCAAATTTCACGGAGATTGTCCAATCCCCCCCGTTTTTTAGTTTTTTTTTTTCCTCACCCCCTCACCCCCTCCTCCTCCCCTCCCACCCTCTCCCCCTCTCCAAATCAACCCCCCATTTTCTCCATCACATTTCTACATATTGCCAGTTTTTGCTACAGAAGGAAAAATGACGATTATCTAGCTACTACCCTAGGCTCCTATCAATCTATCTACATATGACGAATTGCCCCCCTCTTCCCCCCCCTCCATCCCCCTCCACAAAGGTTTTTTTTTTTTTCCCGAATAAATATCAAATCAAATCACATCAAATCACATCAAATCAAATGATATATATAGTATCGTATTGTGCACCTACATAAATGATTTCTTTCTACCCCTTCCACCCCCCCAGAATAACCTTTTGTTTTTGTCTTATTGTGTATATGTATAATATATATATATATATATATATCTGTGTGTGTGTGTGTGTATTTCTTGAAATACAGCAGTAAATAAATTTCTCCATTTATTTAATTTTGTTTCTTTCTTCGCGGAAGAAGATGCAAAAAAAAAAAAATATATGTTGGATAAACAATTTACCTTGTGAATGATGATTGATATATATATATAATATATATATCTGTACATTGCCCCCCATATGTCGATATGTCCCATATCGCCAAATTGATTCTCGGACTCCTTGTCATATGCATTTGTATGTTCTATGTGGGTGGGGTGAGGGTGGGGTGGGTGGATGGGTGGGTGGGTTCTAATAATGCAAAAAAGAAAAGTAGGAAAAAAAAAAAAAAAAAAAAAAAAAAAAAAGATTAGCAAAGCCATAACTCCCTCTTACCAACAACGAGTACGGGTACCAGTCTCGTGAAACGGGGTACGTATGGGGCCCCCATGGTATACCTCCCACACATGAAAAATACAGGAAACCAAGACAATAACAAGAAAAACATGCTACATAAACACATCAAGAAAAATCGTACAACATCCCCCCACTCCCCCCATCCTCCATCCCTCCCCCTTCATACAACTACAACTACGTTCTCCCCTTTGCCGGCGGTATCCACCCCCCTTCTACCCCCTCTCCCCTCTTAGGCCACCACGCCCCCACGACCCCCGCCCGCGTATAGTCCCCTACGCCCCTACTGTAACGCGTCGTTGTATACGCAACCCGCACGTACAACTTCTCCCACCGTACCGTCGGCCTCCCGTCGATATCCCCCGGAGCGTCGCTGACCTCCCACCCTCTACGCGTCCACGTGAACGAGCCCGTTTGCCCATCGTCACCGGGAGTGGAGGTCCTGTTGGTCGAGCTCGATGTTGGTGGCTCCGGGATATCCGCAACGTACCTCTCGACGTCATTGATCAAGACCGAAACCCCGTCCCACTCCCTCTCCCCCTCAATCGGCCTCCCCGTCTTTGAGTCCCATAACCGATTCTCTTCCTCTGTCGGCCAGCGCCAGGTGATGGTAACGTTCTGCCACCATCTCCATTCCTCATCATGGTCGCCATTCACCTGACCCTCGAGCAACTGCCCGTTCTCAGCAATCCATCCTCCTTCAATCCCCACTTCCCAGTTCCCCCTCCACCTCTCCCCGGCGGTGGCATTCCAATACCAACTATTTCCTCCAGTCACGCCAATCCCGCCTGGCACACCCCCTTGCCCGTAGACTGCATCACCCAGTAGAATTGCTTTGGTTTCCAAGAGACTCGCAAACCCCCATCGTGCGGTCCCGTTGATGAAGAGGCCCACTAACAAACCTTGCCAAAGCATACTGAGCCTATTGCCTATCTTTGTCCCAGGTAGGAGCAGCATCGCGAGGATGTAATGATGGATCCTGACCGCCATGTCTTGAAGGCCAAAGACGAAACCTAGCAGGCCGCCACCAAAGGAGGCGTACAGGAGTAGGTAGCGGGGTAACCGTCCCTCAAGGCGTAAATAGTAGATTTGTGAAACTGCGATAAGGAACAGCACAATGCAGATAATCGCCAATGCCGTTTTGGCTCCCGGCTGCGTCTGCAGATCGTGTGGCGTCAGTCTTGCGAGCGGTATGACTTCGGCAAACGTCACGTTGTTAAGCGCGGCAAACCACAGGCCGAAGAGAAACAATATTGCCCTCTCCACTGCTATCTGGGGCGGTAGCCTAAACGGGGATTTTACACCTGCCCCTACCCCACTCCACCTGTTGCGTCCTTCGGGGAAGGTGGGGGTGGTGTTAGTTGCCCACGTAGGCCCAAGGACGTGCAGATAAAACATATACATCACGAACGAAGCCGGCAAGAAGCGGCCTAGGACGATGCTTACCAGCTCGTAGGGGTCGTTGCGGTTGGCCTGAGCAGGAGGCGGATCGCTGGCAAAGCCGACGTGGAGGAAGGTGCCAACGAAGATGGAGCCGACCATTGCGGCGGCATTGGTGGAGAAGAGGGCTTGGATGAAGGTGAATAGGCTGGATATAGGGAGTAGATGCCAGCGTAGGTCTTTGCAACCGTCAATTGCGGTTCCAGCGGGTGGTCTAGCAAAGACATATGAGCTGGGGAAGCTGGAGTCGAAGCCCGCAGATGTGATGCCGTGGCGTCGAGAGCCGATAAATCCCTTTTGGGGATCAGACGCTCCAGTCCGCAGCAGGAGCCCGCACCCACCGAGTGCATCAGAGACAACACCAGCGTGCACTGCTGCCGCGCAGATGAACGAGTCCGCTCGATACGGCGCCTCGTATGCCGGCTCCGAAGTCGGGAAGTCAGGGTCCGGACCTCCGACCACGAAGGACTGGAAAACAAGAGACTCATTCCCAACCTGCCGGGGATTCAGAACGTGAGAGCCTTTTAAACACCCTGACGGGCACCGGAAAGGGAGCGAAGCGGGGGCCGAGAAGGGTCGGCACCCTTCGCCGTTCAGGCCACATGCGTTATTCCGATACCATAGGGCAGTGTTACAGGTGAGTTGCCGGACGCCGCCGGTGGCTGAGAGACGCACGCCGCCGACGGAGGTACGGAACCGTGAGAAGTGCGTGAGAAGTGAGAAGAGAAGGAGCCAAATGAACCAGAAGGCAAGCTGAAGGAGGATGATTGAGCGTCGAGTGGGGAAGAAGCGTCGGAGGAGCCGCGAGGGGAAGGACTGGTGACGAGGAAACATGGGAGTAATGTAGGTTTTGATGGGGGGAATGGGGCCCTTGATGAATCGCCAGGTGGTAGTGACAGCGGTGGTGATTGGGCGGGTCCATTTTGGGCGGGATGGCGGGAAGGGAGGAGGGGAGGGCGATGGAGAGGGAGACTGAGAGGGTATGTCTGCGGGGATATCGATGGTGGAGTAGTCTGTTACGGTATGCGGGGCAGCGCGCGGGAGGATGCAGGCGGTCGAGGATGCGGCGTTGGTGGCGCCCGAGGGGGCGCCGTAGTCGGCGTCGTCGTCGGATGCGGATGCGGAGCCGGTGGAGTGTGGGGACATGGCTGTCGGCGCGGGGGAGCCCGCGCGCAGAGACAGACTCGAGGCCGCGCTGGCCGGGCGGGCGCAGTAGAGGATGGCGGGGGGTGCGGCGAGGCCTGGATGGGCTAAAGAGCTGTCCGCGGGCCGGTATCTATGTCGATATCGATACGAGAAACCTCCAGCGCGGGCTTCAAGCTTGCGCACGAACGACTGGCGGCCGGCAGAGATGAAGGTGTGTGCGTCGGCCAAACCGCAGTGCCGCGGGTGAGGGAATAAAAGGAGAGCGGGGGGTGCAGAGAGGAACGACAGAGATTATGTGAGAAGTGCGGGCGTGGGGCCGGAATAAGCTGCTGAAGAGCGCAAGCCGCACGCGCGGCAGCGCCGGGGCCACGTGCGCGACTGCCCACCTGGAGCAGCGGCTTGCGTGCTTACCGGGGCTTCGACGCTCCGTGGGCCCGCGTGGGGGGAGGGGAGGGGGAGGGGGGGTGCGGGCGGGGAGGAAGGAACGGTGCAAGGCGGCCCAGCGAGTGGGCACTTGTACCCAGTACATTCAGCGCAGCGCCCCTGCCTGTGCATGCGCGGCGACGCAAGGTAGCGTGTACCGGGGCAGACGGCTACCGCGGCAATGCCAGCGCTGGCGGATTAGGACGGGCAGCATGGCGTCAGCTCGCCGTGTGCTTCGCTGGAATGGGCGCCGGTCTGCATCGACTGATTGGGTACCCAGATGCATGATTGGGCCAGCGCTGCCGGGGGCTGCAGGCCTGAAGGGCTCAGTGGCATAGGCGGCGGCTGCCGAGCTCGAATCAAAACGAGGCGAGCAAGCGAAGGGCGAAGAGTGACGGGCAGGGAAGGGCAGGGCGAAGGGTGAAGGGCAAGGCGCTGTGGCTGTGTTTTTGTCATGCGAGGTTCAAGGTGGTAAACAATGGAATGCTGCACATTGGAAACGTGAGGTGGTACAGCTTAATTGCTCATCTGCCTCAGGATCCCTCACCTCAAGAGCCCCCAGCCCAACCCCCAACCCCCTGCCTACTGCGTACCGATGATCATGGCATGCGTGAAACTGACTCTTGTTACCAGACCGTAGACGAAATGGAGGAGAGAAAGTACGGGGAAAGAGCGGATTGAGCAGCCAGTAGATGAACGTCATGCTTCCTAGAGTACGCTACACTGCGAATTTTATTTTGGGCGTATGCTACTCCCTGGCGTTTTGTATGGTTGAGCAAGTATGTGTACGTGGGTCAAAATCTATGCGCAAGGTATGCACGGATTGGCAGGCGGAGTGCAGTTGGGGTCGGTGATAAGTTGCCCCAGTCCCCTTCCCGTTTAGTGGGGACGAGCATGTAGATCAGTAGCGTCGGGAAACAGATGCCAAATTGGTGCCATTGCAGTGATAATGAGTGCTCCAGACCAACAATGTTGTCAATTCGACATCACAAAAGCCGAGATGCTATTTCTCCGGGCCAGACGGTAGCTTACGAAGAGTCGTATTTCATTATTATAGCCACCGACGGGCCGTTGCGCCTCTGTGACAACGTGTGCACTCTAAAATCACACGTTAGTCTGCGCCATGTCAGTTTGACTTGAAATTGAATGGGCCGGAAGAATATGATACATATATGCAACGATCGCATAACCCCCTCAAACCTACCTGTACTCTACTGTACCCCGTCACGGGGTTGACGCCACTGTGGCGGATGGTGGGAAAATCATGGTGCCGTCGCGGCGGAATTCAGCAGCCGTAGGGAAGGTGATGGTGTCTGAAAAAAAAAAGCCAGCAGTTGGTCTTATAGAAGCTGAATTGATATCCCGCAATTATAAGCTTCCAGTAAACAGCCCAGGTACCCAAAATTCAGGGGATTAGGGTTGGTGCGGGGGAGTGGCAGTACCGCATGGTTCGATCACGTGGGCGCGATGCTTATCGATAAGTCTTGGTGCAGTGAGAAAGCACCCAACGTGGCGGGCTGCGTCGGAACAGGTACAGTAGAGGACGGTAAAGGGGAGATGAGAATCATGAGGTGTCGCGGCATCGTGTCATTCTCTGAAGAGGGGAGTCGTGAGACATGTTGGGGGCCCTTTGGCTGCTTATGTAATCGCGCCGCGGGACCTGAGCTGTTGCTGGCTCGCGGTGCACGTCGGCGTTCTCACCGGACGGGCGTTAACATCGCACTTCCCGCCTGCCGCGAGGCTTCCTTCTCCCCTCCGTCGGCATCCCGCATCACTCCATTCCCTCTCATCTCGCTGCCCGCTCTGCGCCGCTGCCGGCTGCACCCTGCCCCGCCATCCCGTGCCCCTGCATCTGCTGCTGATTTTATGATTATACCCCCCCCCGCCCCAACTGTACCCCACATACCGATACCAAACTAAGCCCCAACCCGTCCCATAAGCAGCGGCGGCCCTGGAATAGATACATTCTACTATCCAAAGATGACACTGGATTCCCTTCTCAACCAGCCCGTGGTCATTGACAACGGCAGTGGCACTATCAAGGCTGGATTTGCCGGCGAGGATATCCCGAAGACCCACTTCTCATCCTTTGTCGGCCGCCCAAAACACCTCCGTGTACTAGCCGGCTCGATAGAAGGTGATACGTTCATAGGGCCACGGGCCCAGGAGTTACGCGGCCTACTCAAGATCAAGTACCCACTGGAACATGGCATTGTCACGGATTGGGAGGACATGGAAAGAATCTGGCAATATATATATACAGAGGAGCTAAAGACTCTATCAGAGGAGGTGAGGGCACAATATTCCACTTTGGCTGCAGCGCTTCTGTTTGGGGAACTGTTCAGGGTAGGAACTTGAGCCTGCAAGAGCAGAGGCCTACCATCAAGGGGAGATTGTGGGGTTTGGGAGACACACCGAGATAAGAGACAAAAAATTTAGATGAAACATACATTGCGCAGAAGGCTGATTCTTTTCTCTCTATGTTTCACAATGGGAATCGTGGGGTTGACAGCATCCAGTACTGTTAACAGAGGCACCGTTAAACCCCCGCTCAAACAGGGAGCAAGCGGCTCAGATATTTTTTGAGACATTCAACGTCCCGGCGCTGTTCACGTCGATACAGGCTGTTCTCTCACTGTCCGTCAATTCCTCCTCCTCCTCCTCCTCCTCCTCCTCCACCGTTAATATCCCAGTTCTTCATCCTCATCTACCTTCTGCTGACATGCTTCCCACTTTCCAATCAGATACGCCTCAGGACGCACAACAGGTATCGTCCTCGACTCAGGGGATGGTGTCACTCACGCAGTGCCCGTATACGAAGGTTTCGCCATGCCCTCCGCTATACGAAGAATTGACGTTGCGGGTCGCGATGTTACGGAATACCTACAGATGCTGCTGCGCAAATCGGGAGCAGTATTCCATACATCGGCAGAGAAGGAAGTAGTGAGATTAATGAAGGAGAAGACGGCATATATCGCTCTGGACCCGAAAAAGGAGGAAAAGGATTGGGCTAGCAGGACTGACAAGACGGAGGAGTATAAGCTACCCGATGGGAATATGTTGAAGGTGGGCCATTGGCGTTATGAGCTTGTATTTGGCAAAGAGCTAACTTCGCTGCTTGCGGTTCACAGTTGGGTCCAGAAAGGTTCCGGGCGCCTGAGATCTTGTTTGATCCAGAAATTATAGGGCTAGAATACTCCGGTATACATCAGATTGTTGTTGATGCCATCAACCGCACGGACTTGGACCTAAGAAAGTCCCTCTTTGCCAATATTGTCCTTTCTGGTGGATCAACACTCACGAAAGGTTCGCAGCGCATCTTCCCAATCCCACCTAGAGTAACCTTTCAACCAACTTGCTAACTCGTTCCACCCCTTCTTTATCCACGCAGGCTTCGGCGACCGTCTCCTCACAGAAGTTAAACGTCTCGCTGTCAAAGACATGAAAATCAAGATCTTTGCGCCTCCAGAAAGGAAATATAGTACGTGGATTGGAGGGAGCATTCTTGCGGGATTGGGGACGTTCAGAAAGGTACTGTTAATCCTCTTTTCCTCCCCCTCCTCCTTCCCTGGCCCATGGCGGCATGCACTAAAGTAGAAAAATGTATAAATACAGATGTGGGTCAGCATAGACGATTGGCACGAGAACCCGGAGATTATCCATACGAAGTTTACTTGAATTCTTGGTGTTTCTTCTTTTTTGCTCACTCAAGTACTTAAAGAGGTGGGTGTTTTTGTTGAAAAGGGTTATGGGGGATGGTTGTGAATAAGGACACGAAGAGTGGGGGAACTGAGGGATGAGTGAAGAATATGTAATGTGATGATGAGTAATGCAATACCTAATTTGTAAGACTTCAAATGAAAAAAGAATGTGCGGAAACGATTTGATTTTTTATTGGGTTTCTTTTCGTTCCATCAATATATATATATACCATTATGGTTGGGGGAGTAATACGCATGGTTGCATTCATAATAAAAATTGTCTTAGAACATTCCTTCTACTACCCTGCTCTACCACCTTCACACCTCTCTACTAGTCATGAATCGAATGCAGACGGGGGGGGGGCTAGGAAGTACACCAGGGATATATATACGTGTTTGGCGAAGGTATGTCTTGACACATCCACACATACCCTACCTATTGTCACCGCTAACTCCCTCTCTCTCTCTATATATATATCCAACATGTACAACACAAGACATAGACGTACGTATATATCACGGCGACCGATACTGCGACATTTAGGAATAAGGAAGGGAGCGCGGGGACCGGGGCACGAGTCTGGGAAAAAGCTTCGAGGAGTTAGACGTTACCCTGATTCCCGTTTCTTTTTATTTATTTTATATTTTTTATAGCTAGTTAACTTAGCTACATATGCTTTTTTTTAAATCTCAATTTTTTTTATTTTTTTTTTTTTTTATTTTTTTTTTTATTTTTTTTTTTTTTTCCAAGGACCTAAGTGTACGTACATACATTCCAGTCGGCTAAGTTGAGGGTAACGAGTCCTCCCCCTCCAACACATCCGCGACATCCATCGCCCTTGTTGTTATTTAGTTCTGTTTATTTTCCTTTCTTTTTTTTTTTTTTTTTTTTTCGATATGATGCTTATATACATAAAACTCCAACCGGGCCTTTGTGGTACGATATGTACAATACTTGCTCGAAGAAGGTGGGAAGGAGGGGCCGGGATAGCTTATAATAATGCATCAGGTATCGAATATCTTATATTATCTTCCATCCAAATTTGGCATTCCCCGAGCCCCAATGCCCTCATATATACTCTACTCTGCCCTACTAGTTACTCCCCAACTCAGAAGGGAGGGGGGCGGAGCTCCGGTGAGCTACAGACACAGGAATGTCCCAGTTAGATTGTAGCCCCTGGTGTTCCCCGTTCAAGTTTACGTCAAAAAAAAAATAAAATAAAATAAAATAAAAAAATATAAAATAAAATAAAATAAAATGCCAGCACGACGTTTTCCGCTTGACCCCTACCTGTACTTGTATCACAACGAATAATGTTCAAAATGGACATTGTCTCAATCTTTCAGAAGTAAGTTTATTTTTCAGCTGTCAAAAAGTCAGAGAAATATGCGACTCAAGAGGCAGGAAAGAAGCAACTTAGTGAACTTGCTTTTGCTATTTTGTTCTCTTTATTTTTATTTTTATTTTTTATTTATTTATTTATTTATTTATTTTATTTTATTTTATTTTATTTTATTTTATTTTATTTTTTTTTGCAAGGGAATCGATAATGTAAACTCAAAATCGAGTAGTGATCAAGGTCCAAATTCTCTATTCGTTTTTCTTTTTTTCCTTCTGTACAACCCATCAATATTGCGATTCTGCATCTGCCCCCCTGTGTACATACTACTTCTCGCCCGTCACTACCTCTCTCAAGGGCATAAGATGAAATCACACAGTCAAAAAAAAATTTTTTTTTTCTTCCCAGGAACCCATGTTCATCCAGAACCATGTTAGATCTTACACAATTTTTTTAACCTCAACGCACATCTGTGCCACCTGCACGCTCGCAACGGTCATCTCGGGCCGGACCGAGTTTCCTTTTGTTCCTGCAAATTCTGGTAGCCCAGCAATATTAACATTCTGCAAATTGCCGGGAGATCCCAACAGCGGGGACCATAAGCAAGTTCGGCGTTCAGTTCTGAACCATGGCTCTGGAAATGAGTATGAGCACGTAATCTTCCTTACCAAATCGCCCATCCGACCAACAACTGATAATGTGACTTTGTACTGTACTGTCATTTTCTTCACGCAACCTTTATTGTTCATTGACGAGTTTGTATACTAAAACATTTTCTTTTCCCTTTACTTTTCCTCTTCTGTACTTTTTTGCCTCGGTTGCCACAGAGGCAAATGCACGTCCATGTACCTTGTTAAGTGAATGTACACGTACCAGTATTTGCTTTTTTGTGGCAGTCATCCTGCACACGCTGTGCCCTGTCCCAAACTTCTAGAAGCATTCACTGCCCGTTCAATTCGCAGGTAAAAATTTAATTTCTCCTCTGATCGATTCGTATCGTGGCAATTCAATCTGTAGAATGTTTAGTGTCATGCACATAAGGAATTCGAAATTCTCGGCGTGATGAAGTAACAAAAGTCGCCGTTCAACATAGCCTCAAAAATCTGCATGACCAGCAAAAACTTTCAAGTTTTGCACTAGTGTACATAGTTGTGAGCATACGATCCCATAAAAATTGTCACAGCAACAGCATCCCACAGGGGTACCGAGTCCGCTTCTGTGTTTATGCCGACATATGGTATAGAGTCAATAAATGTTCTGAGGTTTGAATGTCAGCAGGCATGTACACAATATATCTGATTTAGGTAATCGAGTTCGAAAGGCTCGGCTTGGCAATTCGGCATTCCCATAGATTTCCTGGATCCCAATAGTACCGATTCCCACGCCCGAATCTTAGAGCATGAATTTCCGCCGGCCCAACAATTCATGCGCCTGGAGGGCAATCACGGGAAATGGACAGCAGATATATGCAGGGCAAAGTTGCTGCGGGCAGTGCAATCAAGATCGATTCGATATAATCGCCGTTGAGGCATTGCTAAGCGAAATCCATCTGCGCTTAATAACCACAAAGGCAATGGGAATATTCAGGCGCAAGCTCAAAAGGATCCTTGGCCAGCTGACATATCAGTGCCGCAAACTCCGACAGTAGTTGTTTCACTTTAGCACCGATGTAATGACGTCATGTCCATCGTCCGATTGTTGTTCTTTCCGTTTCTCTCAATGTTTTCTTGTACGAGTACTCCAGAATGTGGAACAAGACTATGCAGTTGGGGTTTACCTTTGTTCGTAAAGCTTTGTAAGCACCTGTTCTAAGCATTGTAGCGCCCAAAGACATGTTGTCATAATATGTACCTAGCACCAGTGGACTAGGATACGCCCAGTACTGATAATGAATATGCGACAATGTTGACAAGAACAAAAACCAGGGAAATGGAAGACGGGGAATAAGTAAAATGAAGCTTGCATATTTAATTGTTCTAGCCACCTCGCGGTATGCTATCGACACTTCAAGCTGGTATGACGCCATTGTTCAGCCACCTCCTCATCGACTTCGACGCCATTTTGATCCCTAGATCGTCATACTGTCACCCAAATGCTGGTAAGGCCAGATCTATGCATATTCCCATTACTCCAAGGAAGGGACAGCCTAAGGGAGGAAGATTGGGCCCTATCCTTAGAACACGAAGTGGTTCGGTTACGACCGCCAATATGCGGAATCGTGACATTGACATTGTCATCCATTTTGTCATGTTATAGTGTCATGCCACATTGAGTTGAGTTTTGGGGGCGTATATGCCTCATGGTCAGCTAAGGTTAACGTTCAAGGTACCGTTACCTTCAGTGAGTCTTCCTAAACTCTGAATAATGATTAGCTTTGCTTGTTTGATAGATCTAGATTTAAACTTCAACTCATAATCTCTAAGGGAAGGCACTCATGCATCCTTTCTAGACTCTGCCCATGAGACCAAACTCTGACTATAGGACGCTGCCCTCTTTAGGCTTAGTCAGCATGTATGTGGGGATCTCTGCCGATGAGCCTACCGTGAAGGCGAGAAGCAGAACCGGCAAACTCAGTTTCGGTCAGTCATCGTAGCAAAGCATTTCTGAACATAGAAATGCTGAAGTCTGCTTTACTCATACCTGAGGAAATAGGGCACGTATGAGTAGACATTAGCCCTTCTCCAGCCTTGTGAATAAGCCTAGAGGCTACGTCTTGAACTCCTGATTCGACCCTGTGATCATCAATCTGACTTTCTCGGCAATTTCCATTGTTAAGTTGCAATTGGCTAATGTAAAAGAACGTTAGGGAAACAAATTAAATCCAAAACTCCTTACTTTCTCAACCCTAATCTCACATCCACTTTTTAAAACCGCACACTACCTTGCAGCCTTCCAATATGAGTAAGTGCAAGCAGCCCATTCGTTTCTCGTCTATGCCCGCCCAAGTGAGGTAGTGTTATAGAGTATCCTCCTGGGGTTCGAGATTGGTACATACGGTTATGCACCTTCTTCCTGAGCTCGTCGAAAAGAATAATAGCACGGTTCCTCCTTCACATCCCCGCCTCCCATGGTCCCGTTAGATTCCATTCATTAGAAGTAATCTGGTTACTATTCCTCCCCCCTGCGAGTCCGATCACCAATCAAAATACCGCATTCCACCATTCCATCATTCCACCAGCTTCCCTTTTCTCCCCCTCCCCCTGCACTATGTACTCAATCTATTACCCCACAAAAACTCAAAATCCCGGAGCTACCGCAGATCCTCTGTTTGTCGCACCATTCACGTATGTGCAGTCCCCGTGCACACACGCATGCATCATCATACGTAGATTACCCACAAACCATTATGTGCCAGATCCCTCCAGCTCCAACCATCGTGTGGTGGAGCCCATGTCTCATCATCGTAAACTTCAACTGATCCCTAATACCTTCCGCGAATATCCTTTTGTGCGCGCGCAGGTGGCGCTCCCTCTCCCCCTCTCCCCCGTACATCCAAGTGGGCAAAAAACTGAGCACGAAATACGTAAATGGTTATGCGAGTGAAAAAAGAATGCCCTCGAATCGTGACTGTATCTCATGAAAGTTTGTGAAACATAACTCTACTTCAAAGCAACCTCTCAGCGGTTGCAAGCGTAAAAAGAATCACTTCATGCGAATAACGGATAACGGTCCATAGAAACGGAGAGTCACCATATCTCATAAGAACATAGATTTGAATGAGAATAACTACCTTTTTTTGTTTGCTTTACTTGTTTTATTTTTAATTCTCTTTACTTTATGTTATTAGTTTCTCTTTTACCAGTAACATTGAGATTGATGTATGATGAGTTTTTGATGAGGTATGATGTTATTTGATGCAATCAACTTCATGGATCAGATGCCTGCATATCTTGCCGATAACCGACTCTGTACTCTTATTTGCCATTAATCTCATACCATATATTCAAGGTTTACTGTATACTCGAAATCTTAATGAATTCAGGATATCATCTTCTCGTTAAACCAATGGTGTATTTCCACAAGAACCCGAAAATGTATGCTCAAGTAAGAGACATTGTACTAACTATACTAAAATACCAACACACAAAGACCGAAAAAAACCACAAAGCAAGAAAATTATTGCACGTATCCAAATGACAAATTTAAACCAGAAGCAAACAAGCTACAAACAGGAGCAACGTCATTATAAACGAAAGGAAAAACAGAGAACAGAGGAAATGTAAATCAGTGTAGTAGAGTAACAGAGTAGAGAAAGCCCGCAAACTAATCACCAAATTCAACAAGAAAAAAACAGCCCATAAAGAAACAACCTGCGCCGTTTTTCCCCCCTTTACCCACATGATCCTTGTGCTTCTCCATTTGTGGGTATAGTAGTGTAATTTGGATGCTTCACCATTGCGGTGATTATATGGTCCTCCAAAACCTTCACAGCCAGAGTAAAACAATCACAAACCACAAAGGTTTATTAACATAGAAGGAAAAAAGAAGAAATGAGAACGCCAGAGAAAAAACCAAAACAGTGAACCGCCCTGAATATTTTCGCAAAAGCAAAGCTAATAGTCATGAGGAGCAAACAAGCAGATCGTCCCTAGGTATTATACTTTGAAAAATGCCGAAGATGTGCCGTATATCACCGTTTCCTCATTAGAGTGTATTATAGTGAACAGGAAAGGAGATGCAATGCCCAGTTCAGACCCTGCGAACTCGCTCCAAAGCCTATCGGCTCCGCTCTTCAGGCTCTGTGCGGAGAAGGTGTGGTGGCTGGCAGAGGAGGTCGAGCTTCTTGGGCTGGAGTTGGCACTGTTCAATCCGTTGTTGTTGTTGCAGGTGGAACCATTGCTGGTGTAGAAGCTCCTAGTTGCAATATCTTCGCAGGAGACCAAGTTGCCCATACCCCCGCGACCAATGCTGTAGACTGGGGCATGATGTTCGTGAATAAGCCTCTCCCGCTCAAGCTCCTCGTCAAAGGAGAACATTGCGCGCTCAGTGGTGGGGTGAACGTTTCCGGCACCGCCACGACCACCAAAGAAAATCTTGGAGGTGGAAGGAGGGATGACGGTCGGGACAGTGGTCTGATGGGCAGCAAGCTCGGAGGAGGAGAGTTTGCGATAGTTACCAGCTCCGCCACGGCCTGCGTGGAAGATTGGGGAGGTGTTGAAGGCGGAGTCGGTAATTTGGACGGGCATTGTGACTTGAATTTGAGTTTAGAAATTGGGTAGAAGCTAATGCTTTCCAATGAGATCCGTGGTATGAAGTATTTATTTGGTGTTAAAGCTTTTAAGGGATTGCTCAACGAGGACTTCAGGCGAGGAGGGCTAGTTTATATATATTCAGATAGGATCTGAATGTAACAAAGAATATGTGGTATGAAGATGAACTCCTGTATGCTGTAGCTGTAGAACTCTAAAGCCGCTTGTCAATGCTGATAAGAAGGTGGAGTGTATATCCCGAGCTTTTATAGATCGTGAAGTTGCA
Source organism: Kalaharituber pfeilii (assembly GCA_015179045.1). Classification (NCBI taxonomy): domain Eukaryota; kingdom Fungi; phylum Ascomycota; class Pezizomycetes; order Pezizales; family Pezizaceae; genus Kalaharituber; species Kalaharituber pfeilii. The sequence goes on from WHUZ01000043.1 coordinate 316,003, forward strand.
GACTGCTATGTATGGGTGTACCAGGTATACCACTGCAGCAAGTAAGGTTGCATTTGGCAAACGCGCCCTGCCCCAGCCGAGAGTCATGATCCGCACATGCACCTACACATACGCATGAAGCAAGGCAGTGAAGTAGGGGGGGTCAGTGGAAGTATGCGAGCTCCTTCGGCAGGACGGCGTTTGGCGACAATGTCACGAGCCGCATCATTGGGGCATACTAATGCCAGACCAAGCCCAGACCAAGCCCTGACACCAGCTAGGCTCAAACCTTCGCTGGCTCCTCAACAAGGTCAGCCCCTCCTCCAGGAGCCCAACACCAGCGGGGCAGGCTCTGCTCACGCACGCACGCAGTGAGCTTAAGCCCAACCAGAGACCAGACTTAACGCACGCACGTCCAGGCGCAATAGCAACGCTCAGGCAAATTAAGCCCGCGATGGGCCAGACGTTAACCAGATGCTTCCTTAGCGGCTTAGGCAGCGTGTATACCTGGTATCCTCTGATCATCGTGTGGAAAGGGTTTAGTGACCATGCCTGGAGAATGGCCCAAAAATTTTCTTGCTTGCCCCGGAGGCAAAAAAAAAAAAAAAGAGGAAGACTGACCCAAGGTAGCTTGGGAGATTTTTTTTTTAATCCGTGTTTTCATTTCTTTTTTCCTGAAAGCATTATGTACCAGTCCTAGGTTGGTAAGTGTGTAGTGGTTGTTCATAATTTTGGCTGGAGTTGACGACAACTGGCTGAGCCCTTTGTCAGTGTCATACTGTACCTTGCACCTTCAGCTTGTTACCTGAGCTGTGAAAACTTTCCCATAAACGCAGGCGAAAGCGAAGGTATCATGAAGCGCCAAGTTCCCCGCAATCCCAGTATATCGAACACTTCAGAGCTCCGCTCGATTCCAGAGAGCAAAAAAAAAAAAAAAACTACATTTAACGATTCCCTCAAGACCATTTGCTATTTGTCTAACACTACCCACAACCTGCATGCGTATTGCCTTCATTGCGCATGTCGACTCGAATCAGATTGTAAAGCTCGTGCCCCTGTCCCGTAGCTGAGTCACAGGTCCTCGTTTCCAATTCCATCTCCAGCTACTTTGACATAGAACATCGCCTGCATACATTGCTTTTTTGTGTTTGCTTTTGCCTTAATTCCATTGCAATTTCCAGAAGTCCAACGACGGCTGGGCATCCAGCTGCTAAACTCCACCAGCCTCAAAGAAAGGAAAGAAACGTAAACGAATGTACCTTTACTTGCAGCCACCGATTGATTGAACTCGTCCAGATTCCAATATCAAGAAAAAAGAATCGATTAGCGAAATGCTAGCAACGTTGGTGGGACCCGCGCAACATGTCTGTGACGATCGCACTTTGTAAGAGGCAGAAGTTCAATGTCCTCGTGAATGTGATTCTTCAGGGGTACACACCCTTTTGGGCAGTAGGTTGCATTACCAAATACGGTAGTTGTCCAATAGGTATCTCCAGCGCGACAACCATGTCAGAGGGGCATCTCTCCTCAGCCTTCAAGTTATTATTTTTGCATTCAGTTGAGCTGTGAATTTGCACACATCTTATTTTCCAACCCCATCTCGTTCTGGCAGGGTTGAGTCCTCAAGAAACCCGCACTTCCGAAATGAGGCCAGTTCCGTTGTTTCACAATACTGATGCTCTACCCAGGTCAAAGATTGAGTTTCAGTAGATAACGCAGTACGTTATACCCATTCTGTCAGAGAACTCACTATATGCTGAATCCCTATCCTGCCACAACCTCTGATGCTCATCGCAAAATCCCTGACTTGCCGACATAGCCGACCGTTACTGCTACCTGGATCAGTATCCGGAGATATAAGTTCGCCATGACCCTTTGTGCACATGTACACTCGAAAAGGCCACCCAAAATGTACATGACAGCGGCAGCCAAGCATTCTACCTCAAGCTTTTGAGGATCCTCGCGGGAGGGACGGAATTGCGTAACGGAACATTTATGGATATTATGTGCATTCAATGAAATAGTTCATGATCACTTGTTCGTGAGGACCTGTACCTTGAAAGATGCTGACTGTGCTTAAACGCACGCACACTGAAGCATGATCACCATGGACATTGTAAGGGTTCCGCTAAGTCTGAGATGGAGCTGGTGTATTACCGCTTATGGTAATATATCAGACTTAACGCGTACGAGGCCGAATTCCGAGCAACCAACATCAGAAGCACGAGCACATAAATTACTTGATCATCAGGCTCCGTAAAAGTCCTCGGCGCCGCCGTCTACAATTTAGCCATACACCATAAAACTCCGATCCTGCATGACTCCGGCCGCCTGAAACAGGGTCACCGACAAATTCTCAATTCTTCAATTCCAATTATGTAAATCCCGCCTTTTCCATATGCTTCTGAACGTACGATATCAAGTGAATTCAAGCTCATCACACAGGTGCGCATACAAAATATATGCAGTGCAATATTCGTCGATGCGGGATATATTAATTTTATATAGCAAATTAGATTAAATGTTACCGTAGCAACAATGAAGCCTATAGAGACTTAGCCTGACTGCCGAGGCCCGTACCTTGCTTGCTGCGAGGTCAGGATCACCTCATGTCAACGATATGGCCCTGTCGGGCACTACGGTACATCTAATCACAAAAAAACACCATTCCCTCATCTCATCACACAATCCCGCCCGTTCCGGATCCCCAATTGATCCTAAGCCTAATGCCCGTTCCATAATCTAAATTTACAACTCACAGTCGTACGCTTAACGCTCTCCGGACAGCCAGCCAGGTACCTAACTAGCATCTGTTCCATTTCCAATTACTCGATCATCATGTTACATATGCATGCTCCCCTCTCCAAATCCGTCCATGCACACGCTTCGACTCTACCTCATCTGCCAACAACGGCCATAACATTAGGTAATGAACAATGCCAGCAGAACCGAAAACAGGGCACGCACAGACAGTGGTCAGGCTCGAGACTGACAAAGACTGCCAAGGAGGGCTAGAGAAGAATTCACGTTATTCCACTTCAGGGCGGCTGACTTACCGGCTCCAGCATGCCCTGCCTTGACGAACAGCTGCACGCGGGGTCACGTGAAAAAAAAAAAAAAAAAAAAAAAAAAAAAAAAAAAAAAAAAAAAAAAAAAAAAAACCGGCTCCAGCATGTCGTCTAGTTATGGTCCAGGCTGTTGGGTTTTACTTAGTATCATACGGGAATATAGAAGGCTTGATGAGACTTAGAGAATGGAACTATTGAAGCTCGAAGAAAGGAAAAAACAGAACAGAAAGGAATTGAAAAGAGAAGAAGTATTAGGCATGTAGCAGTGCTTGCAAGATGTCAGTCAGCTCAGCGCAGAATGATATGTTCTGTCACTGTATACGTGTAAGTACATACGTTCCGAGGTATGATACGCATTTGATGTACCCTCTAAATAGACATTTTGGATGAAGGTAACCCTACAAGGCAATGGCAAGGCCCAGAAATGCGATGGCCGGCCCATCCTTCGCCCCCATAAGATTCTGGCGTGGTTAGGGACAACTACAAGTTAGAGCAGCAGTACACTACTCGAGTACAGTGCAGTAGGTATCACGACCGCGAGGCTAACAATGTCAACGGCCTCCCAAGCAAACCAGAATAGAAGTCGAAAGCTAGGCTGGGGATAAATGATGCTGTGTACAAGGCTACATCTTGAGCTGCAATTGACAACTGTACGGCGAGCTATTAGTTATTCCGCCGCTTCTGAACAGCCACTCAGTATACCTCACCTAAACGAGAACCAAGAAGCACCCCATTATGGCCATCTGCAACTTTCCACAATGTACTACATAAGGAGACCTATGAGGTAATAAGAATCAACAACACAGCCTTGTGGTCGCCGTCCACAGCCGCCTAGCGCAGCACAGGACGATCAGTAGTGAACAATTGTCCTTCATGGTCATTGACCAGCACCTCAAGGGGAGCTCTTACCTCTGAAACTAAGAAGGCCCGGGCATCTTTGACAGTGAGGCAAGCTTTTAGAACTCAACCTTAGTCACCTGCGCCAATATGTCCTGCTTAGCGCAGGCACAACCCCTACTTTACCCTACGCAGGTTCCACTGTCTCTCTGCTAGTGTCGATGCCTGATCCACTCTGCTTTAGCTTGTACAGTAGTCAAGCGTTTTGTAAGAATTATACAGTACCTTCTTAGCCTCCCAAAAGGGGCAAAAACTTCTTCCCTGATGTTCGTCAGGAGCTGCTACCTATTCTGGTAGTCTCAACGAGACTAACTGCTATGTAGTGTAGGGTTCCTTCAGTTTGGGGCCTTATGATAGCCCCCATGGCCGCCGTCAAGGAGCCAAGATTGGCTATTAAATGAGTAGTCAGAGTACTAGTAAGCTCCTGGAGACGTTAGAAGTTGATAGAACGGGCCAAAAGAAATTTAATCAATGTGGTCACTTCGAATATCACAAAAATTGCTCCCCTGGCCCATTTACCTTGTTATTGCGAAGAACGCGCAAATTTTACCTAATCCAACATATTTATCAGGTAACAGAAACTACAAGTTGTGCTTGTGTGTTTGTTGGGCATTATTCTCAAATGATCAACATACCTCCCTCGTGCTTGAGTTGTGTGCTATGCATACGCTCATACGCTGCAAATACTGCCATGTGGGTGATCAGCAGATTGGTTTAGCCAAGAGGTCTATTTAGAGGTCCAGCCAGGTACAGAAGTATTTGGAGATTGAGGGTACAAGGCCGCAACGTTTAACAATTGTGCACGACCGTCTCATAAACACACGTTCCGTAGTTGTCCTCGGGCCCTCACAAAGATTCATCATCGACTGGACCTCTTCGAGTTCTAGTTGTCGGGCACAATATTTCAATAACGTAACATATGCATAAGTACGAGTACCCTGATGGCAGCGGCTTATGTCAATCGCGCCAATCATCCGCGACCCCAGAGCCACGCATAATGTCTGTTTGTTAGGAAAGTCTAACAGGAGGCTAGTGACATGGGAGCAGAAAAAAATACTCCCAATACCAAGTGCCACCAACAAACATCATTCTCTTTTTCATACCTTTGTTCATGCCCACAATCCTATAACCTCATCGCAACTTGGAGACTGCTTCGAAACGCGTAAGCCAAGTGACCACAAAGCGCCCTCTAAAAGGCTTTAGTCCAGCCGTTGCTGGTATGCTAACTAAGTATAGGAGGTACTAGTATTTTCTTCTACAGCAAATGCAAGTAAACTGCACAAAACTATTTTTTTTTTTAATCCAAAAAAAGTGGCACGAACAATCTCACAACCAATTCCCATAAACCGGGTCTCAGTATCATGTACTGGAAATGCTGGCAGCAACACGTGGGCTCTCGTAGCTTATCAAAAGCATGGCAGCAATGGTGCGCGTGCTGTGGTGAAAAGAAAGCACAAACCAAAAAAACAAAAAGGTACAAAGTGAAAAGCAATAAGAGGCGAAAGGGTGAAATCAAAACGTCATCGACAAATTTTCGATGCTCTAGATCCCTTGAACTGAGTTCCCAAAGTAGCGGCTGTACGGTGTACCAAGTGAAAAATTTTGGCAAGGGAGAAAATTTCACGATAGTTGTACCGACTTCATGATAGTTGTACCTAGGCTCTTGGCTGACATTTACGTATGTTACCGCAACTGGTACTTCATATGTCGCAATAACACGGATGTAGTGACCAGCGAAAGAGAAACTTTCTTGAGTCGCCGACCTACCGTCAAAAACGTCTGTTTAAGAACAGGAAAAGAGAGAAAATTACTGCAACGTGACTGGCATTGCGCCCAGGATGCGGAGGCTTGCAGCTTTTGGAAACGCGGCCCCAGATTTCACCTCTTTATGCTAGCGGCAGGCTCAATACTGGGCGCCCCCCATGCAATTTCAATTTTCCACACAAATCCCTGTCGGGCAGTTGGTAGAGGACCATTTTGATTAACCGAAAAGGCAACCAACTTCGCTTCGTACCGTAGCGATGAGCTCCCTGACGTAGGAAAGGGTGACATGTTGAAGAAATAAAGAAACTAGTAACAAGTGAAACATAGAATAGTCATTCTAGGCCTGGTTTTAACCGCCTCCACCAAAGAATTCTCGCCTCCTCCTGCTGTGAAATCGCCTGCACCTACCTTTTGTTTTGTTTTTTCAGATTTCTTTCTTCTCGATAACTTGTGACCCATTGTCGTCATATGACTATTTCTAAGGAATATTCCAAAGAATATTTTCAATTAAAAGAGTTGATTACGCTTTGCGAGGTAATAACCTAAAGTGACAGAGTCATATGTAGGTCAGTTATGCCTAAAACTTGAAAACTACTCACTTGATTGGGGATATCTTACCGAGCAATAATACAGCGTATCGAGCGGCGGCCCCACTGAGAGACCAACTGCCCAACTTGAGAATTAATGCCAGCCAAGATGTTGCCACTTCACCGTCTCTCCCAAAATTTGGCTTCCGTGCATTTGACTGAATGCGTTGAAGCTTCTTGGCAGAGTAAGGAGGATAACGGTTCTGTTCGGGGCTGCATTAATAATCTACCGACGAGGAGAGGGCTCACCTCCGGATGCCGACTTGATCCTCTCGTAAATATGGATGGACATACCGTAAGTATCTTTTCCATCCATGATTTCTGTGACACAATTCCACGCTTGTGGACAAAGGCCTCAAACGATTGTTTGCCTGCAGTATCCTTGGGTGTGAGGCCCCGCTTCCCCACAGTCTTGGAGGGCTCCTCCATTGGAGATGACTAACCTCTATAGGCGCCATAGCCTGACTCACCAACACCTCCAAAAGGCAAAGATTTTATTCCAACGTGGATCAGGCAGCTGATATGATAAGAGTTATTAAAAAATCCATAGCTCTGGAGGCTGTTGGCGATCAAACAAGCAATTAATGACTTACTCGTTAATGACTGAACTACCGGATCGTGTACCCCTAAGAACTATTTTCGTTCAGAAACGTCAGAATGAGCTCAGGCTGATGACCTTTGTTTGGGCCCAAAAACTGAATGACCTACTTTTCTCTTGTTCCTGCTTGTCGTTGGTGAAAATGTACAAAGCAAGGGGTGTTGCGCAAATAGTCCTAATGGTTGCGATCGCCTCATCTAGATTCTCATGCGTAACGAGAGCGAGCACTGGCCCGAAACTTTCCTCTCGTAATACTGCATCGGCCGGCGAATCCACTTTCACTAATGTTGGCTCGATGAAATTATCCGTCTCATCCGTATCGCCACCAACGAGGATTCTGCCTTGGGTATCCGCCAACATTTTCTTGACTCGTTGAAAGCCTCTGGCATTGTTCATGCGTGGAAAGTCTGGTGAGTTTTTCGCGCCATTTGGAAAAAACTCCTTCCATGCATTTGCAATGCCCGTGATGAGCTGTTCTTCCACATCTGGGTGAACCATTACATAGCCTGGCGCCGCGCAAACCTAGGTATCCACAATCCACCGGTTTGTCAGCAAAGTCTATATCCGGCTGGGTGAGCGGAAAGGGCTCACCTGGCCAGCATTGTACATCCTTGCCCAGGCTATTCTTTTGGCCGCGAGCTCGACATCTGCATTCTTAGTAACAATGGCTGGGTTGATTCCTCCCCTATGTGTACTATGTTAGCGGGCGTTGGTCGTGCTAGCTTGAGTAATTGGTCGGTTGTCTCGTACAATTCTAGAATACAAGGTGTCAGGTGTTTCGCCGCTGCCTGTGCCACTATCCTTCCCACAAACCCGCTGCCCGTAAATAGAATCTTGTCGAAACGCTGGTTGAGTATTGCAGCCGTCTCATCGATGGCACCGTGCACAACACGGAAGCAGTTGTTGTCGAGATACTTTTCGATAATCTGGGTAATTACGAGGGCGGAGGCAGGGGAATTCTCACTGGGTTTTATAAGAGCTGTGTTTCCAGCAGCTATCGCCCCGATAAGAGGGCACAACGTCAATTGGACGGGATAGTTGAATGCTCTACAGTTGACACAGAGATAAGCAATCCTGGTGCCGGAAAGAATAGGAACGGGAGGTTTGTGTGCGTGGGGTAAGGAGGTGAGACGCAGGGAAAGACTAAGAAAGACAAAACGTTGTGGGTGGGGGAGAGATAAGGGTAACACCTCAGATAGCAGGAGGCCCAACTTACCCGATGATGAGCACGACGCCGAGCGGCTCTTTTCTCACTCTCGGCTTGCTGAAGCCGATGATGAACTCCCGCCCCATCGTCTCGTCCTTGGCCCACTCGTCGAGATGCTCCAGCACGTAGAGGAGGTCTGAGAGGGCGATCGCGATCTCGCCTGTGTAAGTCTCGAGTGCAGACTTACGGAGGTCGGACTGCAAGGCCTCTTTGATTTTGGTCTCATTATCTTTAATGCCCCAGTACAGCTTTCGCAGCTGCATCTTGCGCCATTCGATGGGAAGGGTTGTTTGCTCATAGAACGAGTTGCGGAGCTCCGACACAATGACCGGAATAGCCTCAAGGGGGGTGTATTGCAGGGTAGTTTTATCGAGGGCCATCTTATTTGAGGTGTTGCGTGGAACTTTGATTGTGGCAGCAGTTCAACGGTTGAGGATGAAGTCAAAGAGTACCTCACAGACGTAAATCTGGCGTAGAAGGAAGTACAAGTACGCACATTGGCTTTGTGAGTTCTACGCAAGGCACTTTACAGGGATTTAACTACATAGCAAGTGGTGAATCTTCTCCACAAATCAGCGTGATCCCTGCATTTCCTTATCAGCTACAGGCTGGCTCCAGTTTCACGTGCGCAAGAATTGCAAGCACGACAACGAGGCTCCGGATGAGACTGGTAGTTTCGTAGTCTGGTTACGAGACTACAGTTTTCCCTTGCTATACCGGATCTGTAAAATCTGGCCTTTTTCGTCCGGTATAGCAAGGTTCCGTTATAGAATAAAATGCTTGGCAGAACAGAATAGGGATGGGCAGCAAAAATAATGTAATTGGGAACAACGACAGCCTAATTTTATTATGTATTGTTAAGTTTAGTAAGCATCTGAAGGTGAATGCAATGTGGGATAGCCAAGATTGGACGTATCGTGTTAGTGTATCCGGTATAGCAAATATTAGTTGTATGGAGACAGGGGGTAAGTGCCTGGCAATTCCTGTCCGGTCCGGTATTCTTAGTGCGTCCGGTATAGCAAGAGAGTTTTGTATGGGAGCGGGATGTAGCAACCTGAGAGCATCCGGTATAGCAAGGGAAAACTGTGTAGTAGTTTCGTAGTCTCGTAACCAGCTCTCAGATTTCATGCGACCGCTGACTAAATCTGGACGAGACTATGCATATGAATAGAAGACTGGCCTCTTAAAACAATCGGCTTTCAGGATTCCGGCCGCTGGCGGCTGCGCGGGCTGGATTCAAAAACCTGTTACATAGGATGGCGGCTGCGACGCTTACCTATTGAGCGTTAGGTGTCAACATCTTATGACTAGTCTCGTGCTTAAGACAATGAGCGAATGGGCACTTTCTCACATTCAACGAGTCCACTGTTTCACTTGTGTTGTTCCCCCGAGAGATACCAACTCTGTAGTTCGCTTGAGCGGCCATCCATGGCCGTAAGCCTTCTCCTGTTGATTGCATAAGCGCCTGATTGTTGAGATGCTTGTGCCTTGGACATACCTTCTTGACCTAGGATAAGGCAACAGGGCCCTTCATCGAGAGCATTTCCGATTTGAGACTCATCAATATACCTGAACCGGGTTTGTGCTGGAGAGCCTGGAGGGGGCAGTACTGCAGCGTAGAAAGTCCATCCATTTCCCTTGCTCTGCTCCAAGAAGCGGCTTGCATTAACGAACTCAAAAATATGGAGCCATTCAGTTGCTCCGGAAGCAGCTTTGAGACAAACTGGGGAGAGTGGTGCACTAGAGAAACGCATTTAGCATTCTGTAGTACGGGGTGTATACTTATACGGATGTACTTACCTGTTTCTACCAGAGACCACCAATGCATCGGCTCCGAGATAGTACGCGGAACGAATCATAGCGCCCAGATTTCCAGGGTCCAACTTGCTCTCTGTTAGAATTGGCATCCAATAGTATTTATTTAGGGGCATTTACAATCTCATCAAGCATCAGAACAAATGGGTAGCGTCCTTGGTTACGACATTTGATATAGTTTGGTTGATCACGAAGCTTTATCTCAGGGTTGTCTGTGTGCTGTGCTATCGTAACTCTGAATTGTGAACGGTCGAGAGTTACCTCTCCAAGGGATATGAGGGGAATTTTGTAAATTTTTTCCGCCTCGAGTACATATCCCTAGTAACATGATCAGTACCTAGATTAATACACTTTATGTATTTGAAAGCAACTCTACCAACACTTGTATTAGTTAGCACTTATTTCGAACAATACTACACCGAGGACTCTCTTACTTGTGCGGGCGGCTATCAGAGAGGGAATCTAGGTTTCCGATGTCGTGCTCGTCAATTATCTCGAGGTCTGGATGAAGCTCCCTTGCCATAGCTTTGATTTGCTGGTCCCGCTCCCTATTTTCTTGGGTACGATTTTGTCCGGAATAAACGTACAGTCGATACAATTTCCGTTTTTTTGACTTGAGAGCGGCTTTGATAACAGAAGTGCCAAAAATATATTCAGACAGAGGGTTTACTCGGGGTATATACCTACGGACATTCATGTTTGGTGGCGTGAGTATGCGATTGTAGTCCCTAAAGCCGTCGAGCCGGGGAGAAGCACGGACGCCGCGTCTGCCCACCATGGGGGACAGCGGTGTTATATCGTCGCTAACTCGATACAGGCTGTGCTCTTCAGCGGAAGGGTGGTCATGAACTTCAGGTCGTTCTTCGTTTAGAGAAGCATCACTACTCCAATCGGCTTCTCGCCTTGCTTCCCTGGTATAGCCCCGGCTGGCATCGTTGGAGGAAGGCCGAGGGCCGCTGGCAATGGAAGCTTTCGAGACAGGCCAAACACCTCCTAGCTGGCGGTGGCATTGGAGGATTTGAGACCATACACGATTGGCGGTCCTGACACTTTGAGGGAGGTTCATGGACGATTGTTATCTTGGTGATAGTCGGTGTATCCGACAGCTGCGGACAATTGGAAGGCCAAGATTGGGGATTGGTGCAGATGCAGACGTGATGTAGACAAAGAGTGTCGGGCCCTTCGAATTGCGCAAAAGCCGCTAGTATTTTTGTGAATGAGACGGGGATGGCGGGGCGCAGGCGTAAGTAGCTGTGCACGGCGAATTCGCAGTAATGCACGGGCACCACTGTGCCGTAGCCTCTGGGGTTGATATCTGAATCGAGCAAAGCAAGGACTTCAGGGCCGGGCCTGTCGGCATGCAGAAATTTGTGGTCCCGCATGCCTCTGCACTCCGAAAGCTTGGCTTGAGCCGCACGCCCATCCCAGTCTTCGCTGCCAAGCCCCTGTGGTCGGCAAGCGATAGGCTCGCTGCTGAGTAAGCACGGTTTGTGGCCAAGCAACAGAACGCGCCTTATCGCGTTTGGTGTCAAGCCATTGCAGACGAGCATCACAACTTATGTAGTTAAACCTTGCCCCTTCCGCTGCTATCCACATCCAACCCTCCACAAGACCAGGTCACACAGTAGCAGCAGCAATAACATCAGCAGCAGCATCAGCAGCGGTGTTGGCTCAGGAATGAGAATCTTTCTTCCTCGTTGGTCTTTGGTTCATGTGCCCAATTGAGAAAGTTCACAGAGCATCCTTCAGCAATTGTACCAATACATTACCTTCATTAAGATCAGCAGTCAAATTTGAAAACAAACTATTACCTGCTGCCCCTTTCCTCGCTGTTTGCAAAAGGTGCCATACTCGAGGAGACTATTTCTACCTTTCGTGCAAAACTTGATGCCACCCATGCATTCTGATGAAGATGTTTCGGATCACGAGTCCTCAACAAGCTTACGATTCCCCAGAGCGAGGGGCAAGGCATTTACCGTTCAGATCCCGGAGGTGCACAATAGGGAAGAATATGAGATTTTTGCAGACGAATTTCGTGTCAGGGCCATCCTAGAGGAACGCATGCATAATGGTGAACTTTACTACATCACGAAATTTGGAGACGGGCATGTTGCAGAAGTAGGTGTGTTGGTCATGCTTACCCTGAACTTGAGCTTACAAGTTACCAGATACCATTTGAGACCCTAATTGCGATAGAAAATGGCCCTGAAGCATATTCTTTATACACACCTGAATCCTACAATCTGCGGAGCAACCACAAAAAATCGAATAAAGCTTATGAAGACGATTTATTCTTTTATCCAGGAAGTGATGCGGGTGCCCATGATAAGGCTCTGCAAACCACATACAAGGACAATGCTTCGCTGACTGGTAAACGAAAGACTGAACAGACATACAATGCCTATTCAAGCGAAGATCAGAGTCCAGCCCCAAAAAAGCGGTCACGAAGGGCAAGCCGTGCCCGAAGTACTTCCTCTTCAGTTCAGGTGGTTTCCGTAAGGACTAGAGGAAAGGCTGCTGCATCTTTATCCCTAGAGCTTGAGACACTAGCACCACGGACTCGGCGGACTCTAAGGTCGTCAGGAGTCAAACAGCGCAGGATGCTGTCGTACAGGATAAAGCAACCGGATGAGGAAACCGACGTTGACACGATGTCTTCCTCAGATATCGTTTACTCCGATTTGCTTCCGAAACAACCCAAACGTTCTAAGGGGTCCAGCTATAATTCGAAGACTCGAATTCAAAGTGAAAGTTCTGATGATGACCAGCGGACTCGCAGATCCGGTCGGACGTCTCACAGGAAGATCACTTATAAAGAACCAGCTTTGGACGAAGACGATGATTTTGTGGAGAATTCGGTGCCTGTAAAGGCCCCAAAACCAAAAGCTATTGGTCCAAAAGAACGTTTCCCCATTTATGACGACGACGATGAATTTGTCCAGTTCCATTCTCAAACATGTGACACGTGTCAACGGACTGGAGATAACCCAGAAGCTGGGCCCCTTATTTATTGTCAAGGATGTTCATATTCTTATCATAAGATGTGTATTGGGCATAGGGCAGCACGGGAGCATCTAGTGACAAGGATATCTGAAGATAGTTATGTGCTTCAATGCAGACGTTGTATTGGAAGGCCAAGGATGAAAGATAATACTGCTCCGTGTCAGGACCGTTGCACACAATGTCGTCAACCCGGGCGTTCATGTTTGCCTTTTAAGCCGATGAAGCAAGGGAAAAAAGTGGGATCTGAGGATGAAAAAAATCCTGAAGTTGAAATGTCACCCGATCTAATCAACAATCCTGACAATCTACTTTTCCGTTGCACCACATGCCGGCGTGGATACCACTTTGAACATCTTCCCTCGAGGTCTCATGACCCTAGCAGGGCCTCAGCTAAGCACCGATTGCGGGAATACTCTAAGGATTGGAAATGTCTTGACTGTGTTACGACAGTACACAAGATACAGGCGATTGTTGCCTGGCGCCCCGCTGACCAGTCTCAGTTTATCCCAGAGCTTAGCATTGATGATTTTAATGATGACGAACGAGAATACCTCGTCAAGTTTGAAGGAACATCATACTTCCGGGCTAAATGGATGCCTGGTCCCTGGGTGTTTGGGCTGGTCAACGGCCCAATGCGTATCACGTTTTGTAAAAATAAACCGCTCCCGAAGTTGACGTTCGAGGATGCGGTTGACCCAGAGTTTTTGAGCGTTGAAATCATTCTAGATGCCAAATATACATCCTACGTTCCTATGGGCAAGGATGCAGAAGTAGATCTAGCTAGAGTCAAGGAAGTTACAACAGCCCTAGTGAAGTATCGGGGTCTCACCTATGATGATGGTAGGAGTCTTTATCTTTACGATCAATATATTCTAATAAATGGGGACAGTTGTCTGGGAAGAGCCACCGCAGATAGATTCTGGGCAGAGATGGGAAGATTTCCGTGCTGCTTACGATGACTACATTCATGGTTTTTACATTCACCTCCCTAAAGGTATGCAGAAGAAAATCGAAAAAGTGAGAACGCAAAATTTTGAACAGCTTGAGAGGAAAAAACAACCCAAGTACATTGTTGGTGGGACACTAATGGATTATCAAAAGGAAGGAATGAAGTATGCTCTGTGTTCAATTCTTATTTCAAATCAAACAGAATCTAACTTGGAATAGTTGGCTATATTACAAGTGGTGGAAAGGGGAGAATGCTATACTTGCCGATGAGATGGGATTGGGCAAAACAATTCAAATAATATCATTCCTGTCGTTGCTGCACCAAGAGCACAAGATCTGGCCATTTTTGATAGTGGTACCTCATTCCACAGTACCTAACTGGAAACGAGAAATTAGATTATGGAATCCGAGTTTGAGGGTGGTCGCCTACTTTGGAAGTAAGGAAGCGAGAAAACTAAGTGTCAGTTAACCCTATAGCAATAATTCCAATCATGCTCACGAATTAGTAGCGACACTATGAAATGTTTCACCCTGGAGGAAGAGATCTCAAATGTCACATTGTTGTTACGTCGTACACTACTCCTATCGATGACATGAATATCCTGAAAGCGATCCCTTGGGAAGGGCTCATTGTCGACGAAGGACAGAGACTTAAGAATGATGGAAGCCTTTTATACAAAGCACTTTCAACTTTTAATATAAGGCATAAAGTGTTGTTGACAGGTACGTTTCTATCTCTTCTATTTCGACTGCTGGTACTAAGTCGTGCCCAGGTACCCCGCTCCAGAACAATCCTCGTGAACTGTTTAATTTGTTGCAGTTCCTGGACCCCAAGGATATGAAAGCAAGTGACCTTGAAGAGAAATTTGGGGTCCTCACCAAAGAGAACGTTCCAGAGTTACATGCACTTATTCGGTATGTTTGAATCCAATGGACTCCATGATAAGAATTAGTCAGCTAACATTTTGGAGGCCATATTTTCTCCGGCGGACTAAGGCGCAAGTTCTCACGATGTTGCCTCCAATGGCTGAAATCATTGTTCCCGTGACCATGACCAAACTTCAAAAGAAACTATATAAGTCAATTTTAGCCAAAGATGCTGCATTGATCAAAGCCATTCTCTCCAAAGGTGGAAACCTCAAAAACACAGAGCGGGCAAAATTAGGAAATATATTGATGCAATTGAGAAAATGCCTTTGTCATCCGTTTATATACAGCGATGATATAGAGGAAAAAGTCGACGACGAGGAGATTTCGCAGAAAAACCTTGTTGAAGCTAGTGCAAAGCTTGAATTGCTCAACTTAATGTTGCCTAAATTGAAGGAAAGAGGGCACCGAGTTCTCATATTCAGTCAGTTCCTCGGAATGCTTGATGTTGTAGAGGACTTCCTTGACGGGCTAAGATTACAACACACAAGGCTAGATGGGCTGTTTCCTCTCAAGAAAAGCAAAAACGCATTGACGCGTACAATGCACCTAACTCTGAATTATTTGCATTCTTACTTTCCACCAGGGCTGGCGGTGTGGGCATCAACCTAGCTACAGCCGACACAGTTATTATCCTTGACCCCGATTTTAATCCGCATCAAGATCTGCAAGCCCTCTCTAGAGCGCATCGGATAGGACAGAAGAAGAAGGTGCTCGTTTTTCACCTCATGACCAGAGACACGGCAGAAGAGAAGATTATACAATTGGGAAAGAAAAAACTGTCATTGGATCATTTGATCATCGAAAAGATGGATGCCGACAAAGATGAAGAGGTGGATGTTGAGAGCATCCTTAAATTTGGTGCCGGAAAGTTATTTGATGACACGGTAGAAGATAAAGAAATTCGATATGACTCAGCATCCATGGACGCCCTTCTTGATAGAAGCCAGGTCGAGCAAACCACGAGTCAAGATTCAAAGGAAAATTCAACAGAACTTGCATTCAGCTTCGCAAGAGTGTGGGCGAACGACCAACGTGGTTTGGTAGATGATGGGTTTGGAGACGGAGATCATATGATCAGCGAGTCAACATGGGATAAGATTCTTCAAGAACGAGAAGCGGAAGCCAGGCGGGAACGAGAAGAGGAAGCACGCAAGGAGCAATTGGGACGAGGTAAACGGACAAGGGTGACTTTAACGAACTATGCAGCGTATCCCGATGCAGAAGGAGACTCTGGAAGCGATACAGATTTCCAAGCCCCTGCGGACCAGCAGTCAGATTCAGATTTTGACGTGCCTGAGGGTGAGTATGAAGTAATCAGCGAAGCCATGAACTTACAGCTTGCATCACCCTCACAGAGTGGAAAAGGCCCTGCTCGGATAGGAAGTGCCAAACCAAGAGCTTCCGCCATTGCAGATCCGTTTGTTCGCCGTCCGTCTGTTCCCCCAGTCAGTAACATCAATTTCCAACCGATACTATATAAACCCCCAGTGGAAATACCGGTATCGCTACCACCATCATATCCTACATCATCTCAGCACTTCCAGTTACCACCCTTGCAATACCATCACCAGCATCATATACCACAAAGTCAACTACAACAACGACCCATTCCTGCACAACATCCTGCCTTCCAAACTCCACATCCGGGCCTCACTCAATACATCAACTGCATTGTGTGCAAGAAGGTACATACCCCAGGTCAATGTCCATTTCACCTAGCCGGCGTTGAGCACTGTCCGCTTTGCGGTATTGCCCATTTTGGTAAAGGACCTATATGTCCACACATTGGAAGCGAGACACAAATCCGCGCTATGATGGAGACGTTACGACAGAGCATGGAAGATCCAGCACTCGTCTCTGAAGCGGTGCGGTATTTGAGGGGGAGGATAGGGGAGCTGAGGAGAAGGAAAAAGATGGCTTTAAGGGAGGCCGAGACAACTGCAGCGGCAAGTATGGTAGGTGTGAGAGTGGCGGCAGCAAATGCGCAGGTGCCTATGGGGCCCCAGAATACGAGTGCAGTAGGAAAGATACAGGACTGGGCAGCCCAGGATGTGATGGTGATTGATTAATGGACAGACTATATTTGTTTTTCGTGTTTATGCATGCGCGGTGCCGGTGTTATGAGGTGTATATGATTATCTCAGTGTTGCCTATATCAGAGCTTGATGCTTGGAGAAATGGAGTTTTGTTGAGCATGAATTCTACTCGAAATACCATAAATTAGCTGGGTTTGTTGTATGCCTCAGTTAAATATATGCATGATTATTATTATTAATTTTTACTTTGTAATACACTTTTATTCTTATTTCATTGTATTCTTATTTCTTTTTGAGTGGTTAATGTTTGACGCCATCGTAATGCTCGCTGATCATGGAAGATAGTCTTACTTTGAAGCAAATTTGAGCACTCGGACACTTTTTTTACTTTAATAAATATTGTCCCAGACGCGGATCCTTTCCACGAGGAAGTATCAGGGTAACGAACATGCTCATATCTACGATATATACTAGTAAAGGTACCTTTTTTATAATTTTGTATAGAAACCGAATTGCAAGAAACATAACCAATGTTGTCATACTACATATTTATAGTTTTGTAATTGTCCTTTTGCCAAATCCCCAAGAATTTTACAAGAGAAAATGAAATACAAAGAGCAGCATGTTAGATCGATACAACTAAACGCGGAGCACGAAAGACCAAATACAGGTTAACTCAAAAGAAAACGTTCCCTTCGAACACTACCACGACCGTCAGAGCTGCTCTGAGCCTGGCATTGAGTCCTTTTTTTCTTTTTTTTTTTCTCATGACCGAGAAACTGGGGAGAAAAAGAAAAAAAAAATACGTATATTGCACAAACTGTACCAATTGACCCTCCCCCTCCTCATAATGCGCTTAATCTTCCCTACATCTAGCTTAGGCGTTGCTGTACTTTTGTCCGCAAAATGCCAGTTTGGGTGACTGGGAAGACATATCACATGTCCACAACTGAATAAATACGAAGAAAGGCAGAGAGCAAGCAAAAGCAGTTTCAAGTATATAACGAGCAATAACAA
This sequence comes from Kalaharituber pfeilii, assembly GCA_015179045.1. NCBI lineage: Eukaryota > Fungi > Ascomycota > Pezizomycetes > Pezizales > Pezizaceae > Kalaharituber > Kalaharituber pfeilii. Next base: position 333,852 of record WHUZ01000043.1, read on the forward strand.
AAGAGGCCATAATCCATATTCCTGCCCCTAGTCTGCTGTCTCCCTCTCTGCGTCGGCTCTTCTTACCCTCCCCCCCCACCCACCCACCCACAAACAAACAAAAAAAAAAAAAAAAAAAAAAAAAAAAAAGTAAACCACTCTACCAAAGCAAGCAAAGAGATGATTTCCCTAATCCCACGGCCGTGACCATATCCTTTCTCTGAAAGGGGCAGTGCGACCCTAATAAATAATCCCCTCTCTCGTCTCCCCTTCAGTTATCCTAATGCCCAAGATTTATCTTCTGTCCTTTGTTTTTCTGTTACGTCTCCCCCGCAAAAGTCATTGCCTTCGTCAAATTTTTTTGCATCCATATACGTGTCATAGCAACATAAATCGCCAGATAAAGCCATAACAAAGCAAAACACAAACATTTCAAACGAAATACCCTTAGAGAGAATAAAAATGGTGAAAATTGAGTAAAAATAACCAGTACAATGCAAGATATAGATCACAATTGGGAAACCGAAATCAGTAATAATTTATGAGAAAATGAAGTGCCACAAAATTCGCGATGCACACAGACATAGCAAGAGAAGTGAATAGGTTCGGAAGTATAAAATGTTCACCATAAAATTTTTTTTTTAAGAAACATCCGGAAGGAAATGGCATGTATCGTGAGATAAAAGGCACTGAAATGAGAGAATTATTGATAAAAAGAGGAGAAAACTAGGAAAACCTGATACATGTACACAGTAGCCGCGCTTCCCTGTTCAGCCTGCGTGGTTGTAGTACGTGGCTCCGGTTGTAGGATAATAATACATTGTTCCACCCACTGGAACTCCCACCCCAGGGTCAGGCGCTGGAGTTAGCGGGGCCATCCCAGGATAAGTTGATGTCGCTGCGTATGCGGCGTAATAAGTACTTGGGTCATAGTAGTATACGGTCCCGTTACTTTCCTGGGCGATAGTCGTTGGCATTGGCATTGGCGGGGCCGCTGTAGGGACTGCTGGTGGCTGTTGAGCGGCAGGTATTGTATGGTACACTGTAGGTGTGCCATTGGGTAGTGGTGAGGATACATATTGCGGGGAGGCGGTGTATGGTGGGGGTTGGTGACTGTAGATGGTGTGGGCAGCATGGTGATGAATGGGATGAGTGTGGGATTGCGGCTGTGATGAGTAGTAATATGGGGCGGGCTGCTGTGTGTAAGTGGATGGTTGGAAGGGTTGAGCGTGGACTGCTCGCTCGGGGATCTGTGATAGAGGGGTGCCTGATGGTTGTGATTGGTATGAAGGCTGCCGTGAGTGGGAATATGCAGGTAAATTGCTCGCAGGACAGTTGGTAGGCGTTGCAGTTCCATCCAGGTAAGAATGCTGCACAAATTGATTGGAGTAATGCATCGACACCGGTGTCTCTATATCAGCGACACTGACTGTTTTTTGCGGACGCGGTTGATGCATAGGAATAACTGGAGTCCCTCTGGCATCGTGGATAGGTGGAACTGGAGTTGGGTAAGAAGGAGGAGGTTTTACTACCGGGGCGGCAGTCTTATTTGGTGAAGGCAGTACCCGAGTTTGGTTCAATTCCATGAGCTCCTTTGAATCTGGCTCCGCTGGTACTGCCGGCTTGGCCTCTTGTTGCTGAACCGTTTCCTCCCTGACCGTTTCTGTGGCGCTTGCTTCCACAACTTCTACATTGGCAGGAGTTGCGTCTGCGCTTACTTGCATTGCAGGCGGCTCAGTCTGAGGTTGATTCTCCGGTTGAAACGATGATCCCCTTGACATAGTCGCGGATTGCGAAACAACAGAACCCCCATGAATACTCCTAGTTGATCCACGATTCAACCCACCCCTTTTAACAGCCGGCGGCCCTCCTCCTGCAAAGCCAGATCCACCCGGTCTCATCGCCCGTGGTATAAAGACAAAAGATCTTGTGTGATGAGGATAGATATACTTTATCGGCTGATCTGGAATAGATATCCTAATTGGTTTGTCTCTCCTCAACGGGGGTCGATGATATGGCAGTCTTGTATAGACTTTGTATGGAACCTCGCTGAATGTGATTGGGTATTTCATTCCAGGCAAGTTGACAATTATCTTCGTGGTTCCCATAGTATCCATTCGACCGAATTTACGTGGAACTTCTTGTCGAGGAGCCCGTAGTCCGGCAGGAAGTTGGGGGTTGAAGGGAGGTCTCTCAGCAGCGAGTAACTCTTCGTAGGCATCATGCCGCCACGGGCCGTCAAGTGGTTCTGGCGGGGCATTAGGATCTCTGTTATGTGTACAATGTTAGCTTGTGCCTTAACATCTTCATCAAAAAGGATACTTCATGGCTATAGTAGCTGTACCTGCCAAAGCCTACACCGCTTTTGAAGCCTCCTCTTCCACCACCATGTCCCCTCCAAAACGGCTTATATCCACCTCCTTGGTGCCTGTGGTCATGCATGAAGAAAGCCCCCCGGTTTGGAACAAAAGCTGGATCAGTATCCCGCCTCCTCTTGTACTCCTCATGCTCCCGCCTCCGCCGCTCGTACGGTGTTTCATGTCGAACTTCCTGCTGCTTGGGCTGGGCGGCTAGTTGGGTATCAAGAGCAGTAGGCTTAGCCGATACCTTCTCGTCCTCTGCTACCTTGTCATCTCCATATGCTTCGTCATAGTCCTCCTCTGCTACATCTCCATCAGCTTCGTAATAATCCCCCTGAGCTACCTTATCGTCTCCACCCACTTCTTCATAGTCCTCCTCCTCTATAGTTATCTGCTGATCACCCTTGAACCCATTAAGGAAGAATTCTGTGTCTGCTCTGCCTAACCCAGACCCGTTCAGGAACAGTTTTCCTGAGCCACTAGGCTTTTGTGATGTTGAGGGCTCCTTAGGAGGAATGCCGTTCATTTTTCCGGAAATTGCCTTGGTGTCCGATTCCTTCAAGCTCATCCCCGCAACACCTTTTGCAACCGCATCAGTCCCTTTTGCATCTTGCTCTTTATCATTAAGGTCCCTGTTTTCATCCTCATCTTGTTCGTCCTCGTCGTCCTCCTCGTCATCATCATCTTCTTCTTCCTCCTCCTCCTCCTCCTCCTCCTCGCTTAGACCCGAGTCGTCCGACAGAGAGTCTAAATCGTTTCCATTGTAAAGATCCTCCCCGCCCTCCTCCCCTTCTTCTACAATAGGCCGTCTTGAAGCGATGAGGTTCCTTCGACGATTAGTAGTAGCCATCCTGGTACTGTGATCGTTTGTGAGAAGGCGCTTGTTCCGAAGGAGTTCTTCTATGTGCCGGACTGTGGTTGTGGGGCTGGTCAGTTATTTGTGACGTGTATCTGTTCCACCTCAGGACTATCTTGGACTAGCACGATGATCGCGGACCGAAAACGAGTTGTCGGAACCTGGGGTAAGGCGGCCGATGGCGATGAGTGCCAATATATTCTGAGACTATTGGTTGGGTGGGAGTTGCTGAGGGGCGATTACGAGGGCGTATCGCACGAACGTAATGCTGGGGGTGCTTACACAAGTTGCTTGCTTGGTGTAGGCTTCGATATTTTTTTCTCTTCTTTTTGTTCTTCTCTATTTTTTTACCATCTTTAAAAATATGGCACGCTATTAGTATATTTCATTATCACCTAATTTTGATTGACACTACAGTATAAGATACAAATAGTAGTCTGGGCACGAGAACATGACACTATTGCCAAGAAGATGTCGGCAGAATGCAGCTTTGAGCTTGTTTAGTAATATTCACCGATATACAGACAGACCTACGCAGCAAGCGCACTGTCTGCAATGATTATTGTCGCCTGCAGAGACGAGGGCTTCAGAGATATGGCACTTTAATGGCCAGTTGGCGATTTGCTCCAAAGCTTGATATGCTGCAATGTAATTTAACGACAACGTGACAACAATAGAGCCTCGTTTGGTCTCATGCCAAGCCTCATTAAGCCCTGGCATTGGCTTGTCAACAGAAGTTTATGATATGATATGATACACGATTTCCTTCGGCAGCCGATACGGACCGGACACATGCATTTATCGCTAGTCCTATGGTATCCAATTTCCTAATGTTATTAGACTCATACATCAAGCAACATTTGGACTCTCAACAGCAGCAGCTGCTGGAAACATTGTTCGAGATTTCTGGCCAGAAATCCAACAATCGCCGGGATTATCTTCCCTAGTCTCTCCGCCCGCACAATGATCGAGCTCTGAGTGACATTTAGAACGTACTCATCCAAATAAGTCCAATACCTGCCGACGCCATGCGCTGATGGTAAGAAAACCGACAAGTGCCCGCCCCGGAGTGAGTAGGATTATCAGGAGTGTTAATTATGATAATCGATCTGCCTCTTTATTGTCCCTTCCTGCCGTGTCAGATTGTTTCCGAAATGTATCACGGCTCCAACGTCGTGTGGATCAATACCAGCCCCAATGATCCTGTAGAAACAATAATTTTATTTTCAGGAAGAGAAGACCCAACGAAGTGGGGGTCTCCATATGGTGTAAAGAATTGCACTATTTCCGTAATTTTCGGTCCATAATTACCAACAACCACCACCGTCCAATATCGTGAATATTCATGAACTCGCGAAACTTTGTAGGTCCATTTGTGAGCAAGAGAAGCACGGAGTGATGAGATTGTTACTCGGAAGACCGGAGTAGGGGACCTTGCTTGGTACGTACGCCTGCTGCCTGAAGTGCCATCTGAGAAGCTGACATGACACAGTGTGAGAAGTCCTCATATTGTTACAGCTTAGAGGTCGTCACATCCATATCAAGGGTATCAATACAAAACCAGGTAATCTTATAGTTATCCTTTAACAAAGGCATGGTCGCTGAAGTCGGCTCACATCCGGCTTACGGAAAACAAGTAATGATCAAACCTTTGTGAACAACCGATATAAGAAGAACGCCTCTAGAGGGAGAAACTCCATTGGTATTACCCAAAGCCATAACCCATCACGAGTACGAATTCTAACATGTAGGGCATTTTCCGAGCTTGACACATTGTACGAGATAACACAGTTGACCCACGGTCATCATTGACATAAATTTCAATCCCTAGCGAGATCGGAAGCAGCCACAAAAGCAAGCTGCTGAACATAGATACTTTGGCAGCTAACTATGTAATCTTATAGCTGAAGAGGAGTATCATCTATGGAGACTATGTTCGTAGTGGTTTCACGTAAACATGGACACGTATCGCAATGATGAGCAGGATTAAGAGCAGCCAATCGACCTTCCGATCGGCTTTGTCAAATTTCTTTTCCATTACTTATCAAGAAATGCTTGCTGACTTGAAGAAAGGCTCCTTTTTTATATATGAATCTCTTCAACTCTTCATACATGATTTTGGCTTTCTCAGTCGGTTTCCAGAGTATTGCTCCAGTTAGTCAAGGATGGTTATCTAACTGCCATCCGCTCTTTTAACTCACTCACTGTTACAGGAGTATTTTGACTTTCCTCCATTTCGATATATCTCAGGCTGGTTTGTCGTTCAATGAGCCATCCACCGACGCGGCCAACTCAGTATCGTTCTCAATCACGATATTTTTGTCTTGTTCATATTGAGAAAAAGATCCCAGAGAATGCAAGGTAGTGAAGTAGAATCAACAGCAGGCTTGAGATTAGCGGCAGCATTAGATGTGTCCCCGGTTTTACTATCACTAGCTTTGTAATTCCCCGAAGTCAGCTACTAATTAGGAATAACATGTAGGTATGACCACCGACAATGAAGACTTGCCTGTGTGCTAGTAGTTTTACTAGGAATACCAAATTGGCTAAACCATCGACGACTCTTCTCAGGATCACCCCGTTAGTAAAACGTCACAGGTGCCGTTGAGACTTGTGTATAGTGTTAATGGATAGTGAGGAAAACATCGACCTGCATATTGGTCAAGTAACGAATGGTCGCAAAACCGTAAACTGAAGTGACATCCTATTTTCTCAGGGTAAGTTAGAACCTGTTCATCTGGTAATCTCTGAGTGATTATCTCCTAGAGAAAGACGAAAAGGCCTCCAATGCCGAATACTTGTTCTTAGATGGTTGTTTCTAGTCTTGGGAGCGCTATTTTCTTCAAGTATGATAGCTATCTGGAGAACCTATTCTCCGTCACACTCGAGCAATTAGTAGTACCCTGGAGAATACAATAACATTGGTTTTAGAGAACACAGTAGGATTAGGCATGGATTAGTCAAGTTTCTAGCTTGACAATGGTTGTTTGATAGGGATGGAGCACTTTGCCTCTGTACACGGTCCTGGAGGTTAGTCGAGAAGCATCACTGGGGAGAAATCTTTTCATCTCATCCTCTCTTGTCAATCTGATCTCACTAGCCCTTTGACAGGCCGAATTTCCTGTAACGGATGACCCTCAAGCATAGGTAGAGTGATCACACCTCCCGGCCTTGCCAGCCAGTAAACATGGCTCCACCACTTACTGCCTCGTCTAGCAACCATTCCAAGGCTCCAGTTTACCTGCTCCGATCTGTATCCACTTCGCTGAGGCCGCTACCAATTTAATAACAAAATAATCTAATCCACAGAATAAGCCTCTCTCCGCATTTTGGAAATGTTCAAGTGAGGGGACGGACGTGCCAGTACCGTACACGCAATAAACAGACTCTGAAGTCAAATCTATGCAAAAGCGCTGATCACTTCGCTTATTGCTCTCCGCTTATTGCTTTTACTTGAACTCGAGTGTAGAGTACATCGTGTTCAAGCCCTACTAATAACAGCTTTGAAGCTATAGCTAGCATCCTTCCTATGCGATTTAACCAGACTACGGTCCTTTCCAAGATTTCACGATATCATTTTGCTACCTCTATGAGGGTCTAGGGCACAGGACTACTGTTCCCGGTAGGAAGTCGTGCTTGAATATGCGTTCTCCTGCCCCTATCATAGAGGTACTTGCAAGCACCCGATCGACAGAAATGCCGCAACCAGATTAGGAAATGCTACCTGAGAAGTCATCTAACACTAGATGGTAGTCTGCTGGATTGCGACACAACGGATCGAGAATTGGCTGATCAATCCCAAGTCATTGACAGAAGAAACTATGAATTTTGTGATTCTCCTTCAAAGGGTACTCAATAGGCATTAATAGATAAATAAAGTAGGCTCACATCCTGCAAAACACGGTACAGCTTGAAGTGGATATCTTGGCAAGGAGCAACCCGTCCCCCAGCAAATTATCTGTTGTCTGTTGGCACTAGTGGCTTTTGTAAATTGAATCAATCCTTGAGGCAGTCTTGATAATTTGTGTGTCTTCAAGGAGTCGTTTAAAGAGTCGTTTAAAATACCCGTTATTGCAGACGAGTTTCCTGTGATTGAGTCGGTTGACGATAAACCTTTGATGATTTTGATTTGGCTAGACGGTGAGTTAGTATAGAAACACTATTGAGCATTGTGCTAGCGATAATGAACCGAAGTCTTGGCACCACAGTCTGAAGACTTCAACCCATGCACTGGTGGCCTTGGGAACAGTGGTCTCATGCCAGCCCAGTTCTCTGACGTAGCATTGCTGGATATTTATATTGATTATTCCATGTAAAAGATGACCCGCCACTACGTTAGCTGCTTGCTAGACGTAAACCTAAACTCACATTTCTTGATAGATCGATCCGAGATATAAAATTAATTAAAAAAAAAAAATAACCGAAGTACGAAACGAAATTCGGCGAAGCCCAACTCAAACGCGAGCAAAAATGCCCGCTAGTTCGTCGCGTAAGAGTAGTTAACCTCTACAAAAGTAGCCAGATGCTGACTATAAATAAGCGGAGCTCACGAGACGCAGTCAAGCCTCAGGGCTCAGTATCGAGAAGAAAGTCGTTCGGTTTTGCCGAGCTGCACCGAATCTGTTTCTGCTTCCCGAATGAGGGTCGATGTTAATAAAGCGAATGTTTTAAAACGAAAGCACTGCCCGACAAGGTCAAACTTCATGAGCTTTTTTCGGTTGGACTCGTACATATCCAATGGGTTTGCTACTGGTAGTTAATATGCATATAGGCCCCACGAAGTGGGGGGCCGATGCCCTGAAGCAGAGCGCCAAGTAATTATCGGACTACAATTGAGCCAACGTTCCGAAAGCATTTACCTCGTAAGGGGGGAATTAAGTTATCAACATCTGACTTCATGAGGATGCTATGATCTCGGGACTCAAGCAAGCGCACAAACTTGAAACAGGCAAGTGATGATCACTTAATTTCAGGTCGTTTCAAAACGCTAACTCTCAAGAGTCACAGAAGTTGAATCACAATTGAATAACTGGCATCTACCTAAGTGTCCTTATTAAAGACGCTTCTGCTCTTGATTCAATTGTCATCATCCCTGTATTTCTGATTTTCTGATTGCGGGGGTGGATAATGCGGAGTGTTCTTTCACATCTTGGAGGTGTAAAGTCCGACCAGTAGGGACACGCGGAGCTGAGTGACTCAACATATTATTTTAACAGAAGCTGGTTAGCACGAGAGTTTGTATTGGAGGTCCCGGGAAATCCTTACACTTTACGTTCCATCGGAGCGGAGCCATAGAGCCTCCGGAGTAAGGGAGTTAGAAGCTGTAGAAGCTGAAAAATCAAGGTGGTCTTTCTCAAGGTTCGCCATGATAATGGGGTTCTGACTCAGTTCCATAGTTACCGTATGATATTGTGTTATCCCTTCCCGAAGCCACGAGAGCCGTCCAGAGGCTTTCTTAGCAGTTGTTGCGCCTCCGTATTCATCGTCGTCATCGTGTTGCAAAGCTGCCTCGTCCGCGCTGTCACGCTAGCCACAATTTGCCCCAGGCGTGCGGCGGCTGCTGCCGTGCTCATGTTTACCCTTTTTCCTCCGCCCTGGCTGCTGCTGCCAAGCGGCGAAGGACGTGCGAGTTACCGGTTAGTGCGATTGGACCGCTTTGTGGCTGCGATTGGCCAGTTTCGATTCAGGCTGGCGGCCTGAAGCTCATATGCAGCAAGCTACCTGGCTGCAACACAGGCCATGGCATCTGGGCAACGTACTGTAGCTGGTGACTGTGCCTAATAAGAATCTACGAAACAGTGTCGCCAGTGGCCACAGCTGGATTTGGGTTGGGTTGGGGTCGGGGGGTGCGTTTGGATCGCTTAGGGCTTCAGGTTACTTATCGATATGCTTGCGACAGTGCATTTGTAATTGCTGGAGCTTATGGGGGGAATGGGGCCGGCTAGCACTCGGCAAAGCTCAGGATTTTTGGCCTTTGATGATACCATGCTACCTGCGAGCACAGCCGCTGGGCTGGCCTGCTCGCAGCTGCCAGTGCGCAATACGCTGCTGCATAGCTGTGGCCAGAGTGCGCTCCGTCGCTCCGCAGGGAACAGCTCGCACGACCTATCATACCTACTTTATCGGCCGCCCTCACACGCCCACTCACACCGCGCGCTCACCACGCTCGCCTCGTAATTTGCCCGCACTAGCATGAGACTGCGCACTAGCACACCCTCCCAGCACACACACCTGCTTACATCGCTCCTGCTAGCCCCAACTGTGCACATAAGAGCATCCGCCCGCCTGCTCTCAAAAACACCGTCGTCCGCCCTTGCCCCCCTTCCTCCCTCTTCACTCCCTCCTCCCACCCCCAACCCCCAACCCCCAACCCCCACCCCTCCAACCCTCAACCCCCCACTACCCATCGCTCTCACGAGGGCCAAACAGGAACAAGAAACACCTGCACATAGTTCACACAACTTCTTGCTTTCTGTCCCAGGCCTCTCAAGTCGTCAGCTCAGCAGTGCTGGTCACCTCTCACCAGGCTGTCACTTTGTGGTAGCTATCACTGCTTCCACCATGGCTGCGAATAACGTTCCACCAACTACCCTCATCACCACTAAGCTTCTGTACAACGGCTCCATCCGCCGTTTCAAGATCTACCTCAAGGACTGTGGAGCGAATACCTTGCCAGGAAAGGTGTGTTTCTTTCTGTCGATTTGTCGTTCCCATAAGGAACTATTTAGCCGAGCAGCGGAGCGCTAACTGTCCTTTTATCGCACTAGCTCAAAGAACTACTTTCTATCCCCGAGCATGAAGAGGTGATTTTTGAGCGTTGGTCTGACAGCGCTGCTTCGTACGTCCTTCTTGACTCCAATAAGCCTGCGGTATACAAGCAGCTCTACCGTGCTGCTAAGGCCAAGTTGAAGTTGAGAATCAAAGTTTCTCATCCCCTACCAGAAGGTTTGCACCATCTCCTCGTCATAAAGTTGACTTTCGTTTGGGTAGATTTTACGTAACTGTGACTGACCCTGTGAATCGCAGCTCCGTTGCCAGATCCTTTTGTTTCCAATTCAACGGAGACATTGTTGCCTCCGTATTCGTCCACAACGAACCTTTCTACACAACCCAATGTTACAACGACGGATGCCTCTCAGTCAACTACAGTTCCGGCAGCTCCCATTGTGCCTATGCAGATGGTGAGCGATGCAGTTGCAGCTTATCTTGATGGCCAAGAGGGTCGTACAAAGCTTCGTGCAACCATTGGTGAGGAGGTGGAGAAAGAAATAGAGAAACGCAGTGCACTCGGGCAATCAGTGGCCAATTTTGTCCCTCCAGTACCAGCAGCAGCAGAATCAGAAGCACCAGCATCAGCACCAGCACCAGCAGAATCAGCAGCACCAGCATCAGCACCAGCATCAGCACCAGCATCAGCACCAGCAGCAGCACCAGCATCAGCACCAGCAGCACAAGAACCGGAACCTGCCCCATCGGCTCCCAGAATGAGACAGATTGTGGTAAAGCAAGTTTATGCCGTTTATTGCAATATTTGTGAAGCCAACGTCGACAGTGTTCATTATCACTGTAGCGTGTGTGATAATGGTGACTTCGACCTTTGCGAGAAGTGCGTGGAGGATGGCAAACACTGCAACAATGCAGAGCATTGGATGATCAAGCGGTCTATAGTTAACGGGGAAGTTGTTTCAAGTCGAGAGATCATCGCAAGTACGACAGCAATCATGGCGAAGAAGGACGAAGTCGCCCAAACGGAAAATAGGGTAGAAGAATTACCGGATGATGCCGGCCGCACTTGCAATTGTTGCGTTGAAGGTGAAAATAAGTTTATCCAAAGATGCTCAAATTATGCTCTAACTGGAACTATAGACTTCGAGGATTCTCAGTTTGTGGAGTGCACTGTCTGTCCAGACTATGATTTGTGTCTCGACTGTCTTGCCAAGCAGGTCCATGGACATGATCCTAGCCATACCTTCAAGCCAGCCTCTGAAGAGACTGTGCTTACTGCATATGCATCTAGTTTGCTCAAACCAGGCAGAAATTTCAAGCATCATGCCATTTGTGATGGATGTTCAAAGGTACGTTTAGTATATTTTAGACTCAATAATATGGATTGCTAACTGTTTACAGCAAATCTTCGGTGTTCGTCACAAATGTTTCACATGTCCAGACTGGGATTACTGCTCTGAGTGCTACAAGTCAGTCGGTGAAATTCACCCTGGACACCGTTTCGCTACTATGTACGGGGTTTTGCCTCCAGCGTCCACCAGCAGTCCTCCACGACATTTTGGTGTCTACTGCGATGGTCCACATTGCGGCGCCAAGGGCTATTGTTCTTGGATCGCAGGAGACAGGTACAAATGTGCTATATGCCCAGATTTCGATCTCTGCGCTGGCTGCGAGGCCTCTCCAATGAATACTCATAACCAGACTCACCCAATGATTAAGATTAAATCACCCATCAGAAACGTCACTGTGCAGACCATTGATAGCGAGACTTCTATACAAATGGGAGATATGCCATCTCGCTCTTCATCCGTCATCACAGACGCTTCAGCTGTGCGGACTCAGGAGGAACCAGCCCCTGCTGCCACACCAGAAGTCGGTGTTGAAGTTCAACCAGCAGTCGCAGAGGTTGTCGAGGAGACCAAAACATCGGAAAAGTCTGAGCAGAATGAAGGGACATCAGGCAAAGTCGACAGTGTCGCGGCCGAAGAGAAATATGTCACTGAACGTGGTGACGTGCTGCTCGTTGCGAAGTTTGTCGATGATACCATCAAGGATGGCACAGTTTTTAAGGCTGGAGAGGAATTCACTCAGACTTGGTGCATCAGAAATGATGGTCCAATCAGCTGGCCCGCAGGAACCACCGTCATTTATATCGGCGGAGACAAAATGTCTGAATCAGAGGCTACCTGCACTGAATCTGAGATTTCGGCTGGACAAGAAGCTAAGTTCTCGGTAAAACTTGTTGCACCTGCCCCTACATCTCGCCGTCTTATCAGTTACTGGGGCCTTGTTACCCCTAACGGTGTTCGCTTCGGACCTCAGCTATGGTGTGATATTGAAGTCAAAAAGGAGGAGGAGGAGGAGGAAGTTAAGGTAGAGGCTGCACTGCCACAAGACGTTTCCGAGCAGCCCGAGGAGGCCATCATCGAGGCTACCGAATCCCAGCTTGAAGTCGAACCAGCGGCTGAGGCAGTTGAGCCAGCAATTCAACCTACGCCTGGTGCAGCAGCTAACGAGCAGGAGACAAGCCCACAAGATGAGGTTGAGGAATTGATCCAATCTCACACCTCACAAATGATCTTCCCCACCCTGGAAAAGGAGTCCTCAGTCCCATCTACAAGCAACTCTACAGCTAACGTTGTCGAGGCTATTGTGGAGACCCCAGCAGCTGAGGAAGTGCATTCATCTGCAGCTTCTACAACATCTACCCAGCGGGATCATCTTGAGGATGATGTTGTGAGTGAGGTTTGTAGCATTGACGAGCTTGATGAACTCGAGCATTTCATCTCTGATGATGAAGATTATGAGGTCTGGGATGCAAGTAGCGATGAAGAGTTTGAAAGGGCTACCAATCGGATCCGTGCATAGACACCCTAGCTTTTGTTCGGATTTCATTCGGTTGAGAGTGGCTAGTTCACTTATTTCATTGGTGAACGCTCAGAGTAGGCGAAGATATTGGTTATAAGTCAGCATCATCAACTGTTATGTTTGGGTCAGTACTAGGAGAATAAATGTTGGGTATTGTTTTGTGTTAATCTTGTACTTTTTCTGTTCCTTTTTTACTCTCTTCTCATATGATTGTAAGGTGAAATCGTGAGAGTAGTCATCTGTATTTTTGTGTATCGTCATTGTTATAACTTCTTTTCGTGTAGTGTCTTTTGGATAATCGATACGGGGTTTTCGATACTAGCCTCCTACACATGTAACGTCACAACGCAGTAGTTAAAGTGCTATGAAGTTGTTCTATTCTTAGGTGCCTGTTGGGCTTACGTTGCAATTTTGATGTATGGGGGGTAATGGAATGGTGGGCCTACGGGATAGCCATATACAGCAATTGGATCGCCTGAAGTACACCTGAAGTACAGTATCTGTTATCGCTCTGCTCACATCTAAAATGTCAAACGATGGCTGCGTATTACGTGTCAAGTCACTGAAATTGATAAAATGACAAATTTATGATGGCCGCAAGTGCGAGGGGCTTGCCCATCTAAGACATGTGGAATAATGGCCACCCTTTTTATTACTTGCCTTCTAAGAATTTGTACACAAGATGCATTTCAGCCTTCAACTATACCCCCATGTGACAGACGACAGTCAATCGAAACTCAATACAGCCACATGCACTTATAAGCCAGGAGTCTAGAGCCCAATATGTCATAATCGGATGCCCGTATCCAACTATCGTTCGTGCTCTTGAGCTTTCCAAACACACTCGCGCCCTTCCAGACGATCACTTGGGGGTCAAGTTCTCGAGGTGGAGGAGCAACCATAACTGTGTGGTCGCTATACCGCTTCATCCCTCGCAACCTAGACAATAAGGTTTCAATTATCTCTATTCGAAAACGTATAAACGGACAATGCACCCAACGTACCTCTCCTCGAGCAAGTGATTAAGCCCAGCAACTAGGCTTCCACCACCTACAATCATAATACTCCCGAGGTACTCCTTAATCTTCCTTTCATCACCTTTGGCAGCATGGCTAATACTCTCTGCGATGGCCTGGTCAAGCGCCAGGATTGGTACCGTCTTGTCTCTTTCCTCCGCTAGCTCAAGGGGAGTGGGACCGGTAGGCATCAAGATTAGAGGAACCGCACCACTACCACCACCACCACTGCCATTAAGAGCTGGTGAAGCCGTTCCTGGTACTGGCGTTCCCTCTGGCGCCGGTGACCCCGCTACAGAAGACCGTGGCGTTGCAGCAGATGTTTCAAAGTTGATGTGTGAGAACGGGTTCAATGCAGGACCTTTTGCCGGAGTCATAAATACAGGGTTGGCAGGGGTACCTCCTGACTCGGTAGCTCCGCCATTGACTGAAGCATTCCCATTTGAAGAGGGGCGTGGTGATTGGTACAAGGTGAGCTGTGCTGTCGATATAGGGTCGTCTGGCTTCCCATCGTATATATCATAAGACCGCTCAAGTAATGACCGCCGGCCTTGTAGCTTTTCGGAATGATCAAAAAGTTGTGGACTGAAATATCCCTATTTATTGCTCAACATGTTTATCTTATAAGGGTAATTCAAGGCCCATATTACTTACCATAGGTGCAATCATAACTTCGTCATAGCATTTGAAACTATACTTTTTGGTATCACTATCTGGTGTTCGCAAGTGGAACTCACAGACTTGTACACTAATGACGGCATCATTAAGTGTGTAATATTTTAATTTCAACTCCTCTGCCAGAAGATAGTCATATCGCCTGAAAAGATTGATTTCCTGATAAGGGAACTGGGACACTAGAAGCGCCTTAATGAATGCAGTGGTAACGTCCATACCACCATATTTCAGATTCATCCTACGGACTTTTAGCAAATCAAGCCTGGAAAGGAAAGGGTTCATTATTCACCTTGATTCAGCAACACACATTCCCTCTTCAACACAGCATACTGAAGTCTTTTGCGCCCCAATATCGACAATGCAAGCCTGAGAAAACCCTGCCCCAAAACTTGCAGCTAAGGATTCCTATGTCCCCAGATTTCAAATGAGTATCAACCCCACAAGAATCAGAAATAGGAATGATTTCATGTACCTGTATTATGCAGACCTGCTGGAAGAAAAAATCCTTGAACAGTAACTCCAGCATTTCATTTATATAGACCTTTTCATAAAGGTCAGGAACCACCAATACTGCAGAATATGTCCCTTGAATATCTTTCTTCTCAATTTCAAGCTCTCTTCGCATTGCCTCCTCTAAAATCACGCTTATGTCCTCAAACAGCCTTCTCTTACTTTTGTATTCTTTCTCATTGAGCCACCCATGCCGCATAGGCCAAACCAGCCTATACCTTGGGGCCGACGTATCGGGTATTCTCAACGCCTCGTAGCCGACGAAGTATTCCGGCGGGTTATCTCGTGGTACTTCGGTCCATTCCACCCTGTTAGGGTCGTTATGCTCTTTGACCACTTCGGCAGAAGTGCGATTATTGTATGAAATAACCAAGTCCTTAGAGTTTGGCAAGATGCGTCGCTTGTTATTCCGCATTCTCTGCTTGAGATCACTAGATAACTCGTTCAGTCGATCCGTAAATTCCTTGCCGAAGAGATCTTCATCCTCCTCATTGTCTTCCTCGCCATCCTCGCCACTTTGATCAACCTTCAATCTCTTTGGGTGCGGCGACTCCAGCTCAAACTCTGCTCGCTCACTTCGCCTTGCTATCACATTCGGGATTGACTTTGGGAGCGCATCACTCGCAAGCCCAATCCGCAAATTCTGACTGCCAGGATGTATGACGATGACTTTTGAGCCAAGCGCTTCTTCCTCCTTCTCGTCCTCCTGATCCACATCCATTGCATCACTGTAGCCAATGGCAGCTGCTTTCTCTTTGGCCTGCTGCTGCAGGGAGGCTTTGGCATTCTCCTCCTGCTGCTGTCGATAGACCATCACTTGGTCCTCCCGCTTCAGATACTCCCTACAAGCGGCGTCAGCCAGCCAGCGCTTCGCGAGAGGGCGATCAAACAAACGTGTAGTAATTCTTCTGGTTGATCATCTGAATGGTGGGCCATGTATGCGACCTCAGGTTGTTATCGGTTCTTTCCAGGCCTGGTAGCATTGCGACACTCAGCTCCATCGCTCCGCAAGTCGAAGGGATGATGAGAACCTACCCTCCTCCCGAAGAAGAGCCCGTCCCGATTTCTTTGCTGGGGGCATCGCGGAGGGTTTGTTGGCGTGGGTTGCGTGGGCAGTGAAACGAATACTGTCGATGCCTCTGGCAATGCAATGTCGAACGCTGCGATGTCCCCACGGTCGCGAATCTGAAGTGGGCCGGCCGAAGCGTAGCACCACCAATGGGTGCGGCGGGCGGAACGAATCAGAATATGCATAGCTTCGCTCCCAGGCGCGCTGTCGGCTGCTCTGCATCGCGCTAAAGCGCCCGCAGCAATCACGCTAGAGCGCTTGCAGCAACCCTCCAGACCAGAGGCCTGTTGTTCTCTATATAGGTTACTCTTCCCCACTATTCTATATGTATATTTACAATAGCTAGACAAGGAGAGCTATTCCTCTCCCTCGGCCTCCCGCAGAACCACAGACTTCGAAACCATACATAGCCATGGCCTAATAAAGAAACAATAATACGGCACAGATTCGGAACTTTGACCGAACTAGCCCCCGTGTACTTACCAGTTTAATCCCCATATACCCATAAGCTGGTTGCTTGTTTTTTAACAGGTACACCCCTTCTCTGCAACTCACGCCTAGCTCAGCCAGGCTTTCTTCACAAACCATACCATAGACACGGCCCGTCTGCAGCCCCTATATACCTACAGCCCCAATGTACTCATAGTCCCCCGTGTACCCACCAATTGATAACAAAGATACCACAGGTATAAACGCAAACAACGGAAAAATGAAAGCAATCAAAAAAGAACATGGGACTAGTCAACCTACCAAGAAGAGTGCGGTGGTACAGAGGTTGACTAAACGGAGAGGCTGCTGAATGTGTTGCCCAAGGGGGTCGTTGGAGATGTTGCTAGAGAGGCCGTTGGAGGGGCCGCTGAATGCTAGGCTGCTGGAGGGGGTCCAATTGAGAGGCAGTGGGGAGGTTAGGGGAATGTGCTGTTGAACGTGCTGTTGAACGTATGGTTGAAGTGGCAGTGGGAGAGGTGATGTGAGATGCTGTTGCAGCTGCTGAGGGCGGCGGAGGGGGGATGTATAATATTACAGAATTGCGTGAAGGATTATTATACCCAGGACACTCAGTGTAAATACCTCCTACGATAATGACACTCCTAACGTGCAATCGCAAATTTCATGGCATCGGCGCACAACTGCGGACTCTCACAATCGCCACATGTTTGGCAAGGACGCTGTCTAGTTGAAGTGGGCAGTAGGAGAGAGAAAATGTTGCTTGAAGAAGTAACCACAGGATAAACAACAGAGCTTAAATATATGAATTGTATGTATGTGCTGAGCTGCTCGCGGGCCCATAGCGCTTTGAGTAACGAGTGAAGCTACATTTTAGTTGCCACGCCGATTGATCGCACGGGTTACTTTCTGGCAATTCAGTTCTATATTTTACCCTAAACTTCGCACTTGATTATAAGATAGCTACTATTAATTACCTGTCCAATAGCGAACAGTGTGTCAACCAGTATATGATATAATGAACAGTCTGCTGAATATTCAATTGAGTAACCGTTAAATAACAATATATGGAACAGTCTATCAAGCAGCATAGCACAGAAGTAGCTTCACTCATCGCTCAATGCCCATCGCAGGCCATGCTGCCAATGGGCCGCCGATGTCCCCAGAACATACATTAAGGCCAACAATCACAACCCAGCTATTCACCGGTAACAAGTCAAAGCACCCAAATTATTAATATAAAACCGAAACCCCCAATCTAAACATTCATCAACTTTGTTCAAGCTACTACAATTCCCAATTCATTCCATTTCCATTTTCAAATTGATTAAATGCAATCTTCGCCCAGTTTCAACGTAACGTAAACCGCAACGCTATCCACCCAGTTCTCAAATACCAAGAAGCAAATCATTCGACCGACACAAAAGCCCCATGTTAGCCCGTAAAAAAAATAACAAAATAAAAAATATATATAAAAAAAATAAAACTATACATAAATATATAGACACAAGAACAATAAATCAACATGCAATTAGCAAATTGTAAATCAATTAGCAAATTGTAAATGACAAACTGCGGCTATGAAAGCTTGAAAACTTGAAGGAAGGTCTTGTTCCCTCTGTGACTTCCCTTCTTCATCCATCAGATTCCCAAAGATCATCGCTCCAATCTAGCAGGTGAAAAAGAAAGCATGAGAAAAGAAGAAAATGCCATACATGTATGGGATTCAGCGAAGTAAGGACTATCAGGTAGCGCTATAGCGTGATACCCAAGCGGAGAAGCAAAATTTTAAGTAAAAGGGAAAGGAAAAACACAATGCTCAAAAGACCTAATGAATGCAGAGGATGAAGTGGGGCGCTGGAAGGAAGGATTCAAGACACTAGAGAGAACAAGATTACGCAGTTCCCTCAAATATCAATCTCAATCCCCAAGTCCATACTGGCAATCACATCATCAATCCCCTTCTTCTTCCCTCCCTTCTGACTAACCGGCACCACCGCTGACCCGCTATTTTCCGTTGCCCCTCCACTCAATGTCGTCTTCGCCACCCCCTCTGTCGCTTTACTTACTCCGTCCGCATCGCCACTTGCCGCCGCAGCAACTTTCTTCGCGTCCGGATCCTCATGCATAACCTTCGCTCTTGTCTTCACTCTCTGAAACGGATTATAAAACTCCGACGTCAGCTTGTTATCCGACATCGCAGCCAGCCGCGCCTTTCTTTTCTCCTCAAGTTCCGCTTTCCGGATTTCCTCCCTGTTGCGCGCGCGCGCAGCAGCATTGAGCTTGGCAAGCTTCGCTTGGGCATCATCGGAAGGCTGAGTGCCGCGCATAGCTTTTCTTTGCAGGTCATCAATGGCCTCGATTTCCTTGTCTATCCGCCAGACTTCTTCCTGGTCGCCAATAAGAAGGGCTTCTTCACGCTTGGTCTTGAGTTGAGAGCGCTGGACGACAAGTGAGACTGTGTCGATCTTGTCTTTGTTGCGCTTGGCGATCATTGCGGAGATTTCCTCAGGGGTGAATGTTCGTGAATCCAACTCTCGAAGATCGTTGGCCTTCTTCCGTGCGAGCGAAAGTGGTGGGAGAGGCATTGAATCGACGTTAAGTTGGGCTTTAAAACGATTGAATTCAGCCTGTGAGTGGTATTAGCTTATTATACGCATGACCAAACCATAAGAGGAATATACCTCTGTGATTGCTCCATCGGACATCAGATCCATTGGGAATGTACGTTCAGCTTTGCCTTGTACAAGCTGCAGGTGTTTATCTGTACGCCGTCTACCATCAAGTAGAGAATATGGCTTGCCCGTCACAATTCCTTGAAGTTATTAGTCCCCAATCTCCGACTGAGGTTGTAGAAATGACTTACCCTTGATCTGTGCAACTCTATAAGCGTTCTTTCCAGTGTCTCGGTCATATAATGAAACTCTCACGAAGCAATCTTTACCAAACATTGCGTCAATCACAAGCCAATTTACCAAGTATGAGCTCTCCATGAGCAAGGCAAAAGGGTAAGAAAGAAGCAATACCTATTACAGCCTCTTCAAAGCCAGGATAATCACAAAGCTTTGTAAAGCCTGTTCGTCCGATCCGTGCTCTATTCACATCATGAAGCTCAATCTCTCGCTCTTCTTTCTTCGCTTCATACAAGTCGTTGGCGTATTCCACCCGGTCATCATCATCATCATCATCTGCAATGCTACTCTTCTTCCGTAGTTCGTCATCTCCTGTGGAACTAGGTTTATCTTTCCTTGTGCTCCTCTCCTCACGCGCTCTCTTCATCTCATCCAGTTTACCCTTCTTTGAATCAAGCTTCTTTGTTTGTGGCATTGTCTGTGTACGTGTTGAGCGCCTAGTAATGCTTCCTCCACCAGACTCTCCGCCACTAGTATTTCCACCTCGACCGGATCCAGCCCCAGATTCCTTGCCGGCTGCTGCAGCATTTCGTGACTGTGAGCGTAACAATGTCCGAAGATGTCTATCTTGCACTGCTCGCTCAATCTCTGTTGCACGTTCTGCTAATACAGCTTCACGTTCGACTTCGGACATCGCCATTAGTTTTGCTTTGTCGGCTGCATCTTTGTAAGTCCCTTCGTAAGGATATAACTCGAAAATTCCTTCATCGTCTGAAGATTCTGACGATGAGGCATATGTATTGTTGTTTGTGGAGCGTGTCGGAGCTGGCCTTTCGTCTTCGTCCTCGTCCTCCTCCCCCTCCTCAGATACCTCAGACTCTGGGGCGTCGGACAATTCAGATCTATTGTCAAGAGTGTGGTCAGTTACTAGATTCACACTGGGTATTGAAAGGGATAGAACTGTGATAAAAGGGAGTACAGCTTACTCTTCCTCCTCATCCTCACTGTCACCCCGCCTGCTCTTTTTCTTTGACTTCTTCTGTGGTGCAGTTCTCGACTTCTTCAGCCTTGACGGAGACACTGAAGTTGGCGGCTCCGACCGTTTCCTGCCATTTGTGGTGGTGGGAGGAGACAACCTCTCTGGTTTTGTCTCCGCTCCAGCTAGAGCGAGAATCTCCGCGTCAAGTTCATCCATTTCTCACAGGAGGTTTGTAGTTCGCTGGTAAGTGGCGTTTGGCTGGGAGCACGCTGGGGGGGGTAGATCTGGGAGGATGTGGGAGAGAGTGGGAATGAAAGGGAGGAGTTTTCAGAAAGGGAGCAAGGCAGGCTTATATAGGAAACGTAGATTTTTCAGGTCAGGAGGCGCATGAGTGTAATGGCCAGCTCCGTAAAGAACAAACCCACACAACGACGGCGACAGACCACCCCCTTAACCGAATGATTAGCAGCAACGCAGCGGGCAGTCAACAATTGTATTTGATAAAATTCGATAGGATACATTTCTGAGGAGAGCGAAGAAAGATGTAAAACGGCAGGCTGCCTGAAGCAGAGAAAGAACAATTGGAACCAAGTATCCTTCTTTTTTTTCTCCCTCGCAGAATATATAACAATAAGAAACCTTTTCGTTTGCGGACACGCAAGATGCCTCATACCATAGACCAGGCTATTACTTCAAGGATAAGCTGCTGTTCAGCAGAGATGTTTGGATTTGGGATGGGTGTGTGAAGGAGCGGGGGGGGCGGCCAAGGAACGTGTTGGGTTTGGTTGGGTGTGTGGGTGAGGGCAGTGATAAAGTACTTCAGGGAAAGACGAAGCAGGAAGAACTCAGTTGCCGTAGGAAAGGGAGCGCGGAACTGCCGCCGGTAGCGCGCGTTTTACGCTTCTGTGAATGGACCGACACCTCAAGAATTTGTCGTGCATGAGGAACAGTTTGATGAGCTGGTGACGCCTGGATGGCTTATGAGGAAGACTTCCCTATGACGTGTGCCCTATCTTACTCTCCATTTATGATTTTCATAATTTTTCATGATTTTATCATTACTTTTTCCCCCACCGAAGCGCCATTATACACTGATACCGATAGCAGATCGATAAGCATGCGTCAATTCTCTCTACTACTGTACCCAGATACTAAGTAGCTTGTGGCTTCACTGCATGCCTGACGCCGTCCATATTTACCAGTCTACAAACCATCACGAAATCAGTGATAATGCAGTCCCACAAATTATGCTCTACATTGCTGACTCAAGCTTTGTCCTTCGGAGGTGCATGCTGTCGCTCGTTGTCTGAATAACTGTCGTCATTCAAGGGTATTGGCTCGACGCTCTTCAGTTGCCACTTCATTACATCTGTGGGTGAGATGGTTGCTTTGTGATATCTGTAGAGGGCGTTGGCTGTTGATAGAAGTCATCCTCGGATACGTTTTGAAAGGACACCTTCGGTTGTCCAGTGGGAGAATTGTTAAAGAGGATTGGAGCAGGTCTGGATACGAGGAGGGCGTGGAGGAGCCTCCACTTTGGGTTAGTATTATATGCGACATGGTGGATCTTGATCTAATAATGATGGTTAACTCTTCATTAACGAATAAACTCTGTCAACAATAAACCGTGAGCAAACTCGCTGGTGCGACCATCTAATCCGCTACGTCCTAACAAACTCGTCGCTCAACCAGACTAGTCGTCGCTTCCGCCTCCCGCCGACACTTCCTGCTCGCCCTATCGTAATCATTTCACCGTGACCCCTTCAATGAAATTCTAATTGACTATTTTCATTACGCTGTGCCTACACAAACTCTTCCCTCGTTGCACCTATCATGAAGAAAGTTCCCATTGATTCAATCAATGAAATAGAATCAAAAACAACTGAGAGCGCCATGTAACCCAACCCAGTATAAAAATCATCAAATTTTGAAGGCGGCAGCCTCTTCCATATGCTCGGTCAACCTACATAAATCACAAGCCACAGATCAATTACATCACTCATCCTGAGACAATTCCTTTCATACCCCATCCCTACCACCTCCCTCTCCACTCTCCTCCTCACAACCGACTTCAAGAAAAGAAACCCCATTCTATAGGAGATACCTTTCCTTATTCAGCTCCAACTCTGTCTATCGCTGTCTTCTGGTCGTCCTGCACTTTGCCAATATGTTCCTGGTATTCCTTGTTGTCAACTTCATGTCCTCCATCAGTGCCTCTTAATGCTATCAAACTTGTCATTGGCTATTTTGAAGCCTGTATCGATCCATTCGCCCATCCTTTATGAACTTTCGGTCCATCTTATTGTAGTCTCCCTTAACCGACTTCTTGAACTATAGCTTTGATTGTAAAGTAGTCCAGCGTTAAAAAGTCCAACGGCAGGACCGGCAAGTTTTATAGCTACTGCAAACCTCCATCAGCCAACTACTATACTATCTCCTTCGTGAAAGGATACATATGTGCGGGAAATTGTCTTAAATGCTCTGTTTATAACGTAGTATAGCAAACATGAGGTATCATCTACTAAGTATATATGTAAGCGAATAAAATGAGTTATTATTGCACGCAATCTTGAGTGAGCAGTGCCGTTCTACATGTGGACTACAGGACAGGCTATTTATAAGACAATCAAAAATTTTCATTGAGCTTCGAAACCGCATCGAGCTTCGACATGGCGCTGATAAAATCTTGCACAATAAGTGTATAATGTCATAGTCTTGATATACTGCTTGATACGATCACAACTTACACGGCATGAGGGTAACGGCATTCCTCCCAGTTGAACATTTGAATCAATAAGTTGAACCGCAAGGCTAGCATAGACGCACAAATAGGCGGTGGAGGGATGGACGGCTCCTCAGGTACGTAAGATAAATCAATCATCGCCAGTAACGCATCAAAGGTAGGTCCAATCTCGTCTTGAGATGCTGATTAAGACAGCGTTGATGACATGATCCTCGACTGATGGAAGTATTAATTGAGATTGCAGCTGGGGGTGACAATGGTCTGGAAGGCTTCACAGGCGGGTTTTTTGGAGGCTTGTGCTCGGGGACGGGTCCGGGCCTCTTCTACAGACGGCGGTGATATCTGGGATACTGTCTTGTTTCTTGGATGCGCTTGCATTTGCAGCGCCCTCACTTATCTCTGCAGGTTTTGTGATTTCCGGGGCCATATTGAGGCTCCTGTTTTGTGAGGTGGCGGTATTGGATAACCGGTACTGGAACAGTATTGAGCCTGTTTATCAATACTTTGCGGAGAACGTTTCAGGTTTTTGCTGAGGAATGGAAGTTGTGAAGCTAACAGATTGTGTTCATGAGGGACAAAAGGGAGGGGATACCTAGCCATAGGCGACAATGTTCAATGAGCCACCACGACTTTTAGCACTTCCTCCGCCAACTTTGCTGAGCGGGCTCCAGTGCGATCACACCGGTCAGCATCAGCCGCATGTAAGTGGCTGCAATATACATGCCCGGTAGAACTACTGGGACTAGTTAGAAAAGTTGCTATGTACAGTTAATGTGAGCGGTTTGACGGCATTGCACTGCCAAGTCATGTGACGAACACAGGATTGCCTGTTTGGCACATTCCCATCGCCCGTAGTATAATAAAATTAAGTTTGTTCCTGAAAGTCAGCTGAGCGATCATACGAGAGCTACAACTATCAGCAGGACTATTCTCAGTGCAAAGTCTATATATTTGTCGTACCAGTGCACGCATTTTGATGAAATGGTCCATAATCTATATCTAAAAAGCAGTAATATATACGAAGAAAATTATGCCACTTCCCCATCTCACCACTAGAATTTGTCACTCTGAAGTAGTAATCCTACAAACACCGAGACAATGTGCACTCGAGTACTCTAGCCAACTCCTGCGCTGCCATCAAGTATCACCATCTATTACCCAGGCAACCACAACACAATAAATAAATTCAACATACAAACCCAGACAGAAAAATTCCAACCAGTCGAGAAAGCAAATCCGGACACCGCAAAACCCCGTGAACCTAAAATCCGAAAACCCACCACACCAAGGAAGTAGAAAAGGAGAAATATCTAATATATACAGGACATATCTATATAGCCGATAGCCACTCAAGAGTTCATGAGCACACCGCCCTTTCCGGCATCGTTATTGGCGCACTACACCTAGCATCCCAATTCTTCTCGGCTACTTTGGACCCTGCTGACCCAAACGGTGTCATCCCCTCGCTACCTTCCATGGCTCCGTCATTCCCCTTCATCTCCTTCACTTCAGTTCCCACCTTCCTCTCGACCTCCGCCATCTTTTCCTTCTCTTTTCCCTGTCCATCCGCATTCCCCAAATTAGCCTTCCTTAAAACTAACAACCCCACAACCTTCTCCTCCACTACTGGTACCGGTATGGTTGATGCTGAGAGTGAAGGATGTGCTGTTGAGGCTCCCCTCCTCAACGGACTCGGACTATCCGGCACCGTCAAGTTTGTGTCCGAACTTTGCGCCGAAGGCTCACTCACCGACCCCCGCGAGACTGGCGTTGACGGCTCCGGAGACGCTGGCCACTTTACAGAAATCGATGATGAGCTCAGAGATTTCCTCCTAATTGTTATCGAATTATGTCCCGCTCTAAGCACCTGCATCCGTTTCGGCATCGGATTTATAACCTGCGCAGCTGGCGGTATTGTTCTTATTGCCTCAACACCCCTCATTCGCGTTACCCTGTAAACTTCATACAATCCCAAATCCTCTCCGGGCTCTCCAGTCCCAGAAATTTGCTGCCTTCCGGATGCAGCTGTGGTTGCAAGCGGGCTTCCCGGTAACCCGGACACCTTCCATGTCTCTATCTCGCCAGTTGCCAATTGCTCCTCTTCTGTTGGTGGCCGATGGTAGTTCCACGTCCGCTGTGCTATCGTGCCAGGGAGGATCTCTGTTGGATACGAGACATTAGGAATGGGGTCTATGAGCTGGGTTATGTGGCGTACACGATCGATTTCGCGGGCACGTCGACGGGACCGGCGAAACGAGACTGATGAGATTGGGGGAGGATGAGAACTGTACTGGGGGGTTGGGAGGGCAGAGTTGTAGGTGAGGGGCGTGGAACGTTCCGTAGGCAGGGTATAACAGTTGAAGGGGGCACAGAGACTCGTGGGGGAGCAGACCAGAATGGGACGGCCCGGCGGGGATGTGGCTCTGATGCAGCGGCGGGAATGTCGATGTGGGATTGTGTTGGAGAGAGTTGGTGAGGACCGAGAAACAGCTCATGAGACCAATATTTTACATATTGAGTGCGCACCTTCTTCGGTGCCTTCTTGCGGGCTTTGCGGCAGGCGGAGCAGCCAAGGATGTAGAACGAGAGCACCTGGATGAGGGTGCAACATGATGTCTCGCTGTCCTCGGCGGAGGAAGGCATCGACTAAGTAGAAAGCTGTATATGTAGCAGCCGTTCTATAGCTGGCAGGGAATACTATAAGGTATAGGGTATATGCCGTCAGGTGACTGACCTTCTGCCTTTATGGCAGGGGAGGAAAGTAATAAAGATTGCAAGAAGATCAGGTCAAGCGTGGTGGGCGTACAACTAGACAAGGGGAGAATAGATGAAAAAGGATACAATTCAATAATTTCGCAAACCCCGTTGTGCCCGAAACTACCCTGATGCATCCCGCCTTGATAGCCGAATAGATTTGCAGGTGGAATTTGACTTTGGGATTTTTACTTTAAGCTTCGGGCTGCTGGTAAATGGCCTTCGTGCGTTAGTTGGCGATGATGGGAGGTGCGAATGGGGGCCGGGAGGGCGTTGTGCCTGCTTGTGTCTGATTCTCTCTCCCTTTCTCCGCCTTCCGGAAACAGGCCTGCCGGGAAAGGCAGTGGTCAATGCGGCGGGCGTACGAACAGAACACACGTCGAAGGGACTCGGGACTCTGCGCAGAGCGACTCTCACTGTCTCCGTCTCGTTTTCCTCTCTAAGCTCCAGAAACTCCAGTGCCCTTCCTTAAGTTTCTCCCTTCAATAGTCGAATAGCTTAAATGCTCAAACTGAAATACGTAATATGTGCCACACGCCTTTCCACAAAGGTACGTTGAATGTATGTCATACAACATTAACTTTCGTCTCCTCCGGACCCGCTTCGAGGCCTCTTTCCTCACCCCCTCCGTCCCCCAACACCGAAGCTTTGACGCCCGTTCGTTTAGATAACCTCGACAGCAAACTGGCGTAGTCGTCCTGAAGCCCCAATAATGGTGCGGGCAGTATTGTGCTTGATGTAATGTGCACAACTAGCGAGCGAATTGAAAACAGACGTCAACATAGACTTAACGGAAGGCGTAGGAGGTAAGTGAAGAATAAGGTAAAGTAAGGCAAAAATACGGCTAGGCACTTGCTTGATGGTTGTGCGGAACGGGAACGGGATCGGCAGAGGGATGGGACGGGCCCGAGCTTCCGCGCCTGAGTTATGCTTTATAACATGAAGAAAGATGACTCCCTGGGTAAAGTATCCCCACTCCCAGGCTACAACAGATTGAACGAACGGAAGGGGACAGGTATAAGAAATATCCACAACCAAGGATACGCATTGAGGCGTATCTGGGGTATCCAGTGCATTTTTTATCATAAAATATGTGTCTGCTTCGTCGGATATGAGGAATCAGGGAATGACAACCGCAATTGCGAACAATTTCGAATCCATATGAGGGGATAGGTACGTACGTCCGGAAAGCGGGGAGGTTGAATTGGGAGTACATGTGGATATCCCGATCGACTACAGGGTCTGCATGTCAGCAACCCTTGCGCTCTGCGGAGTTGAGGCGATCCTGTCCACTTCCTATGCCTTGTGATGGTTGCGACATTTTCCGGGAAACAGCCTCCATTGTCTTATTCTATTGAATATCCATTCACTCCTCGTGCCAGTGACATTCACATCTACATGATTAGGTAAATCAGCTCCTTCCTTTTGACTCAATCGTAAGTGGCCTACGCTTTGAATAATTGTCAACACTCTTTAGCGCCTTAGGGGATTTGGGGTAATTCATTTGCAAGAAAACTGAGGTTGGCCGGGTTTCCCTCCAGACATCGCAAGTCGTTTTTGTGCCATTATGTCAGGCTCACTTCCAAGCTTCCGAACAGGCCACTACTTGCCGTGAGAAATGGTATGTATTACAGGATCAACAGCTTGACATGGTGATTTATCAATTCGGGTCTCTTGCATAATATGAGCGGTCGGGTTGAGTATCCCTAGAGAAAGTGTTTTTCATAGTACCCGCTAATCTCACATGTCGCCAATCATGGTGGTTAATGGGTATGATGGACCACGGAGAGGCTCAATGGCAATAAGCTCGCGATCGTCTGTGGCTACATGCTAGATCTCGTCATGTGAAGCAGACCCTGGTAACTGGCAGACTAGGATTGATCATAACAGTAATTCAGTGCGCGATATCTGTTACTGTACTCCCATATCCTCGCTCCTCATCAAAGAACGAGATCGTAAATTATAGTAAAATCCAGCTTTCAGTAGGTAACCGCCACGGTAACTTTGGTGCCCTGATTTAAAAAGTAAGTCGTTACGCTTGCCCCCTTCGGAGACCCAAATTAAACAAAGGGTTCCAACTCGTACCAGCAGGGGTTTCATTTGAACGAAAAAAGTTTTCCCAGATATATAAAAAAAAATATCGTTATGTTTTCTCATGTCTCAGCAAGAACCGAGAATGAAGATATGAGCCAGTATTGTTCGCCGGAAGTTAATAATCAACATGAAATTTGCGATACAACCAACGCAACGCAAAACCTATCAGCAACCACAACCTGATATGAACTAAGGTAGAAATATCAAAAATCTATACTATTTGAGATGCTCTATCATTTTATGATATTTTCATGGCAAAATCTTTATTCGTTGTGAAACTGAAAAGGTTCAAAGTTTTTTTACTTTCTTAGGAAATGTACCAAATGTTACATGCCAAGCCCCATACAAATGGATTAGTCATCAAAGGGTTCCCCGCCGGTGACTTATATATACATGATTTTTGAAGGCCTCTGTACCATATTGGTGACCATCCTTATATGCCTGCATAATATGAAGACACTTATTATAATAACGCCAAATAGAGATGTCTGAAATAGAAAAAAGAGCTTTGGGTATAGTTTCTCGTAGACCTGCAATAGACTCTGGAAAAACCTTCTATGAGTGGTGCGAGCGTGGGCAGCTGTAGACGTAAAGCGAGCGTGTAATGCGACCGTGTAAAGTGACCGTGGCTGAAGGGTGCGCGATTGCTGAAGCAGCAAAATGACATATATGGTGCTGCTTACTAATGCTGGCTGGGACATGTTGATTATTAACTTCCGGCACCATAAGACATACGATTTCTTGACTTTAAGCCACAGGATTTTAGTCCCCGCTGTTAAACTATGGGATAATGGTACTAGTCAAATGAGGAAAGGCGAGGCCTTGAATTAAATCCAAGAACAAGCGGACCTTACTTGCGTGTCAATTCTGTCTTGCATAGAGAAAGTAAAGCTGATATGTGCAGTACAAGGTTCGTTGGTTGTGCTTGCATGAAATGCAAAATGCAAGCATCCGTACGGAAAATAAATGTAAGAAGAACCTTCTTTTGCATGGTTTTTAATAAATTGATATTGAAAGGCAAGAGTTTGGAAAAACGGAGGAATGATGGATACGCAAACAGGAACATTTTTTGGACAGAGTAATTGGAAGACTTTTGGTCCTTTCACTTGAAAGAACAACTTGGGGTTAGAAAGTGATTGAAAGCTTTAGATGGGTTTCTTTTTTTTTCATCCTTACATAATGGATCACGTGGTGGTGGATCCAGAAGGAGGATTCCCATATATATAAAGAGTTAAGTACATGTAGTATTGCAAAAGTCTGAATGACGGGGAGAGATGCCAAAGGAGCACTTTCAGAGGTAACAGTAGTGCAGGAGCTTCGATACTTGTTAGATGTAGAATAGAAGTGGAGGGTTATCAGGGTAACTGAATGACCTGCTGCTTCCCTTTCTGCTTGACAAGCATGACACTTAAAAAAGAACGGTGTAGGGTGATGCATTTGAGGAATGTGTTCCAAATTTCATTGAGACTAGAAGTGGGGATCGCTATAGAACGAGGCTGCATGTAGACTGCATACGAACGTGGGGCGCAATATATTTAAGTGCATTATTAGCGTCATATCGGCGACCTGCAGCAGCATCATTGACGGCTCCGATAGCAACCTCCCTGCGCCCCCGCCCACACTCCAAATCAAGCTTGGACTCCTCGAGCACCTAGGACTATGTACAGCAATAAAGCTAGGGGTTCATGAAATTTATGCTAAAATTTCGATATCCGTTGCTGAATTCAGAAACTTAAAATCCTAAATAGACTGCGAATGCATATTTGAAAACACCGCATCTCATCCAAACTTACCCAAGAGCGAGACCAGTAACTACTCGTCTCTTGAATCTTGCTCACCACATTCCTCTACATATAACTCTCGTTCACATCCATGAGCCACAACGCCCTCCCTATTACCCCTGTATGTACTTCATGCTTCCGGTCTCCTATTCCCTACCAACTTCACCACACCCTGCTCTAACACTCCTGATCTCCCCTAGCAAGCCTTCGCGCATGCCCTCACCAGCCTCACCCTCCCTTCCCTCCACTCCGAGTCCCTCCGCCTCCAAAACAGCATCTACCACCTGCGCCGTTCGAACCTTTCACTCGAACATTGCCTGCTCGATCCATCACTACCAGCAGATGACCAACGGGAGTTCAGAGATGCAATTAGAGAGAATGAGGAGGTGATAAAGAGGCAGGAGGAGAGGATAGAATTGGTAAAGCAGGAGGTGGAGAGGAGGGGATTTAGAATGCCGCATGAGGGAGAGGCGGGGGCGGAGGTGGGGGTGGAGGTGGAGGTGGAGAGACGGGAGGGAGAGGAGGGGACGAGGGTTAATGGGGTGCTGGGCGATGGTAGCAGGAATGGAGAGGAAAGGGTGAATGGCGTGTTGGGGAGGGAGGAGGAGGAGGAGGAGGAGGAGGAGACGACATCAGTACCAGCGTTAGCGCCGGTGTCGGTATCAGTAGCAGAACCTACGATTACAGCGACAGCACCGGCGACGACAATGACAACGACTGCAACGACGGAAACAGTATCTGTGATGCCAGCAGTGCCACCGCCAGCAGAGACACAAGCGCATACACGGACGGCCACGATACAAGCAAGCGACTCACCATCTGCGGAAGAAGACAACGGCATCTACCTTTAATCTTTCTTCGCTACTAAAAATCTGTGATCTATTGTATGTATACATCACACACCCTACAATGCCCCGCACACCCCAAAACAATACGGAAACAAGACATGAAGATCGAATGCATTTATATGTTATGTCTAATCTAGTACAGAGATAAATCCTGTTCTGTTGGCATAATGTAATGTACCGGCCACGCAAATGAAGGGAACGGAATAAAGTTAATGTAGCGCATTGGTAAAGAGACTAAGAAATAGGATGTGTGAAGAAACCCTTATAAACGCCTTGCCTCTGCATCATCAAATGTTGCATTTATATAAAAAAATTTTGCCTCAGATGCTGAGCGGCGGTTCACATCTTCATTGGTTGGCCAATTTGGATAATCTCACCCGTAGCCTCATCGGAGCGGAGAGTAGGCCAGGACGTTGTATCAGCTGTATAACAATGCGTTAGCACTTCTGCAGATCAATCGAGAAAAGGAACGCGGAGGACCCTACCCTTCTTTAACTTCAGTTCCACCTTTGTCCCCATGACGGTGTGTGTGCACTTTTCAGGATCTATGGGTCCATATAATGGGAATGTAATCTTATACCGTTTGCTGTCTGGCATAGGAAGATCGACATAAAGTTCCCGTGGACGGTATTCAATCTTTACCTTGTCCTTGTCAACCTTTTTGGCGAATATGGAGACGATGACATCTGAATATGTCTGGTAGAAATCATTCCTGATACCCATATTAGTATTTAAACGGTCGTTGCAAATCTTGTAGCACCCAACTTACTTGCAATGGACCAACTCTTCCTCCTCTTTGGATTTGGGAGCCCCAACAAAGAGATGTCGATCGGTCTTGCAGCCTTCGATTTTTAAGAATTCTTCAAATTCAAGTACCTTACGCTTGCAGCAAGAATACCCCTTGGACCCTGATAACCACAACCAAGTATTAGTGTCATGCTGAGTTATGTAAAACCGCCTTGAAAAAGCATCCACTGAGACAAACCCTCATGGAAGATTGGCATCCCAGGATGGTGGACACATGGAGTGTCGTAGGACTCCGGGCCCTCATACACAGCCTTGCACGCTCGTCTCTTACATGGTGCCTTTGGCAGCACTGGTATTGATGGATCATCTTGCTCCACTGGTTTCTCCACTTGTTGGACTTGCGGCTTTGCTACTGGTGCAGTTGCAGCAACTTGGGTCAGTGGCGTAGAGGTTCGATAGGTCTCCGTCCCATCCTTAGCAACTGTAGGAGCAGCAACCTCCGGCACAGGTTTGCCAATTGGTGCGGCAGGTTTTGGAGCTTCTGTAGAGTGCTTCCCCGTGGTGCAGGGAGGAATGGCCAGGAACTCATCGAAGGTCAATACCTGAAATGTTTCCCAAAGTCAGTCCTGAGTTGAGGCAGTTCCCATGAACCGGAATTGTATCATACCCTAGGCTTGCAGCATTGCCAGCCTAAATGCTGGGAATTAGCTCGAAACCCCGAATAAAAATGCAGTGGAAGCTAACCTTTTTGTCCTTCATGGAAAATTGGGGGTCCAGGATGATGGATACAATCCTCGTTAGAATCTGTGAACTCCTTTCCGCAACCTTTGTTCAAGCACTTGGGCATATTTCTATCAAGAAGCTACTATGATTTACTGCGAGGGTATCTGTGGTGCGTCAAGACCAGAGGCCGGCAGGAACTGTGGACGTGCGTTCAGCGCCGTTTGCAGCTCTTCAATGGAGTAGTGGGGGGGTTGGCGGGGAAAGATGGGGGAATTGGCGGGGGGGATTGGGTTCGGCGCAGAACAGCGGGCATGCTTTAAGTGCGAGGGATAGTGGGGGAGGTTGGGATGGGGGATTTGGGCATCGAATGTTCTAGCTCAGCGGAACCGCAAGGTCCTCCCGCAATCGTACAGCGTCGCACAGCCAGGCGGAGACGAGGCAGTGGCCAGCACGGCGCCGACCAAAACTTGCCCGGCGCCCGTCCACAGCGCGGCACCAGGGCTGCCACAGTGTCGGCCTCCAGCCGATGCTGCCGCCTGCTCTGCCCGCCCAGCCTTTGTCCTATCACTGCCCCCAGATACGGCTTATCAGATGGCGCTGTGCTGTGCGGGGCCTGACTAAGCCAGGGTCTAGCTAGCTGAAGCTTCAGCAAGGCACTAAAGCACCCCCTTACTGAGCTAGAGGGATGGCAAGAGGGCATAACTCTTCCGTCAAACATCTCTCTCCACCTCCATCACCATACCGCAGCATCTCGTGCTCTCAGTCCTGACTAGCAATATTTCACACGCCTTCGTGTGCATCCCGTACAGCTTTGGTTTTGTTCCTGATTTAACTCACATCCCCCCAATGTCTCAGTTCTTCAACTCCCTAGGGTGAGATTGCACCCCCTCCCCCCCTCCCCACACACTTCCACACACACGCACAACCCTAGGCGTCACTATACTACACTGAGTTGCGGCTATCATACTGCTTCCTCCGACTGATAAATATACGTCCCGGGAAACGTATTGAGCTGACTCTTTATTCATTTACATGAAGTCGAAATTTCGGTAGAAACCCGAACCGGAACCGTGACAAGAAGCCTCCTCCACTCCCAAGTTCCGGTAGCGATGGTCAAGGCCAGCAAGCAGCTCCTTCCGCAGGATGGACGCCCTCTACTCCGGCTACCGGAAGACAAACCATGAGGCCCTTGATGTTGTGCCAGCCATTTGTCAAGGCCTCATTGCTTAAGGGAAGCTTTAAAACGATTGTCGTGTTGCCAAAATATGTGGACGAGGGAGAGTGGATAGCTCTCAATGGTAATATTTTCTTTACTAATCTCGCGTGATCGGCCTCTACTCACGCTATTTTCCGCCAGTATTTGAATTTTTTGATTATCTGAATAGATTTTATGGGGTTGTTTTGGAGTTCTGCACCATCAAGAATTGCCCATCTATGTCCGCTGGTCCCGGGTCAGTACTTCGTCGCCAAATGCAGGAGACTCCCTTACAAGACACATAATTTGCTAACCCGAGCCAGACTTGACTACTCATGGCTTGACGCCAATCGGCAACCAACGCGCCTCCCGGCCCCAACGTACATCGAGTATGTGATGACCTGGATTAAAAACCGTTTGAATGACGAATCAGTATTCCCTACAAAAGCTGCACCCACTACTACAGCTTCCCTTGCTACCCCCTCTGCGCATTCCGCCACAAACAGCGGCACCTCAACTCCAGTAGGAGGTGTGCAGCCCGGCAATTGGATTGGCAAAGACGGTGGATTCCCTCCAGCGTTCTTCCAAACATGTAAGGCTATATGTAAACAGATGTTCAGAGTTTTTGCGCACATCTACCACACGCATTTTGATAAGATTGTGCACTTGAGCTTGGAAGCACATTGGAACAGCTTTTTTGCGCATTTCATCCATTTCGTGAGGGTAAGATCCTCCAAATGCACTTTACGGGCTGTCGCGGAAATATGGGCTAATTGGCCATCAATAGGAGTTTGAACTTCTGGAGAAAAGAGATATGGAGCCACTGAAGGAACTCATCGACGCATTTGACGCACAGATCGCGGCGAATAGTAGCACTAGCAAAGCGGCCTAGAAGCACGGGAGCATTATACTAAATGAATCATTTTAAACTATCATGTCTCTGTGTGGCGTTTGGGCAATTGAATTCTCTTATCATGTCATGTCACAGTTCGAGCAATACCATGAATTGTCAGTTTTTGAACTTGGGATGGGATGTGGAGTATACTTGTAGTAATGAAATGTTTTTTTGTTGTCTGAACTTCATGGAATCGATCATCCGTATCTCGCAGCACCTTGTCAGAATAGTACACATGCTAGATTCCTCGAAATATAATGGTAATTGAACGTACTACCAGAAGTCGACAAGCCTTGAACAGCATCGACACTGCCAAGCCGGTAGGTGCGAAGCATAAGTGGCTCTCGGGATACGATGCAACCCCACCACACCACTGCGGTCAATTGCACAATGAACATCACAATTGCCCGGGCACGACGACATACACAATCTGTCTCGGCAATCTGCTCCCAATGCCTTGCACAGCACACCGCTCGGAGGCCGTTGCAGCGCCTCAATTCAGTCCGACGTTCAGCGGGGCCAAGCAGCATGGCTCACATATGGTCTCCATATTCCTCTGCCCTTCAGACATCATCTAGCCATCGCTCATTTTCAATCTCCATCGTCCGACCTGCAGAGCATACAGCTAAGGGCGCAGGCATAACACAATCATTGCAATACTATAAGCAACACAGTGGATCCATAACGAGCCTTTCCCAAGCCATTGAGTCGCAACTCTTCTCAAAATCGGCCCCTGGTGAGGAAGACGTAGTTGCTGCCTTGCATGCGTGCAAGGACGTCGTGAAGCAAAAGCGGACATCACCGCATGCGACAAAGGTCTCGCCTGCAGCAGCAATTCTCTCGCTAGAAGATGCATCAAAATCAGTGACTCTAAATCCGGTAGTAACAGTCTCTGCTCTTCCCAGTGCCGATCCCGCCGACCTTCAAGATCTTGCAGAACTAGCGTTTTCTATTATCAACCACCCCACCGTCTTTATCACAGAACCTATACTCTCCTCCTACGTCGATTTATGCGTCTCCGTGCGCAGTCTCAATTCTTTACCAGCGGCCTTTGCATTATATGCAAAGAAGCCAATTCTCCGCTCCGGGTCCAAAACTCCAAGGAAGACGAATCCAATATTACCGAAATATGCCATTCCTGACGCTATCGCAACCCAGGCGCTGGATGCAGCAATTTCTGCAGAGGATATGGAACTTGCACTTGATATCATCTCAACTACTTACGGCGCCCCGGCTTACCGATGGAACAAAATTATCAGAAGGGCTCTTCCTGCTGGTGCTGCGGTAGTTGTATCTCCAGCGGCAATGTATGTACTTGCAGACGCCATTGCAAGATACCAAGATGTTGTTCAGCACGATGTCGCCGTGAAATATGCATTTGTCGGGCTTCTGGCATATTTGGGTTTCACCGGAAGCCTTGGTTTGATAGCAATGACTACAGCGAATGACCAAATGCTCAGAGTAACGTGGCTGGTGGGAACGCCGCTACGGACAAGGTGGCTTATGGAAGAAGAAAGAGCTGCGTACGATAAAGTGGCCCAGGCTTGGGGCTTTCAGGACCCCTATCAACGGTATGTTCATTTGAAGCCCGGAACTGGGAATGTGAGGAATGCATAAGCTAATTTGAAGCTCTGGTTTCAGTGGTTTTGAAGAGGGTCCTGAATGGGAGCTGTTGAAGGAATATGTCGCAGGAAGGAGCATGGTGTTGGATGACCCTGGCCTAATGGAAGGAATGGAGTAGATACCTTCTTTCGCTTGCTCACGTGATATAATTGGAGTCCGGCTCTGTGTGATAACTAAACTCTGGCATGCATCCGCCCAAGAAGCATTTATAGACTAGCATCCGTCTGCTTATCTCCAAGCTGGTTCGAGACTGATGCGCAAGCAAGCTCCAGTGACACATAAAGTGGGGGTAAAGTTTGTAAAGCAAGAACTGAATGCAACGTTTCAATATCACGTGGTTGTGGCAACTGCTAATGCTGACAAATACTTCAGCTGCCCGACGGACATTCTCCATCCGCTGACTAGCAGGGACATTCCACAATTGTCGAGCTCGATTTTTCCGTGGCCCATTGAGACGACACGGTGTCCTTACCTACTTGTTTATGCGGAACTGCTTAAAGGCGAATGGTTTATACCACACAATTGGGCAAATGCTAACGTGAAAGGGATGGACACTGGAGAGGCCCCTTTGAGGTATTCTCTCGAGCTCGGCTCGGGGGTCGCGCAGCAGATACATGATCCTCATTAGATGTTCAAGACGTCGGCGGTGCATAAATTAAATAATTCTAATAGAGCTATTTTGTGCACTTGAGCCTGAGAAGCAGTTGAGTAATTGCAAGCTTCCAGAGCTCACTGCGCTGCCTAGAAGCTACATGCCTCATATAACTATTGCGCAGCGATGCATGGTGGTTGCAAGCCGAATTGGAGATGGCGAGGGTAACCGTCCAAGCTGCCTGCTGTGTACAAGCTGGAGAGCGACTACCATTTGCCAATTGACCATTGGGATCGTAGACGGCGTGCCGGGGAAGAGGGCACAGTGTATATATTGTTGCGCGGCCATGCCGGCTTTGGGAAGAGTACAGATTACAGTTGCGCGCCCAGGACGAGGAATCAAGCAGGGAGACACAAGAGCGCGCTGGCAGCAAAGTGCTCTACAAGCACGCCGACTGCCCCATCCCATCCTTCGTGCTGCTTGCTGCTACGTTACCCCCTCCGTCTGCACCCACGCCAACTATTAAGTGCAGCCCGCCAGGCCCTCCCTCGCTTCCTCACTCTTCTCTCTCCACAACACACAACCTCCCCCCCCTCCCCCCCCCCCACCCACACACACACACATACGGACATCGCACACCTCCCTAGCACTCGCTCGTGCACTCCAGTGTCCAGATACCACGACCCCTCCTCTACTGCCCTTACTCCTGCTGCTCACTCGAGTATCACGGCCATCGCAGGGTCAAGTGACCCCCCTTTTTAGCAACCCTCAACACAGCCCGTTTACAACCCTACACTGGCTGTCCATTAGATCTCACAGCTGTACCTACCAAGCACTTTGAGACTCTTCTCTTTCTTTGCTGCTATCTAGTATCCACCTTTTCTAGTTCACTTGGTGGTAGCTTATGAGTTAAATTTGATAGCCTTTGATCGGTTCTACAGGCTTAGGTACCTCTCCGCAGTCTGCTGCATTAGTCTTGAGCGACATCTTCGAGCTCTGCTTCACTGGCAATTTCCTTCTCCGAAAAGGCCTTTGAGCACGGACTCCTTATCCTGATTCCTGTCGCCCCTTCATTGCCATCCATTCTCCTTGGTCGGTTAGACCGCTGCACGATATACATATTATAGGTCACGGGATCGCCTGCAGCCTTTTGACGTGGTCTACCTGTCATTCGAGCCCTCTGCGTTGTGTCGAGTTTAGGCACTTCCGTTCATCCTCTTCCAGTCTTCAGGTCTGATCCTCATCTACAATGAACCCGTTCCTCTCGTGGTTGATATTCCTAGCAGTCGCCGGGGCTGCATACTACGTATACGCAAAACCAACATTGCCTTGGGACGCCAAACGGCAAGTTGAACAGGTAATTGTGACGAAGGGAGGGGCCATACATCTGGTAGAGGAAAAGGCGGAGAAGGAAAGAAAGAAGAAAAAGAAAACTGAAAAGACCCCGAAACCACAACCTGTCCCCCAGCCAAAGATTGTCCCGTCCTCCGATGGGGATTCGGAGAATGACGTTGAGGAGGAAGACCAGAAAGAAGCCATAAAGAGACTACATGCTTTAAAGAGTGGTATATCACTTGAACCAAGTGAGCCATCCTCAAAATCATCCAAAGCTCGTGGTAGAAAATCAGCTACCCAGAAGCAAAATCTCGCTGCACCAGCCAATACCTCGCGAGCTTCTTCAACTGGAGCCGATGCCGACATTGACGAGAAGGAATCTTCCAAGCGAGCCTCCTCCTCTGACCCCACTAGTGACATGGTGGAGCCCCCACAGCCGGGCCCGCGGGTGCTCAATGTCACACCCTCAACCCAGCCCCCCCAGAGAAGAAGGCAAAGACTACGTCGGTCACTCCCGAGCCGGGTGCACAGAGCAAGAAGAATAAGAAGAAAAAGGAGAAGGCAAAGCAGGCCAGAGAGGAGGAATTGCATGAATTGAACCTCGCTCGCGAGCGACACCGAGCGGCTCAGAAGGCAGAGGAGAGTTCACGACAGAAGAACACCCCACCGCCACCAGTGCAGTCTGCCTGGACTGCCAAAAGCTCATCTCCTGCCCCTAAGCCAACCTCAGGAGGTGCAGATGCTGACCTCCTTGATACATCCGACAACCCTGCTCCAGCTTCTGGCTCAGATAGAAGCGAGGAGGAGGCTCAAACCCATAGCTCCTACCTCGACCAGTCCCAATGGGAGGAAATCCCATCTCACGTCAGGGAGGAGAACGAGTGGTCTACAGTCTCATCCAAGAAGTCCAAGGATCGATCAAAGCTCAAACAGAGTGCCACAAGTGAATCGGAAGTGCCTGCTAAGGAGGCTGGGAAAGCTCCTACTAGGCCAGTTGTTAGTGCCAGTACACCAGCCATGATTCGAGGCAAGAGTAGTAACGGGTTTGAGGCTCTAAGCGATGACGCCGCTACAACGAGGTCGTCGGACTGGGCAGAAGTTGATGGATGGGAAGTTCATCCATCATCTTGAAAGAAACGCTTGTGTGAAGTAGAAGCGTAAGGCTGCAGAGGGGTGGCCTGGTACGGTAGGTAAGATGCTCGTTATGGAGTGGGCCCGTGTATAAAGCTTGAATGTTTTATTCTTGGCTTCTTGTGTGGGCTTGGTCTAGGCTTATGTTGTTTTGCTCCTTACCTTCTTCAATTTCTGTGGCCTCGTGTTCAATTATCTCTTTCCTCTTTTGACTAGCGGTTACCTTCATTCTACCGTTCATGTATCAAAAAGTCGATTTGATCTCTACGGGAACACGGCCATATCTTCCTTTGTTATTTCTGTCCTTTTTCAATGAATGTTGATGTTATATTATAGTATGGAATTAGCTTATTGCGACATAGACAATCTACATGTTTCTCGAGTTTTTTCCATAATAGAGACTTAATAGAGGAGGGGATGGGGATATACAACATACTGTATACAAGCATGCCCATATTAAATTCTTGCTGATATCTTGTGAAATGGGTTCTTGGAGAGAATTCAGGTGCCAAAATTATACCTTATGTAAGTGCGAACTTGCGGGAACGAAGTTGGTAGCTTCTGCCAGGGGTGATATATTGCTGTACCTAGAAAACTTAATAGTGGTATTCCTTCGACGTTCAAGTCGAACTGGCTCAAACCTGCACATCTCATGACCGGGCCCTTCGCAATTTAGGCATTGAACTACTAGAGATCCTACTAAGCTCCAAAATACTTCATCTCTGCGTGTACAGTACCATACCATATCAAGTGATTCCTGCTCCAGGCATAGTAGTTATTACGACATCAACATGATAAGCTTGGCACTACACAGTAGCTTCGCTAACAGGACACGGTAGTCATTTTCCTAAACGTGGAAGCGCTAAACTCTGGCCTGGGGATGAGGTTATCATAGCGCTAAGTAGCACAATTCGATTGTTCGTCCCATGTAATCGTGCTGGCGCTAACTGTGCTCTAGCGTCTGTAAGCTTTTCGATGAAAAGCTTCTAGATTGTTGCTGGCAAAAAGGAAAGAAGTCGAGAGGAAAGGGTATGTGTATTGATCCTGGATCCCTGCCTGTGTTTCCTGGAATAGATTTGAATAGAGGAGGAAGTGAACACATTGCCTCTACAGAGGAGACGAGGACAGGAATTACGGGTCGCCAATAGGGATGCACTGGTGTAGGCTCTACTAAGCGCTGGCGTTAATGGGTTCGTACGGTTATGAGTGGGAAGGGGAACCGAAGGCCATGCGGGAGCGGGTACTGACGATGGTGAGGATATATTCTGTCTGATGAGCAGAGCTGAAGTCCGCTGCGGGAGAAAAACAAAACAGCCTCAATTGCGGGGAGGGCGCAATTGAAGTACTGGCGAGCACAAAGCAAAAGGTGGCCGGCGTGCCCGAAGATGAAGTCGCGGGTTTGGCCGTTGACTTGTGTTTCGTTCATGCCTCCGACTCGACGTGGTCACTTAACTCTTACAAATTTCGGGATACACAATTGTGGTGCCGCATGTAGGCTTGCTTAGCTTTGACAGGTAAATGAAACGATCGACTCGGGCCGGCTACACGAGGGATCGATATGCGGCCGGGGGGGGGGCCGAAGGCGAAGAAGGCGAAGAAGCAGAGTTCAGGCAGGGAAGTTATCAGCGGCGAAGGAGGAATTGGAGGATGTGATAGGCCAGCAAGCTCAAAGGGGACTGGGCTTCGTGGTGATACTCCTGGAGGGGTAGTGCAACCAGACTATACACTACATACGTGAGGTATTGAGGAACTTTCACGGAGAAACAACTGCGGTCAGAGAGAATAAACCTCTTTGTCCTCTCAGGGCTGTACCCCCCTCCCCCCCCCCCCCCCCCCCTCCTCCCCCGCGTCTTGCTGCACCGCCGCCCGCCGCAGCGACGGCAGACTACTGAGCTCGTCCCTGTGTTCCTGAAACAGGCCCCACCGGGGAGAGCGCGGCATGCGAGCAAACACCTCCTTCCAGCCGCCGCCTGCGTAGGACAATTGCTCTGTATTCCGCTGGACACGCAGGCCGCCTCTGCTGGCCTGTCGCACGGCCCACTTGCAATGGCTGCCCACTCGGTGCTCTGGCGCGGGTACCGCCACTGCGCTGCTGCATGCTGGAGTCAGATTATAACCCCAAACGTTAGCAGCCTGAGGAGCGTCACCGCCGCCGCTTCTGCATTGGCTTCTGCATTGCATACCGCATGCCCGAGGTCCCCCATCCGCCCTCAGCTGCTCCTCCGCATGGCCCCATTCTGCTATATCACGGCCCAGCTCCCCCCCTCCCCTCCCCTCCCCTCCGCCCCTCCACCAAGCTCCCTTCGACTCCCTCTCCCAATCCGAACAGGCTCCACTATCGACCTCCCGCTCTTTGTCTCCCGCGTGATCGCACATGTTATATAATTGTTCCGCCTCATTCCTGACTCCTGCCCTGTGATCAAGCTTGCACCTGCTCCGCTTCATTCATTTGCATCTAGACGATCCAGAGAATTCACCGAGACGCTCTCATTTCTTGATTCGCCCCTCTGTGATTTTTTTTCTTTTTCATTTTCCTGAGAGTTTTCCCCTCTCGGCGCACGCCTGAATTCAAATTACCGAAAGCCTCGTTCCAAGTTATTTGCAGCTGCCTGTCCGTGTTAAAGTTTCTATACTAGTCGTAGTACATTGCTGCCCATCTCTCCTCATTCCTACAGCTGCACTAAAAGTTACCACCCCCCCCCAACACGCACGAAACCCCTCCAAGAATTGAGGACAACTAAACAACAACTTGGGTCAATTTTCTCCGGCATCATCGTCAGCGCCTTTGCATTATCCAGCACCTCCCGCAAAAAAAAAAATCACACCCTTACATATACACCCATTATTTTCTTTATTGGATTAAAGGAAATAGAAGCATAATCTCAAAGCCAAAGGCTTGATTTGGGAATTTATTTCACTTTCTTCACAGTTCCTTTTTTAAGGAAACTGTACCTAGCACATTCGACCCCCACAGAGCACCAGCAACCACAGATACCTTACCACCGCGCCCCGAAGAAGCATATACATACATTGAATTCGATAAACCAAATGTCACAAATCCGTGGCACGGCGAATTACCACCTGGGGTCCGATCAGAGGGTGTTTTCTAGCTCGGCGCACGCTGCAGCAAGCTCAGACCCATCTCCTCTCGAAACCATAAGGCAGCAGACTAGCAAGATTGAAGATCTATTAGATACCTACGCAGAGCCGATCAAACCGTGAGTTAGCACCTGTCATCTCACACCTTGTATACCTTTGTTTCTGGTGATCTTGTTGTAATGGCAGTGTTGAAGGTTGGAACATTGAGGATTTCGACTAAGCTGCAAAAGTCTTTTTGAGACATGGACAAGCTAACTTGAGAGTGTGCCTGGAACGACATAGACATCTACCAACCATTGGAAGATTCCTCATTGTTGTTACTTTCCTTGAAGATGCCCTCCGCATCATGACTCAATGGAGTGATCAGCTCCAATACCTTCATGAATACCGCAAAAGTCTGTTTTTCTCCCTCTCCGGCGCAATAGGCTGAGAATGCCGGGAGCGGGGGGCATGTTTGGCTGACTCGACCTTCTGTTTTCCTGTAGTCCCAACTGGAATCACACATTTGTTCCTTTTATTCAATGTCATAGCTATGGTTTCATGCTCAGCGCTCGTCATCATTCGCAAGTACTCCGAATATGCCGTCGGCGGTCTGTTGGCTGTGGTGGTCACTCAAGCTCTCGGATACGGCCTCATTTTCGACCTCAACTTCTTCCTCCGAAATCTCTCTGTGATGGGTGGCTTGTTGATGGTGCTCTCGGACTCGTTGAACCGAAGAAGGTTCGCGTTTGCAGGTCTCCCTCAAATTGACGAGAGGGACCGCAAGATGTATTTCCAGTTGGCAGGCCGAGTGCTTCTTATTTTCTTGTTCATCGGGTTTGTGTTTTCGGGAGAGTGGAGTATTAGCAGGATTCTGGTTAGCATTGTGGGATTGGTTGCATGCGTGATGGTTGTCGTTGGGTTCAAGGCAAAGTGGAGTGCGACATTGTTGGTTGTCATTCTGAGTGTCTTCAACGTTTTGATCAATAACTTCTGGACTGTGAGCATATCAGCACCCCTGGCCTTTTGTTCAAATCAGTGCAATTGGAGGAAGGATGCGCTAATGTGATGATTTGTAGCTGCACCCGGCACATCCTCACAGGGATTTTGCAAAATACGACTTTTTCCAAATTTTGTCGATTGTGTAGGTTGCCCTCTAGTTACCTGAGTGGTTAATGTCTGAAGCTGATATGAATTTTATTCCAGGGGTGGTCTTGTCCTTTTGGCGAATATGGGCCCAGGTACAATTTCTGTCGACGAGAAGAAGAAAGTCTACTAAATTAAGATCACAAAATAATCAAAACAAAACTTCTATTCTGATTGAATCGGTCTTTTCGTGGTTTATTTTGTTAGATGATCTACCTTTTTTTTCCCTTCTCCCTTCCATTTTGACTTTGTTCTTTCCTTTCTACCGCCTTTGAATGGGTTGTGGTGGTGAGCGATGATGATGATGAATGAACGAAAGTAGTTTGAGATAATATTTGTTTATTGTTTTCAAAGTGAGGCCGGATAGTGGGATAGGATCATAAATCCCCCTTCATTTCCCGTTCTCCTTGTATTTTTGGGTCATTGGGATGCAAAAGTAGCGTTTTGCGCATGCGCAGGTGCGCCCAAGAGCGGAAGAAGAGGAAAGAGTACATGAAAAAGGAGAAGAGAAAAGCAGATACATATGATATTCCCATCAACAAGAATGAAGATAACAATAAGACGAGAAAGGAGAAGTGAGCAATGAGAGAATGATAAACTTTCAGGTGGACAAAAAAAAGCAAAAGAAGCAGACGAAGAGATAAAAGAACGAAGGGATTTGAAGCAAAAAAAAGTGACATTGAAAAATTGTCATTTTGTTTGCACTCCCGCTCTCACAAATATTTGAGCTCAGCCGCACATATACAACTCTTGTTCCCTCTCTTTTTTTGCTGTTTGGTAGCATGTTACCCTCAATTCACTGCGCCGCTGCTGCTACACCTGCACTAGATCCTCTCCCCTTCAAATCCGTCCTCGTCCCATCTTTGCCGCTTCCATACTCTCCTCGCCCTCCTCTTTCTTTTATTCCTCTAATTGACATCAATCACCCGACGTG
The DNA here is from genome assembly GCA_015179045.1 of Kalaharituber pfeilii. Classification (NCBI taxonomy): domain Eukaryota; kingdom Fungi; phylum Ascomycota; class Pezizomycetes; order Pezizales; family Pezizaceae; genus Kalaharituber; species Kalaharituber pfeilii. The sequence continues at coordinate 377,808 of WHUZ01000043.1, forward strand.
GGGGGGAGGTGGAGGGAGGGGGGAGTTCATTATTTCTTCTGTTCCCTTTCTCCTTCTTATCCTTCCACATGCTTTCCGGTGCCTATTTACATTCTTGTCTGTTTTCCTTGTCTCTTTTGTATTGTTTGGTGTTGCGAATGGAATTTTCATTTTGTTTTTTTAGGTGCTTGTTTCTGATGTTTTATTCTTTTTCTTTTTCGTTTTCTTTTGTATATTCGATATGGGAGCATACGTATCTCTTTTCTCCCGCTTTCTATCTTACTTTTCTTCTTTCAGGAGGGGGAAAGCACAGGGCGATCGGGGTAGCTAGGAGGTTACTACATATGCTTGGTACATAACTTGTATGCAACATGCGGGTTTATTTTTTATAAAAGAAAAAAGTTAGTATCATAGCTTGTAGGTATACGGAGGTTTAGATCTGCGAGTGCAAAGGGGGCTTAATCACCAGTGAAGTATATGGGTGCTTCAGGCTGTAGTACTGTTAGGCGGAGGAATTGCCTTACGTTGGGTGATTAATTCCAAAGCGAGAGGGAGGTGTACTAGTACTACTTCAACAAACAAGCAAATAATTTGTTTAGGTAGACGGGAGTTTGGGAGAGTCTGGGCACGAGAACAGGAGTTTTGGGTAGTGTGGAGTGAGCTTTCATGCTATGATTCTCTTTACTTTTTAGTCAATGTTTCTCGTTTCTTTATTGAACCATTGGCTGACTTTGTTTATGTATATTATTTATAGAACCTGTGAGAAGTGTACGTATATGCTAAGTCAGCGTGGTTACGAGACTATACGAAGGCTCTTAACATACATACTCAGTTCATTCGTAAAAGTCAATCCTACTGTTAGTAATTCAACTCTCCGAAAACAGATACATATCCATTATTCCTCCTGAGCAAGAGTTTGCGCGGACCCTGTCCTTTCCTATATGATTATACGTATACACCCAAGTAACTTAACAGTATATGGTAATTATACGTCCTATAAACAGAATAATAAAATAAAGGTTATAATACAAAAAGCAAGGCTAAACGAAAGAGTTAGTTTGTTATATATACGAGCTAGGATCTTCAAAAAAAAGATTCACGATTGTATATTCAGATTCAGAATCAATTCCGAAAATTGAAAATACAGTAAGGGTAACCAAAGTAGACTTTATCAAATAATAATAATAATAAAAATATGTGATTGCTATTAAAACCAGTCAAAGGTGCTTGAATTCTGATTTTAGCCCCACCAAAAGTCCACTCTCTATCTTGTGCTGATGAGAGGTATAGTTCAACGGGAGTAAAGGGGATGTTTTCAAAAACCAGATACGCGTAAAACTGAGTGCCACAAAAACCTGTGGACTGAAGACTGAGACTTTAGACTTGACTGCGTGTATGTTTAAGAACAAGAGCAAAACGTCTCCAGAACCCACAGAAATATCCCCTCAGTCTCAATCCTCCATTATCATTTTCCAGTTCGGAAATCTGCCCTATACGACGGAGCATGCCAAGATTCCCACAGTGCCTAGAATCAGAAAATTGACTTCTGGACATGCCGCCAAAAAAGAGGCCTCTGTCCTTTCCTCAAACATCTCCGCCTCATGTTCCGGTAGTATTTCCTTTAAAGGGCCGTCAATGAAGTCATCCATAGCTCCATGTACAACCCCTGAGAATGCAGATGGATTTGGATCCAGAGATAGCTCGCGTCTCGCGCTCTCCCCTTGCCATGAATAGGGAAGCCGCCGCATGCCCCACGATATGCTCTGATGGCGAGATGGTTCGGAAGCTCCTAGCTTTCTTGTTCATCCTAATTACCAATCGCAGGTGGGAATTAACAGCTTCGGTTTCTAGCCTCGTACTCTCCTCACAGTTCAGACAAGGATCGTGGGAGGTAAGAAGTGCAAAAAATGGTTCTGATTGTAGGGGCCAAAAACGTGAACACTGCCGAGCAGCTGCACTTTCGCGAATGGGCCATCTCCAAACCTCTACCTGAACCGATTTCCCGTAAATGAATAATGAATACTATCCCAGTCTGTCCCAAGGAGTCCAAAAGCCACCACTATCGTGCATCGCATCTTAGTCGTGCTAACGACTCCGCCTAGTCACGGCATTTGTTTTGTTAGTACTAAAATAATAACGTGGGAACAACGATGGATAGGGCATACCTCAAGCATTAGAGACAGCCTGTTATCCCTTGTTTGCTCCGTACTTGAATTAGACCGCTCATACTGCCACAGCCCCGCATTGCTGTACCGTTCAGTCAGACACAATCCACCAATTTCCCATATTGCTGTATCGGCCAACCAGACGATCCGATAATTCCTCACATTGCGATTCACTCTCTGTGGCACCAGTGACATTTGTAAATATCATCACTATACACTCGTATGCTTGGCCAATCGGTTCCATTGTGAATGGCCTCATCACACAGATCGGAGCCATGGTAATCTCTGGCATCTTACCAGGTACTTCACCGAGGGCCATGGAGGGTGGTAAGTCTTCTCCTTGACCAGATAGCAGAGCACATGTCTATTCGTAGCCATATTTCGCGTAATATTCGTTAACTTTGAGCGATCTCCAGGGAGCCAAGATCGGGTCCAGAATTGAATAACATCAAGGTAGTCGTCATAGGTTAGCAGTGGCCAGCATTGATTCGAGCGGGGTTGTAATGAGATACGCTACGCAGAGGCATTAGTTATCGGGGTCTGACAAGTGTTACGGGGCGAGCCACCATGGCTCAATAACGAAACAATAATACGGCAAAAATGCAGAACATTGACAAAAAGAAAGAAAAAAAATAGAAATATTATTCGAACTCCCGTGTACCCGCCGGTTGCTTGCTTGTTTGGAGGTACACACCCTCTCGTTTTGGAATCGATGCCCACCTCAGCCAGGCTTTCCTCGATAGATCTATATTATAGACCTGGTCCATCTAAAGCCCCATATACAAGCAAGTTAAACCCCGTACACCGGTTGACCTACCGAAGAGTAATTTGCGGTAACTGAGAAACGAGCTATGCGTAATGAGACCGCTGGAGAGGCTGCCGGAGGAGCTGCTGGAGGGCGGGGGGAGAGGCTGCTGGCAAAACCGTCGGAGTGGCTCTTGAAGCAGCTGCTGAAGGAACAGCCGGACAGGGCAGTTGGACGGAGTGGTTGGAAGGAGTGGTGAGGCGGGTGTGGTGGGATGGCGGGACAGAGAAACTGCTGGACGGCGCCCTCGTCCATAGCAGTCATTACTTATGATTGTTCGAAACGGTGCATAAGCTTTCTCATTTTTATTTCGTTTGTTACAGCATCCTTCTGGATACCACCATGCAGTGTTTCCGTCCGTTCGATGTGAATCTTGGGAAATTGCAAGACGTTAGATTATCAACATATCAAATTGACTGCATCAACAGGTTTGGGTAGACAATAGAGATATTGCCACAAACCACAGGGACGTCGAATCCCTGTACATACCATACAGTTCATAACTTTCACCAATTGCAAATTGAACAAGGTTGAACAGGTGAGCCGGATAGTTGGAGGGGCTCAATGGAATAGGACGTAGCATACATATACATCTCTCCATTTTTTGCTTTCACGGTTATCCTGCATAATATTAATCTCCTTTGCCTCGAAGGGATGCTTATTCCACAGATCGCCTAGGACAGTGGCCGCCTTCTCAGATAGCTCGCAGTTCTTCCGAGTAAAGAGGGTAATGGTAATTGGCTTGACAGTGCGTATATACGCTCCATCAGAAGTTAGGGCAATAGCGTTGCTGGCATCTCTAAATTAATACCTTTCTTAGCTCCTGCTGTGATATCTGGGCGTCACAAAAGTCACCTGCACCATGACTGTCACGTGCTTGGCTAACCTTCTGCTTGGCAAAACAAGTTTTCTTACTTGCCCCTTCAAAAAGTTATTGGAACTGCATAAATTATGTAATACTTGAATATTGCATAATCAAGATTTCTTGCTGTTCACCTGCACACACTCATACTTTACGCACCATCACACAGCACTGTACAAATGATTCAGTAATGCAGTATTATGTGAAGAATATATATACATGATAATTATTGTCCTCCTTAGCTCTAATGAAGTGAGCCATAATCCCAGAAAGAGTAGAGGTGTGCCAATTGATCTCATCCACAGTAGTCTTATTCCACAACAAACCTGCTCCATGTCACTGGTTGTCGTGATTTTTTCCGAGCACCTCAAGGTTCTTTTCTTTATGAGACCAGATTTTTTTCAATAGCATTAAGATCTGGAGAATTTAGAGCAAAGCTTGTACAGAAATCAGAACTCTTATTGGCAGCTCCTGCAATTGCATGCTGTACCGAGTACATCAGAGCATGTAGTTTTAGATACATCTACTAGCTAGTAAAATATGTATTCGGACATAGCGCATAATGTGCATTGGTACCCCTGTCCGAATACATATTTTACTGGCTAGTAGTATACTGGCCTTGTAGGGTACATTAGCGCATTGCAAGCCAAGTATTGCAGCTCTTCTTTCTGGACCTACATATGTTTAGTAACTGCAGAGCTACTTTATTATTTTACTTATAACAGAGCCAGACAGTGAAAGACTATGATGTGGATATTGTCAAAAGATAATGAATGCGGGCACCCTTAGACCGGGGGTTACACTTTACAGCAATATGAGCTGCATGCATTACTCGCTGGTTCGGAAAGTATTGGAACTCTGCATAAATTATGTACCCTATTCGCCTTTTGGAATAGTGCGATTTTTTAATGCAGCGTTCCAATACTTTCCGAACAAGCGAGTACATATTTTTTATGCATTAGTCAGCCGTTCCCAACACTCTTTGAATGAGCAAGTAGAACATTATGCTCTTTACGGATCTGATAAGAGGCTCCTGTGTATCTGATAACCTTAAATGCTAGCTGGTTCCCAACATCCAAACTAGCAACAAATCACTTTGAATTCAGAGGTACCAGCAGCAAACATATCCTAGGAACAAAAGCTTACCATGTCAACAAAAAGCGTCCCCTTTTCCACAAAGTTTATCATTCTCATTTCTTCAATCCTACTTTCCCATTCGTATGGCAGCCCCTTCCATATCCGCTCTGCCCCTGACTTATAGCTACTAATTATGGCCCTTGATAAAGATGCTATTCTGTTCATGAACATAGCACTATCGCTGCTGCCGCTTCCTCGACCACTTCGCCATCTCTCCCACTCGACATTATCCTCGAGACGATTATTTCTGTTTCCCTTCTGTGTACTGGTATTGTTCTTTCAGGGTGGGAACTGAGGCCAATACGGTGGCGGATCTGGGCTGGCCAGCTCGAACGAGAAAACGGCAGTGGGCCGTATGAATTCCTCGAGTCTAAATTGAGTTTTATAGACATCAGGGTGCGTTCTCTCCTCTCCTATCCGCCTCTTACCTTGATTCTAATGTGAATAAGTTTAGGCTAAGAGAACGGAGTTCTCCAACTGGGTGAGGGATCACGAGGCTAGGAAAACTACATAGTATTATAATGCAACGATGGGACGGGCAACGCGCTGTTATACGACTGAACCAGCATATTCATTGGACTTCGGGCAATTTGACTACAGGCAAAGATTGATTTTCACTGGGATCCAGTGTTAATTGTGAAACACATGTTCACCACGCGTGCTCTTGAGAAAATTCAATACCATCCACACAGATGGCAAAAGTATACATAATAGCCTTGATCTCACTATTCATTAGTGCTGTAAAAGAAAGGCTGATAGAAAAAAATTTTCCCTATGCATCCTAAACTTAGTCCCATCAAAGATATTTAGAGTTTTTGCATAGCAGCGACCTGAAGCACAGAATTAGTAGAGTCAGTGAAATACGGCGGAGGTGTAGGAACATACATCAGTGGACTGAACATGCTCCTCATCCGCCTCGATCTCTTGCTGGAGCTCATCAATAGAGATTTTCTCGTCTTCAACTACCAAGTTGATCTGAAGCTTCTTGATACCATACCCAACAGCGATCAATTGAGAAGCACCCCAAACTAGACCATCCTTCTCAATCGCCCTAACATTCTTCTCCATCTCTGCCAAATCTGTCTCATCATCCTGTAATAAATCATCAGAAATGGCATTAAACACATTGAGGATGCATTCCATACCCATGGCTTGACTTCCAATGTAACGATAGATTTCGCAGCTGGCCCAGGACCCTTTGCAGCCTTTTAAATGTTAATATCTACTTACCTTCATGCTAATGATATGAAGCATACCTTCTTTGCTCGATACTCTTCCAGTCTCTTCCGTGCCAAAGCCTCCTGCTCGGCATCTTCCTCCTCATCATCGGACCCAAAGAGGTTGATATCATCGTCCTCCTTCGCAGCAGCGGGGGCCTTTGCAGGTGTCTCCGTGGCAGGGGCAGTTTCTGGTCCGTAGGTGGATGCTGGCAGGCTAGCATCACCTGGAAGAGTCTCGAATGCATCTACATAGGAGGCAATGTGCTTGTACCACCTGTCGACATGGGGGTACTTGGTCGCATCAGGAGCGGATGAAACAGCTTTGTAAATAGCCACATCGGCTTGTGTCGGAGCATATCTAACAGGAAGGCAACTGTAAGTATAGTCTTAAATAGCACGCAATTATTAAGAAGAGAGATGAAAGACAAATGCTGTTCAGAAGGCCTGTAAAGGCAATAATGGATTTGTTTTCCTTTAGCGGGGTCTTAAGCCGCCTCATTAACACGGACCAATTTGATCTCATCTTCGAGCGGGGGGACATGAGGTAAGGGATGAAGGAGTTTGACAGCTTACCCAACGATGTAACTCCTGCTTTGGAGCCATGTGTTCAAAGCTGTATAAAAGATTAGTTAGTGGTGCTTTCTTGATATTGTACAGGAGGGGTATTCTGAGATAAGTGTTATCTCACCTGATAGGCCAGCATCAGCGAGCAAGTCACCAAAGCCCATTTTAATGAGTTTTGTGAGGAAGATATATAAGATGAGGTCTTTGGATGGTATAGAGGGAACTTTAGAATCGTTGGGTTCGTGAGATTTATCAAGGGAGTTGATTAAGAGGAAGAGAAGTGGGGTGAGAGGCTCGACAAAAAACTTTGTGTTGAAGGGGTGATAAAGCAGCGCTTGCCCCACCTTCTGGAATCAGGCAAACTTTTTCATGCTGCTTTCACGGGTAGGTTACTTAGTGCTAGTATCTACTAAGCACAAACATATGCATGGGAATTTTAGGCCATTCAGAACTGATGCACCACCAAAATACCTTAACTGCGATACGCATCGAAATCAAGATTAAAAGTTATGAGAAAAAAAGCAGTTAACAATTTTCAGCTACAGGATTTACCCTACAGCTAGATACACTCAATCATTTATAACTTTTACTTGTTCAAAAGCCCCTACCTTCCACTCAACCTAGTTTGAGACTGATTAAAGCTCTATGGTTCTTTCTCCTTCAAGCACCCATTCTTCAACCGACCCTGCGCAGTTCACCTAGTGGCGAATAAGCATGTCTTCCCAAGCTTAAGGATAGGCAAGAGTAGCTACGATCTCGAAACAGCGGAACCGAGAGGCATACCAACGCAATTCTTCCTCCCTTCCATGACTCTACATCAAATTGAATTCCAGCCTTGGCCACCTCCTCATTAATCCTCGCCACCAATTCTGCCCCTGGTACCTGTTCGGCATATATCAAACTCAAATGAGGCACATAATCTTCCTCGGACCACCTTTTGGCTGCCTCCTCATCTCCATTTGTCACGTATTTTTTCCGACAGTCTGCTGCTAAAGCCTTTATCGCAGCTGTTTTCTCAAGATGTAGAGTTACCCTTGTGAAGAACGTCGTTCCAACGTTTACTTCATGGAATTTGACATCTGGTGGTGTCTGAACTTCAATTGAGGAAGTAACAGTAGTGGGGTCGAGTGCAGGCGACACCTCCGAGGTGAGAGTGATATGTGGGCGGAAGTGAGGAAGTCGAATATCTGGCATCAATGAAGGGAGGGTTATATTTATCAATGTCGAAAGCTTCGAGTCAATTTCAGACTCCGCCGGTGGTATGAGCCAGAGAGATGCTGTATTATTAGCTCAGCATCAGTCGATAATGGTAATCAGAATAATCTGGATAATGACAGAAGCAGTCTTACATCCTACTGCCCATTAGCTGTGATATAGACCCTTATTCAGAGCACTTTCACGTACCACCCATTGCTGATGATTTATGCAGATAGAGGTAGTTCAGGATACAGTAGCAATAGCAGAGAGTAGTTTGGTGGACTAGGCAAAGGAGCCTTGATGGTAGTTCTGTTGACAAGCAGGCTGAATGCTTGCACAGTTCACCAGTCATGTACCGTCCCATATAGCGGCTTGGCCACGTCCACATGACGAAAGCAGTGCCGAGTTTTCCAACATGGTCCGAAACATGAGAAAGGTTCGCAAATTAAATTTACATATTTATTTCAGGTATCTCGCCGCCGCATTGCACTAGTCTGGTTTAGCATTGCACGCGTATTCACAATACAGACCCTCCAATTCAGTCCCCCTCCAATTGACAGAACAGTAAAAAGGAAAACGCTATATATCTCCCCCTTCTCACCAGGTCATTCACTCGATCTAAAAGCACTGCCTGAGAAAGAAAAGTCAAAAAGGGTCATTCGAGAGGGCTGGGAACGGAGGGAAATCCACGGGTGAACACCCTGAGGAAAAGACCCTCAGCTTGTCGCTATGTAGCGAAGCCCTCATGAGGTATGGTAACCTCTACTGATGATGGTGAGAGAAGAGGGGTGAGGGGGGCGGCGGATTCTTATACTTCCCTGCCCTGGTGAGGAGTCTTGGCGCTACTCGAAGCCCTGGCTCTTTTTTTCGCATCAGGGCGGGCTTGGCGACTGCTGGCAACCCGCTACTTACACATCATGTGGCAACGAATACCCGAACTGGTAGTCGCACTATCTCAGATCATCACCATATTTTCGGCGTGAACCCTTCATCCATCTTCATGAATAGCACGTGGATTACTGATAAGCGCTAGTAAGCCAACTCATATTCTTGTCTTTTCTCACTATCAACTCCAATGATATCGGGCTTGCCTTCATGGGCTTCGTCTTCAGATCGTGTTTCAAGCACTAAATACATCATATTCATTACATCCTCCAAGGCGCCTAAAGGAGCAACATCATATAAAGACGGTTAAAGATCCTAACCCTTTATTACAAAGAAGAAATATATAAGAATCAAAAAGCCTAGTCATGCTGAATCAAAATAAAATCTTAATATCAAAAGTAAAAGAGCAAAATGATTTCGATTACCCTACCAGGACCAAGGATGCGATATGGGGTGATCAAGACCAAGAATGAAAGTCAAAAGAAAAAAAACTCGATAGCACATCTTTGCGGAGAGTGTGATACAAATCCGCTGTTAATTAATTTATCAAATGATACTACTACATCTCGAAGTTTCATAATATCATTTCACAGAGTTCTTGCCCAATGTTTCTACGAAAGGGTGATGACGGCGGGACTATAACACTTCATTAGTATGCAATTTACCTCCATCGGTTTAGAATATATTGGATTAAGCTTACCCAGCAATGACGTTTTCATCCGCATTCGACGCTCCATCATTAGTCAAGGTGACGAAGACCTCTCCAGCCATGCCAGAAGGAACAGTACATCCTCCATTTTCTACTGGAGCAAACTGAATACCAGAAGCACCACTTGCAAAGGCGCAGAAGGTAGCTCCATCAGCAGTAATAGCGTCTTGCTGAGCAAGGGTAAGAATAGAACCGGCTTTGGTAGTTGCAGCGTTTGTGATAACTAAGGACGGGAATGCCTGGATGTTGAGGTTTGCTTCAGGGGGGCATTCAGTAATGAAGGCTGCAGCAAGTGTGAAAATCTGGCGAGCCCCGACCGCTACATCAAAGGCTTGTGGAACTGGAGAGTCTCCGGCGATAGCTATAAAAAATGTTAGTTCTCATCTACTTATTTGATTGGAAGGCTGAGCTTACTTCGGATGAAGGTTTGATGTCTCGACTCTACAGTGACGATAGATGCGGCAGCTGATAGCACTGCCTTACCTGTCACCAGAGGGGCAGCGCCTAGGTACCTGCAGCACTTGTTAGAACATGCAACAACACTCAAGAATAATACCACCTACGCGCTAACTCCCACTGCTTCCAGGACCTTCGCAGTGGCGACCATAGTTGCAGCATCTGGGGTATTGAAATTGTATGTGCATGGAGGGACAGGTGTAACCCCCTGAGCAGTGATAGCGGCCATTAACTGGGTGACATGAATGGCCTCTGTTTCTCCAACAGCCTGTAGACCTGCAATTGTTTCGGCACTGAAACCCAGAGCTTCAAAATCAGAAGCTGGGAATTTTGCAAATCCCTCCTTATAGAAAGCAGCTTCCAGATGTTCCAGCGTCAGTGCACTACATAAAGGTTAGAAGGTCTGAGAATGCCGCAGTTACTGACGAAAAGACCCTTACAACTGCAAAATGTCAAGATCGGACAATCCAGAGCCACCCTCCTGCCGCTTGCTATGTCGACGATGAAGTTCCTCACTTCCAAGAGGGCATGGAAATGCATTAGGTCGGGGAAGTGCTACTGGATGAGCACTGATGACACTAGCGAAAATAGCGAGACCAGCTACGGTGCAAGTAAGGAATCGAAACCCAATCATTGTCCTTGAGTTGAGAGGAAACAAGTTGCAAAGTTGATGGAGCTTAGAAAGAAAACGAACGTTTCTTAACGGGCTCTCGGAGCGTCTAGAAAGGTCCTTTCAAAAAAAGAAGAAGTGCTGCTAGATTAAGATATTAAAGATTCCGAAATGATACCACGAATCTAGGACTCCGAGAATTGAAGGTGCTCCTGGCACTGAACTAAAGACAAAGGAAGGAAATTGGGAGAGAGAGAGTGAGTAGTGCTGGTCGGAGGAGATAGGGAGAGAATGGGGAGAGCACAAGATGGAGGGCAGGGTGGTGGATATAAGGATTCCGGGAACGTGTACATAGCGTAGGCCCAGACTATATTACTGGGGGGATTATGGGTCTGATAGTAGGGGTTGCAGAGGGTTGCAGATCCAAGAGACTTGAACATGGCATCAGAAACCGCCCAACAACTATAATGCGAAACCTTGCATGGAAGGATGATAAGTATGACCTCCATATTCTCGGGAAGGGACGCATTTGGCCAATTTCTTTTGCCGAATACGGAGTATTCGGGGCTGTCGAGCGGTTGCTACAGGAAACTCGATCACCCAAACACAAGAAAAAATGTGTGGCAGGCAGGGCCAAGGTAAGCGAGGCCCAGTTGTATCAACAGAAGAATCTAGAATGGGGTATAAAAATCTGAATTTGAGCCTGTATGTACGGAGAAAGCCAATCAATGTGGTGTCTACATGGGGGCGTGCGCAGGTCGCAGGAGTGTCTGGAGAAGGGGTATATTCCAAATACTCGTCAAAATGAAACAGTTAGAAGCCTGTCAACGGTGGGCGCAAAACCATATTGCTACCGCAACCGCCTGAGTGAGGCTTGATGAGAGCAAGGATGCTCCTCCTTGAAGAGGCGCCTGCAAATCTCGGAATGCGGATTAATGTTAATACGATTGCTTGCTATGCGCTTTTCACCAAGCGGTCACTACCAAATCCTTGCTTACCAAATTAAGGACCGTTTTCATGGTCAACTCCAGCAGAAGTTCCCTGTCTATCAGTGTTAAGAACCTGGACATGGGCATAACCCCGCTTCACTCCATAAACCAGGCCAATTAGGGAACTTCAGAATTGGCCACACCTTACCGATATTCAGTATCTAATTTATTTCAGATTCACCAGCCATTTGCATCACCGTATGTACGAAATCCATCTAAAAAAAATACCTAGTCAATGCTGGGCCAGCGTTGAACATCCACATGTTCATGTACTGTATACTCAATTTGTGGATATCCTAGCCCAGAAGAAGGGATGTCCGGCAAGCTTCGGTCAATGCATTTCGACAATCGTCGTTAAGACCCCTACGGAGCCTATAGAACACCTCTCGATGGCCCAGGAAGATTGCTTTGAGTCTCATCAAGGGTTCATTAGGGCTGGTGATCACTCGAAACCATATTTCGGATCCTTGGTAGTGTTTCCAATTGCGGTCTGCACCTGCCGCTTTATCTCATGCCTTTGAGGTGGCCCACGCTGTTGGAACTGCGCACAATACTGCGAATATTTCAATCTTCATTGTTTGAACCAGTAAGTTTATCACTGAATTGCTAGATTTCCACTTACACAAGATTGATTGATTCTTATGTTCTCTAATGCTAGGAAATTCGATTCTTGTTGAACGCTTGCCATCAATTTCTCAAGTTCGGTGCCTTACTTTGAACTGCTATCTTGAATGGATTTCCGGATCATGAATATGAATGACACAACACTACTACCTTCAGAGACTTTACATACAGCGACCACGGTAACTTGTATTACCCGTTGCTATCCAGGCTCCTGGGACCAGCCAACGTGGACTGTGCCGCGTGTTCGCTGTGATCTATGGACGTTCTAAAGATTAACAGAGGCTTGGTCACAAAAATCTAACGTTTGACAGCCGAGAAGATAGTTTATCTCGGATGTTTTCAAACTGACTTATCAAACCAACTAAGCACTCTTTGTCAACGATCTACAGTTAGAAGATAAGGGTTAAGAAACTAGACTAGGAAAGTGAAACAACGCAAACGGTGAAGGCAAATTTAAGTTTTGAAAATTTGGGGGCAGTTATCACGGGGAATGAGATCTTTGCGAACAAGCTTATATAGACCGCAGGTACTTATATGCTCATAGATTCATATGCATCGAGAGCACTAATAAAAGTTTGACGTCTGAGGAAAATAGGGTCAAAAACACCACGTTCATGCCGGTTCATTGGTACTTGATGCTTACGGTACTTCATCGAGAGGCTGGATAAATGTATCCCGCCCCCCGATGCAATTTAGTACCACGCGACAATTTCCCTGAGCTTAAACTCGTGAACTTGGAACTTGTTTTCTAATCTAGATTTCCCCAGGTTTGACCTTTTTTATCCTTCAAAAGGACCGAGTCCCTCTGTTGTAGATTTGCTGTTTTTCGAGGTCAGTAGTAGGCTTGATTGCATTTCCTGAAATCATTCATCAATCTTCGTTGGTATGAGCAACCATGTGGGTTCCAGGTGTCCAAGCGTTTAGCTACTTCCCATCTAGGAACCTATTGCCCTTCTCGGAACCATTTCCAAAATAGGAGGACGGGCGGCTACCCACACCAAGCCACTAATACATCCCAAACGCGCCTACCCCCAAGTCGCCACCAGCAGATAGCGAAACACGCCTCAACTACATCGGGCGTCACGCCTTCCGGAGAACGCTCGAGTTCAGACTCGGTATTGGGAAATGACACATGTTGACAAGACGGAAGAGGCGAGACAAAGGGGGTGGTCGTACACGCGGCTGTGGGCCGCCCAGCCCCACCCTCACCCCACCTCTGCAGGACTAAGGATTTCGAAATGGATCACATTGTGACAATCGTGAGGGTAGAGAATGTTCGATATGACACTATACCCTAGTATGGTTGGAGACATCTGTACGCGGAGTAAATTTCGCATCAACTTCAATACTCAAATCACAAGCAAAATAAATAGATAAAATTAGTTTTGTATCATATAATAGACAGGTTTTACAAACCCTGAAATTTGCGGGTAATTTAATTAGTAATCATGCTAAAACCCTGAGAGTGCGTCAGGTTTTTGTAAGTTAGCCTGAAAACTTAGGAATTAACCACTGGTACACTGCAAATGAGTGGGCGCGAAAGAGATACCGGTCCCATACAGAGATCGAGATGAAGCCTCGAAAGTTGGTTGAGATGTAGCAGGTGTTGGTTGAGATGTAGCAGGCGTTGGTTGGGGCGTGGCAGATACAGATTGTGATGTAGGTTGTGGTGTACTAGTACTAGTCGCTGAATTGACAACTGGAGATTGAGAAGTCTGTGGAGGGTGCCCACAATGTCATACTGGGATAGATTTTCTTGAGTAGATAGAGGAGTGCTTTGGCTCATTTTTCGCATTTATTGGATGTAAATATCTCTAGAATTGAGTGTTGTGGGAATTTCACAATCTTAAGGATCAGTTTTCCGAATTTCGGAAGGGAAATTCTCAGGATTTGGTATAAATAAACACGTTGTTGCTAAGGCAACGTATTTTTTTTTTCCCAAACCCTGAATAAAGTTCGGGGTTTATAAAACCTCTCTAATGATAAATTAGTGAATGGAAAATAATATTTTGAAGCAATATCTATTTTCTGTAATCATGATTTGAGAATCAAAGATCAGAAGTTTTATATGGGATGGGTAAAAATGTCCACCTTTAGTAACTACTAAACATGGTATAGTACATGTTGATCTAACCAAAAAGAGAGAATGGCTAACCTAATATAGAAAAGACTGTATGCATCCCCTATGCATGCCCCTTTACCACTTCGCTGTATCTGCTACCTGTCTATGACCTTTATATATATGTGAACGAAACTCCTTAGTACCAGAAGTTAATCCTTCACTATATGCATCAATAGCCTGCAAACAATGATAATAAAAATGATTAATAGATGTGGAAGAAACAGAATGTAATGCTAAAGGAAGAGTATCTCATGCAACTGATTTGAGCGACTGATATGTGCAACTGATACAACAGGTATATGCAACTATGTGAGGAGCAGTATGCAGTGGAGGCCCAACTGGCATAGGGGGAGCAGCGAACAGTAGCAGCGGGAGTGGTAGAGCGGTAGTGGAAGAAATGTGGATGTAACTACTAAATAACTGCTTAGTCATCAAACCAAATGTCCACCCCACCCTGCGTACAGATGTTCCCAACCATAAACTTTTTTTGGGGAAAGTTCTGTCTATTTCCCGAATGGAACGGCAGTTTAGGGTGAGACGAGCGACTTGGTTTCATTTGCTGACAATTGTATTTCGTGTGTGGTACCTTGGTGTATTGTACTTTATACACTCGTGTTGTGCCGGTACAAGTCCACTCACCTCCCGGAAAAACTGCGAATCTAGGTGCCCTGTACCGGAAACATCAGCATAACATGACACTTGAGCAAACTCCAAGATCATTTTTATCATAGCCTTTATATATGCTTTCTTCTAGAGCTCTATTAAGTAAGTCTTTATTCGCAATCTCGAACGCCCCATGGTTAGTTGAACATAGTAATTGTCTCCATTTCATCAACCCACTCAAAATGGACATTAGGAAATTAAAGCCACAAGAATCATTATTCTCTTGCCCACCCACTATTAGTTGCTTCCCACAAACAGAAACAATAAGTCGACATTTCCAAAAGCCCAACTCAAAGTCATCGAATAAATCGACCCTAAACACACTCACACACATACAAAAAAAAAGATTGAATGCTTTTATAACCCTCCAAAAATCAAAAATCAAATGTGAACTCCGGAGAATGTGGGGAGAAACCAGGAAGCTACTAAAACTAATATAAGAACAGCATGATGGTGATAGGCTCGAGGGGTTGCAGCTGATTAAGTGGAGGATTTGTGGCGAAAATAACAAGAAAAGATGCTGCTAGTAATGTCAATGGAAGACAGCTGCAAACAATGCACATGGTGAATGATACTACACAATGACTCACAAAAAGACAAAAAAAAAAAAGAAAAGAAAGGGGGCAATATACTGCACCGTTCAACATACTTCATTGCTCCACAAGCTTCATATCTCACACGCACTATACTCCAATCTCAATACGGAAGTCAACAACAGCAAAACTCCCATATGCACAAGACCATGCAAATGATTCTTCAGTAACAGAACAGTGAGAAACAGTGAATACAAGGCAAAAAAAAAGAATACAAGTAAACAAAAGATCAAGCATTTCGTAAACATCATGACTTCTTTCCTCCATTTCATCACGTACATGAATGTCCCCACACATGAACCCTTTTCGCCGACACCACACAGGCCGATCAGCAAATTCAGAGAACCCGCAACTGAAACCAAACTCTCCTTGCAGAAACTGGATAACCTTCATATCCTCGAAAATATGGTCTCCATGACCTTGGTTCCATCTTATTAAAGCAAGAAAATATAAAGCCCATAACGGAGCCAGCGCCCATCCATCAATGATTAAAAAGCATATGGGTTCAAGGATCGGATGGTTAAACATCTGTGCTCCCAATTAGCTTGAAGAATGCCTATACTCAACGGGGATTGAAACTTACGGAGGACTCTTGCTCAATTCTGTCTTCAAGAATACGGGTACCATAGTCATCTCCCTTACTTCCTGAATATAGTCTCCTTTCTCCTCCCGTAGAGTGAACATATGACCATATTTCTCCTTCAAAGAAGGCTCTGTAGCGATTTCTGGATCAGCTGCAGTAACAGCCATCTTCGGATCAGATCTTGTACGATGTGGAATTTGAGCAGATGGGGAATTCTTAGTTGGTGATGGAGGCATGCTCTGGGTTGGCCTCGTAGTAGCAGCTGGCGGGCACAGGCTGGACTGTTGTTGCTGTTGTAATGCTTGTTCCTGCTCCTGCGCCTGCTGTTGCTCAAAAGCATCCCCAATATCTTCGTCACCATCAAACAAGGCATCAACATCGTCAATGGACAAGGAAGATATATCCATCATTTTGCGCTGCATTTCCTCCTGATCCTGTGCAGCTTTTGCCGCTGCTGCTGCCTCTGCAGCTGCTGCTGCGGCGCTGGCAGCACGGAATGCAGCAATTCCTTTTGGTCGTTCATCCTCAGGAATATAAAGGTTGGACTGCACACCCTTCTCCCAGTAAAGCTCCAGAATGCGGTTGTTCTTATCGAACTCTGCCTTCTTCAATGGCAATTGATCGCAATGTACGCGTTTTTCAAAACCATACTCTGGAATGAGTACGTCAAAAGCGGATTCATACACATTAATGACAATTGCTTCACAAATGAGCTCTCCGCCAAGGACAGTACGCCTTTCATCGACCTTGCGGCAGAGTTGTAGGTGAATACTCTGTTCCTGCGCATTCTTCGCGGAATCCTTCTTCACATTACATTGCTCTGCGGTCTTTGTAAGGGAATCTGCGTCTTCTGTGAACTCAATAGCGCCATTAGAGAGAACATCCTCAAGTTGACGGTGAACAATAATATCTGCATAACGACGTGTCGGGTTCGTGAAGTGAGTATATAATGGGAGGTTGTGAATGTAATTTTTGTGCATGCTCTCCGGAAGTTTTCCGGTGACGTAATATTTCCCACGCTGCATGGCCTTGATTATGAGCGTTTGAATACCCTATGGAATGCAGTTAGTCAAAGACTCGGATCAGAAAATGAAGAGTATGCAATTGACTTACCCTGCGTACCGTGTCCGATTCAATGTTGAGGAGACTGTTTTGCAATGTTGCTCCATCAATAATATCGATAGGGAATCCAAGTCGCCTCATTCTATCGGCCAATACATCAATACGTCGTTGAATTGGGGGTGCATGTCGTCGAAGGAGTGCTTTATCCGGCATAGCTGCAAACAACTTCTGCGCAATGAATGAATTTGTCTTGATAGCCAATTCTTCAACCACTCCTTGTGAATATGTAGAATGGAATATATTTTCCACTACGGGCAAAGCTTCATCATCTAGCTGCTGAAGAAGACGCAACGGCATATTGTTTTCGCCAGTGATATTCAGTCGTTGACGGCGAAATTTTTGGGTTATATCCTGGGCAAGATTAGGAAACAAGCATTCATGCGAAGTAAGGAATACTTACGTAAAGGGTCTCGATGGTTTCGGAGAACTCGGCTTCCAATTCGACACCTTCAGATTTGCCAACGGTCTTATTGATGCTTGCGTGGGTTACTTCGCTCACGCTCTTCACAATAGACCTACCGACCCAGGTCTGATCTTCAAGAACTTTACCCGATTCCTTCTCTACTAAAAATACAACACTGACACAGAACCTATCCTCGTTCGTCTTGAGAGCAAGTAAATCTTCAGCCAGCTTAGGCGGAAGAAGTGGCACTGATCGGTTGATTAAGTTCACACCACTCCCTCGCTTCTTAGCCTCTCGATCAACCAGTGAGTTTGCTTTGATGAAGTGAGCAACATCAGCGACGTGCACACCAATTTCAATCACACCGTCTCTGGCGGTCTTGACATGGTAAGCAATATCCGAAGCGCTCTGGCCTGGAGAGGTGATGGTGAAGGTCTGTTCGCCTCGAAAGTCCTTCCTTGTCTGCAGCGCAGCCTCTCCCTCACTCTCAAGCGACCAATTCTCGAAACCCACATTTTTGATAACAGCCTCAACAAACTCGTCTGGACCGAAATTATTGTCTCGGAGTAATGCATCAGTTTCAATCTTTATATCTCCCATCTCGCCAAGCTGCTCAACGAGAGTGCCAAATGGATGAAGGGATGTGATTGGCCAGCGCTTGATGCAAGCAACAAAAATGCGATTAGCGTAAGATTGATGATTTTCAACGAAGTCGCGTGGCGCCTGTTCCGTGGGAATTGCAATAAGAGGTACTCTCTTATCGGTAGGCTTGAACCAAACAATCTTCGGTTTCTCTTGGGCTCGTTCTGGCTGATGTTGACGTCCTGATGTTCCCTCACGAGCTTGGCGTTCAGCTTCTTGCTTCTCTTTCGTGGCCTGGCTGCTGGGGCGCAATAAACCAAGAGTACTGGAGAGAATTAGCAACGCGCTCTATGTGCAATTTGATCTTGAGACATACCCAGAAAACATCTGCCCAGCGACTCTCTCGATTACTGCAACAATATGGCCGGCATATAGAGGTTTCTGTTCATCATTAATTTCCTCTTCTTCAACGAGTAAAAGACTCTGTCCCTCTACTTCGACGTCATCGTTCTTCTTCTGCGTTGGTCTTTGTCTTAGACTGCCTCTTCTTCTCATTCCTCCACCTTCTTGTCCGCTTTGGTCTTGACCTTCACCTGTACCAGCTGCTCCTGCGGAAGTAGTAACCCCAGAGCTGGAATTATCTTTGCGTTTCTTCTTCTCTTCTTTCTCACGCTTCTGACCCCATACTTCATCTACGTCAAGCAATTCAACCGCGACAAGATCTCCCTCAAGGGCTCGATTTCTATCCTTACTACCACAGATGAAGATATCTGCATCAAGTAACCCATCCTGAGTGGTAACATAGGCGTCGCTCCTGTTCTTTTTGTTAACCCTTAAAATACCGGAGACCAACTGCCCATTGCTTAATAATGCCGGCAAGCTTGCTTGAGGGAGATATGGAGTGAAGAGTGTCTTGCGCTGTTGCTGATTAGAGAGTTGCTGATTCTGAGGTTGTTGGACACCCATCTGGCCTAAGCCCAGTTGTTGAGCATTGAGGGCTTGAGCAGCCTGTTGTAGCTGCAACTGTGTCAGTTGCTGCTGCTGGGTGAGTAAATTGGCATTCAACAGCGGTTGTCCCGTCGCTGGATTCACGAATATACCCTGTGATGGGGCACCAGGGATGAGAAGACCTGGTTGAGCAGGGAATGTAAAGGCTCCAATCGAAGCACCCATGGAGGCGCGGGCACGATGCCCTGGCTGGAAACCAGGAGTGAACTGCTGCTGCTGGTTTTGAATTTGAGGTTGAGGATCAGTAGGAGCATTGTTCTGGTTCTGGTTCTGGTTTTGATTCTGATTTCGCCAATTGCCTTCATAATTCCTTGAGCCACTTCTTTGATGTCCACTGACTCTCCTCTCGACATTTTGACCCGAGGTTTGTCCACTATTTTGTGTAGAAACTGCTTCAGTGGCTCCTGAAGGAGGTGGGAACTGAAATCCACCGATGCGTCCAGTATTTGCAGTATTCCTACCGTTGGCGCCGCCTGCTGCCAAGCTTTGGCTCCTGAGATGCCCACTCATTCGAGACCTTGGAGGACCAAGAGACGTGGACGCACCAGTAGATGCAGTGGTGGCAGTAGCAGACGATGACTCTGATGCAGTAGTTGGTGTGGTTGTGGAACTAGGGGTAGCGGCAGCTGTTGTGCTAGGAGTGGTAGATGATGAGGAAGCATTTGGTCCTGCTGGATTAGGAATTGGAAACTGGAAGCCTGCCTGACCTCCCTGACCTCCCTGACCTCTTCTTGCCTGAGCTTGTTCTGCAAGCTTCCTAGCATCAGCAACAACTAGAGAGTGTCTGCGAATATGGCCTGATGCACCAGCGTTCTGACCCCCCGATGGGCGCCTTTGAGGCCCGCTGGATGTATCGGTCAAGTTCGACGATGAACCAGAAGAAGGCGCTGGAGGCGGTCCACCGATGCCTGAACCTGTGCGTCTGTGGGACGATGGTTGAGTAGGGGCTCCTGGTGGTGCAGTTTGTTGCTGCTGTGGAAATTGAAAGCCATGTGGCTGAGGAGAAAGATGTGGGAGTTGCTGTTGAAGAGGGTTAAAGGCAACCGGAGTCAGGTGCGCTTGACCAGGGGGTATAATCCCCATATTCACATATTGTTGGTGCGCACTCAGCATTTGTTGCTGCTGAGCTTGAAGCATTTCAATTTGATGCTGCAATGCAAGTTGCTCCGCTGCAAGAACACATGCATCAGTGAATGAGTACAAGGAAATTATGATCAAATCGAATACTTACCCATTAAGGGGGTAAGTTCAGAAGGTGATCTTCTGTGGGCAATATGGAGCCTTCGCCCCTGTGCCTGATTTTGTTGATGTTGGTCCATCTTGATGCCTCAGGAAAGAACAAGAATGTAACTGTGAGAGCTAATAATCGTTAGTGATCACTACTCAGGAACATTCAGGAACAATTGTTAAAGTAAGATTTAGGGTTCTACCTTTAAGCCTCAAGAACGTGCAGGGGAAGAGCTTGACGTCAACAAACTCTTATGAAATATTAATGATCAAGCGGGACAACAAAAGACTGTGCAACAGTAGGTGGTAGTTCAGGCTACTTTCTGTCGTGTCGTAACTGTAAGTCACAGAATATGATTAGGTTATATTTGATTAAGTCTGCCAGTTCCCTGATGAACCGAATTGGTCTTGCGGAATCACTGAGGCTATAGATGCTCAACAATCAACTCTTGCAGAGGACCTATAGGCCAAACCAAACGACCGACAAAAATCAGAACCCGTATACTGTGGGTGACTTTGGCAGTGACGAAATATATCTAAGCGTTGTTCTGACGTAGTACCGCAGCTTGAAATATATCAAGAGAGTCTTCCTGATAAGCCAAATTTTAGGAAGGGGGAAGGGAACAATAAGCGTAAATGGAGAGATTGCTAGAAGGTGCCTGGGCGATCGAATTGTCTTCTGCTCCGTGGTATGCAGAGTGTACTCGTAGCTGCTAGCTGCTAAATAGGGAGAGAGGGCTGGAAAAAGTATTAACAGCTGCTATGGGAAGAATTCCAAAAACGACAAGACCCATTCATCACAGGAAGGAGGGGCACTCGAGTGAACGGTGTAATGAGCAGCAATAGGGATGGGATACGGCGGTATACAGGGGAAGAGGGAGGAGTGAGGGGTAAGGCTTCATACAGTGAACGGTCTCTGATGATAACAGAAGCACGGGCCGCGCGGATTGGCGTTCGAGATTATCGTTTCGTGGATGGAGCTGAGTGTCGGAGGGAATGTGGAGGAAGGAACGTGTGGAGAGATGGTGATGGACGTAGCTGGTCGTTAAGATGAAGGGGGAGGGTGGGGGCGGTGGTGGAGGAGATGGGGGTGAAGGAAGACGGGAGAAGATGCAGGAGGAGGCAAACGAGAGGTAGGAAGCAAGAGGCGAGAGGCGGGAGGCGGGAGGCAGGAGGCAGGAATGGGGGGGGGGGGGGGGCTACAATCGAGTCAACGGCACCGGACTGGGGTGGGGGAGGGGGGCAGGCTGGGGCGGCGGGCGGGCGGAGGGTTAGGGGTGAGCGAGGTGGGGGGTGGGGCGGGCGGGCATGGGTTGGTGGAGCTATGATATGTAGGCCGGCCGCCATTGGAGGGAGGGGGCGGAGGGAGGGGCGGTGGGCGTCCACACGCTGCGTGCGCCCCAGCAGGGCCGGCTGCGCCCAGAGGCACGCAAGCCCAAGCCCAAGCCCACGACTCACGACGCCTCCGAGCTGCGGCTGTCCAGTGCGCCCAGTACATAGCAGCGGGCGCCGTGAGTGCGGGGCGGCGGGCCATTCTGCTGCGCTGCGGGGCCCGCAATGCCCTCCTGTGCGGCCAGCTCGCACCTCTGCCCGCCATGGGGCCACTGCCATGGCTCGCCATATGGCCGTCACGGGGCTGTCACGTTTCTCCCCCTTTGCTAGAGTTCCCATAGGTACAAGCCCAACTTAGCTGCACCGGGTCGGCAAAGAAGCTAGCGAGGGGAGGGGCGGTATCCGAAGAGCCTAAGTCGCCGCCCAACCACAACCCCCCCCCCCACCCCCCATGAAGTCCAAATACGGAGTGCTTCTCGCAATCCTCCCCTAGGCGGCGATTATGTTCATGCTCGAGACTGATTCTGGCCTCCCAAGTATAGTACAATCTTTCACGGCCTACGAACATCAAAGGCCACATCCACCAGCAGCATACAGCGGCCCTTGTCGAGCCCCCTTAGCATGGTGCTCTAGTGCAGCTCGCTTTTCCCAAATCAATTGATGCGATCAGGGTAGTGATCAGGGTACCTCCTTAGTTGGATCATGCACTATCCGCTGCAGACACATGCTTCCAGCCATACCTACAGATTCAGACACTCTGCCCGTAGTTCCCACTACCATGGCCTGCATATGCATTCCCCTGTACCAAGGGTCGGATAGAACGACATACCTAGAATATGATAGCCTATCAACAGTGACTGCTTGCCGCGTGGTCTATCAATTTGTCTGGCAATGCATTCCAAAAAACCACTAGAATTGCCTTTCAATCGCTTCTACTTTTCTAGTTTTCATCTCTCTACCCCCGAGATACTCCAGTCACTGCTCTATGCATTAACTGAAATAAATGCACGGAAAAGGACCTTTTTTCGTTGGCTTCACGCTTGCAGGCTTACCCTCCAAGCAATCAGCCAAGGGGACAATGACTGGGCAAGGAGGCAGATGCAACATCTCCAGTAACTGGTCAGACACAGTCCAATTCCACTTCAGATTGATGACATGCAATTAATCATGCAAAAATAGTTGATTCTGGTTTACTTTTTGACTATCAAATACAAAGCGTGACGACTGCTCCCGGTAGTCAAACTTTTCCTTCACGTCAATGCTTGAAGCATTAGGTACTACGTGGCCATGATATCTAGACTAGAATCTTACATTAGAATACCTACGCTTGTCAATCTGGGCACCAGAGCTGCTTACCAAGATTGTGCTCCACATAACCCTTTCCGTACTTGGTCTGACACACCCGACCGTAATTCTGTACTCGAGTACTGTACTAGTACTCATACCGTCCATGCTATCACAATAAGTACCAAGTTAGTCCTCGCACCCATAAATAGGCGGGGGTAATTATCAATCTCGCACCGGGTGGTATAGTCTCCTTACGGGATAGTGAAGACTAGTCTCGTAACAAAGTGAAGCCCGCATGAAGCTGGCTTGGCACAGGAAGCAATTGTAACCCTCTCCATCTTAAGGGCGCTAGTACAAGAGTAGTACTAAGTAGGCATCACAAAGCACTCTACTTAGTCTGGTTGACTACTCAACTTTACCCTACATCTTGAGAAGCAGGTGTACTCTAACTCCGAAGAAACTAAAGCTTCGATTCGACTCGAGTGTCACCTGCTTTCAATGATTGTTTTTATCCAGCGAGGGTGTTTCCATGTGCAACGATAATGTAGAGAAAGAATGGACTGCTAATTCACTGAATAAGCTCCGTTCAACTCAAGCGATTGCAGCTATGCATACTTATGTCCTCGAGACTGTGACTTCAGATTGAGGTCGCACGAACGCACTGGCCCTTGGACATGCTAACCCCATTGAGTACGTTCTGTCATATCCCTTCTTCTCCTTGCCTATGATATACCTCCCCCCACCCCTCCCATGCCCCTCTCCCTCCTCCTCCTACCCCCCCTCACCGGCCCCTGGTTGTACGAGTTGGAGCGGTGCCTGTGAGTGGCGCTGGGGTTGAAGGTTGTGTAAGCCTTCTCATGGCAAGAATTAGTCTCGTATTGTAAAGCATGAATACATGCAGCGAAGCTACACAGCAAAGAAATCTGGCCAAGTGATAACAATCTCATCACTATTGGCGCATCCATCAGGGCTGACAAGGCTTCACGCGGAAATAAGATACAAAAGTGTCGCTGGTTACAAGTCTATTTCGCGTTAGTCGCGAGTCTACAACGTTTCCAGCCCGATGCGTATGACGAGCATTTCTGCTAGTCCCAGACCGTATTATCGACGTCAAATCCACCTCATCCGTGCGCCGGTGGATTTGGAGTGGATAACAGTGACGGCACTGCTTAGTAAAGTACATACTTGTAGTTGTCGCAGTTTATGACGGGGACCTTTCATATCAATTGGTATTAAGACTTACAACTGAATAAGGATGACAAGATTTTTCAACAGATCGCCATAGAAATACAGTCTTACCTTGCTATAATGAACCCCGTTATAGCGAAAACCTTGTTATCCTGATAATGTCATGGTGTCTTCATCCCGTTTGCACTCAAATTCCCCTTGCTATAACGAAATTACACCAAACAGGGAAACAAAAATGAGATAGGAGTGAGGTTATTTCTGTCTACATACAAATCTCTCTTGCTATAACGAAAAGCAGCTATGAAATACATGACTAATCAAGGTACTTGTCCACTGTTACCTCTGAATCCCCTTCCACACTTACCATAATTATGTTGGTATCACACCTCTTCACAAAATAATTTTGGAACTCAGCTAGGTTTCTTTTTGCATAATTGTTGCTTCTCTAGTTTCCTTAATCCCCAACATTTTAGACGTTCTTCTCTGAGTGTGTTGATATAGATATTTACAATTTCATGCTCAACTATTCCCTAATTTGTAGAAATATTTCCTACTTGGGTTATTTCTTTTAACAGTAAAACTGCGGAATTAAAGTCTACTAAAGAATTTCTACTTACCTGCCAAGCATTCTGACTAATTTGCCACTCAATATTCTATAACGAAATCTTGCTATAACGAATAAAGATGGCCCAAATTTTTGCCTTTCGTTACAGCAAGGTAAGACTGTAGCTTTTCATCCACTGAGTGAGGATCGGGTCCATTCCTTTCCCTTATAGTTCCCGTGCGCGTGGCAAATTGTGTAATTTGTGTATACCAAAACATGGTTACGTCCACCAAAATTCTGCTTGCAAGCACTCACTCACAATGATACAGGCCTCGATTATATAATAAGAATGTTGCACGAATGAATGTGATAATCAATAAACCGAGACTACATAGATGGGCAATGCGAGCTTTGTGATTGATATTGTACCTATGATAGGCGACTTTGTCTTTTCCGCATACCGGTGATCCACGTTTTCGCAAAGTTTGGTTTATTACGGGGCACAGGGTTCGGGCGGGAGATTTTCCTGTTTTGAGCTATAAGCCACGCGTCTCAATGCCCCACAGATGCAGTCATGAACCCCACGGATGGGGCTGACAATCAATGGTGTACATAATAGTGCATACTTAACTTTAAGCACAGCAATGTATCAAACCGTGTCTATTTGTTTAGCTATTGTGCCCACTCCCTCGGTTTTTTGTCGCAGCCCCAAGTACCAAGCGCCATACTAGTACAGAATATCCCGAGCTTTGGTCTCCGCATCGCATGCACGTAGGTCTCCAAACAGTATTCAGTTATAACACTGTTATCAACACGTCTTACACAGATGCGATGACTCGAACCGTCGGTAACCCTGCCGACCATCTTATTTCACCTTTTTTATTCAAGTACATCATTTTGGTAAAAAGTGGGTTGAGTACGCTAGAGATTTTAGTATATTGGCCAGAGCTAGCTCGCTAGAATCGTTACCCTCAACTTCCAAGCACTTCTCTTCAGGTTGAAAAGACGAGAATTAAGATATTGATATCGAAAAGCCCTGATATTTTAACAGTGCTTTTGCAGTTCAACGAAAATTCTATCGAATTTAATTTTTAAATCTCTTTTAGAAGATATAATAAGTTACTGTACAAAGTAAGCAGCCTAAGGAATAGAAGAAGGGAATAATATGATGAAGGGAGTTGAAAAGATAACAGTACTCGCCGGTAAAAGGTGGTTATGAGACTAGGTGAAAGGTTACGATGACAAAATTGCAAATTTTACATCCAGTTGAGGGTAACTACTAGGCAAGAAGGATCTAGAGCTGTGCCAAGAGTCAAAAGCTATATATCTAGATGGTTGGTTAGAGGATAATCGCGAGGGGGGTGAGAGGTGGGGGACACGTTATGCCCGGTAATCGCAGACTCGGAATTCCGCGATCATGGGGGCACAAACGTTGGCCGAAGTCCCTATTACGAAAGTGTACGGTAAACTAGCTGATAAATAGGAAAACAAATGTAAACACAACAGAATCTTGTGTCGAGGTGAAAAGCCGTTCATGGGCTCCAAATACCAGTAACAAGCAGCTAGCAATGTTCATTTCATGAAGTAAATCTCTTCATATAATCCTAGGGCAAAATTCTGCAAAACAGATTACATTGGAGTACGTGACGAGTCACTCAGTCACGTTACTTCGGTCCGAAAAGAATTGGTTATGCATCCAGCAGAAAGGACAGCTACGACCGTATCCATCAATTTGATAAACCCTACTTTTGACTTCATGCAGAAGGTGGAGAAGATGTTTATTGAGGCAGTCGTAAGTGAGACTATGAATTGGGACTCGATTATAATTTATCATTCTAACTCCTTACTTGTATGCAGAGTTTGCTTTTGTGTTTAATTTCATCTCTTGAAAAAAAGCGGGTTTGTGGTTATTGTCAGATTCATTGTTTACCGCTCGACTTGTCAAATCTAAAAGCAACAGGGAACAATAGATATACGGATACCAATTGTTTGAAAGGGTTAGCTTTATCAAAAAAAGCATCACGATGAACCTTCGACTCATCGGAAGCTCGGCAACAATATATCAAAATGGAAATCCTGTTTGAAAGCTGGCAGCGGGATGTTATGATATGCAGAGAAGGGGCGATAGCCTCAACACAATTGGCTACGGACTGATTTTTCGTATACAAACTGGTATTTATAGGGATTTCCTTCTGGGGATTCTGCCCAGATTGGAATACAGTTCCGAAAAGGCTGATCATGTGCCACGGGTAATTATCAACACCATGACTTTTTGCCCCCTCCTTTTCTATCCCTGATTAAGGTAGGTAGACTTAATTAAGGTTGGTAGACGGAGTAATTAGAAAGCAAAATTGCTGAAGAGAGGCATTAGGTTGTCACCTCCATGTTGATTTCATGATTATCCATGCATCCAATCATTGACAATATCACAGAATCTAAGCTCCTGGTTGGTTAAAGTAACAGTCTATAGTACATCTAACATTGCACTAACTGAGTTATACCAAGTGAGTTGTACCAAGGATCGTCACAGTCGAAGTCTTTGTGTTTCCCGTGGGCACCTGGATAGAGTATGAGCACCCACACCCTAGTACCTACATAGGATAGTCCGACCTTGCATGCATCCAAAAAGTTCCTGCCTCTAGTCTGGTTATCCTGCCTCTACAAACCAAGTAATCTAATGCAGGTACAGAAAAAGTTCAAGGAAAAGTGAAGTGAAAGTCTATGATAGAGCAGGTGTAACCAAGAATTATAGAGGAACAAGTAAAGGTTTCATCGGGAGTTCTTGTACGCCTGTTAGTTTCATGATCAATACTGGTTAACCCCCACCCCCACCCCCACCCCCTCCCCGCTGTTTCAGGATTGCTGCTGCCTTTGACTACTAATGCTAATTCCTTATGAGAGTATCGCTTCCAGATGCAGGCGACCCCGGTTATAATGAACCTCTTTTTAGTGCTATAGTGAAGGAATGGGCGAGATTCTTTGTATACACAGGCAAAGGAAGTGCCCTCGCTATACTGAAAACTGGTTATAATGAAGAAAATCGGTCGGATTCTTGGCCTTCGTTATAGCCAGGGTCACCTGTATATCAAAACTGCTGTACATCTAGCTTGGGAAAGAGGATGCGGCAATGGTTACTTGGCGGAGATACAATTAAGTCTACTTAACATACTTCTTTCTGTCTATTGATGCATCCATACATTGGAGTTGCGTACTTGAAAATTTGTTTTGCTTACGATTAATCGAAACATCAAATAAATAGGAGGTAAGTTAGCAGATGCTGTAGATGTATCGATGCAGGAGCAACGTTAAACACAACGCCCCAACCCCCAATCACGCTCTGCAAGGTCGGCTTTCTGTATGCAATTACCTACCTCAGACTGCACAAGAATTCGAGTCAAACCCCAACTTGCCATTCCTCCTTCGGAAGCCTCCCCAACCAAACAAAGAAAAGGTTCAAATGTAAAAGTAAATAAAAACATGTGATGTGTCTCGGTTCATCGAACCTTGCCAATGCTTAGGAGCAGCCCCTATTGGCCAGCTCCCTGTCTCACACTAGCAATAAAACGAAACAAAGAAATGCAACAATCCAAAGTCAAGCCAATATAATTTCAAAAGTGGGATGTACACAAACGCTCTCAGCTCGTTCAGACGCAATCTACAAAATTACGTATCGTATCCAGCATTCAGCAAGTTATATAACCTTATCAAACCTAACGTTCTATAAAGCAGATATGGTCTTTTTTTGTCCTCGGTTCCACCCAATTCCATTCCGGTTCTCCAAGTGAGTTCAGTCCTAGCTCTAACTCACTCAACTTGCACGCCTTCATCACCATACTACCACTATGAACAAAACAGAAGTAACCACCAAAAGTGGAAAAAAAAAAAAAAAAAGAAAGAAAGAAAGAAAGGTATAATTCAGAAGCGCCAAGAAAAACCAAACACATCCAATGTTAAGCAAAGAAAAAAAAGGTAATGAGACAGAAGAGGGTAAGAAAAGAAGGTAAAAATTGCAGGTAAACCAAGTTTTCCCATTTGGCAAGAAACATCGCATCCCCATTCGTCCCTTCACAAGGGAAAAAAGGTGAGAAACAAAGGAGAAAACATGAACTAGTATAAAGTTGGAAAGAGATTTAAGGAGAGTAAAGAAGTGTATACACATAAGTAACCTGAGGCTCCAACTGATTAGACAGTTAGACGGTATATCAGTAGGTATATATACATGTCAAGATTGACAGGATCATGCGAATTGTGCATGACTGGAGTAAAGTTTATACCGAGTACCTTGCACCTCCGGGTAGCAGAGAATCTCAACTACCGATAGCTATAGCAGTGCATAGATTAGCTATCAGGCACAGCTCACAAGGAAGTTCTCGGAACCCGCAGTTAAAGAAAGATAGTGTATCTCCCTCTCATCAGTTCGGCGAGTGACTCCAATTTCGAGAGTAAGAAATGAAACAACTGTACCTAGATAACACCAGGTATCCAGAGCAATTGTGGTACCAGCAAATAAAAACATCGACACTGGAAAACCGTGGTATGTAAAAAGAAAGTAAAGTGAGATATGACATCAAGGGAAAAAAAAAAAAAAAAAGTAAAAGATAGAGCCATCACTTAATATCAGTCGCCCCAAAAGGAAAAAAGAACCTATAAAAAAGCAAAAGAAAAAAAGAAAGAAAAAAAAGGATCCTTTAGCCCTTATCCTCACGCTTAAATACATCCATTACCTTCGGCCTACAGCATTGGCATCATCGAATGGACTTCTTCCTCTGGTGCTAGTGCTGCTTGCTGAATCTGGGCCAGACCGCCAATCCTCTCTACTCGAGCTACTACTACTAGCTTTTCCCTTTCCCTTCACTGTTACTGAGACTCTTTTAACTTTGCTTCCTGTTGAAGTCATGATTGGAGGTAAGCCTGTGCCAGCCGGTAAGGGTATATCAGAGAATGAAGCAGTGTCCGAGAATGGGGAATCCTCAAGATCCGCTTCGCTTGTTAGCGACGAATCCATCGTCCTCCTTCTGTGCTTAGGCTCATTTTCATCATCCGAAGAGTCCTCCTCCCAGGCTGATGATTCAACAATTACTGCTTCGGCTGTCACAGTTCTGCCGGGGATAGGTCGTAGTGGAACAGATAGTCGCTTATTTACCTCTTTAACCTTATTTCCACTTGAGTCCGCACCTTGATTTTTCTCATTCATCTTATTGAGGAACGTAGATCCGACAGAAAATGCTGGACTGACAGGAACCCCATCTTTCTTCTCATCATACTGGCTAAAATCAGAGTTCGGCACAGGCGGCATTGATCCAAGCTGCGGCGTTGATGCAGTAGAAGCTGTCCCTTTGACTGTGACGACAGCAGCTTTCCCAGCGCGTACAACGTTTGCTGCAACTGGCGAAACAATGGCATTATTTCTATAGATAGTTGTCGCCACCGATGCACGGGGGTCGTGATCTCCAGTGGTGATGAACGAAGCTCGAAGAATATCGTCCGCTGAGAAGAAAGTGCCTTGATCGGGTGATTGAGGATAACGAATTTCCGGAGTTCCATTCCCTGGGAGAGGTGGTACAGGTGGAATAAATTGGCCTGGAGTGGATGGAGCAGATCGATTCATGACTCCTGGTAAATAACCAATTTGAATGACATTTGAAGCACGAGTGGTAGTGGAGGATATTGAAGTGACAGTGTGTGTCGAAGCCTGCAGCAGCGTAAGCATTCAGAAAATGTAACACATCAGAACCACTCTGCATTCCTACCCTGGCAGCCCGAGAAGCCCCAAAGGCGGCTTCTTTTTCTGCAGCAGCTTCCCGCTCCTGTCGTTTCTTTTTCATATTTCGCCATAAAAAGAACCCAATTAACCCAAGGACGACGAAACCACCAATAACTCCACCCGCAATCGGTCCTGCAGCACCTCCTTTCGAGCCTCCATCACTTTCCGGTTTTTCAGTCCCAACCGTTACACCGATATCGATACATCTCGCTACTGAGCATTGTTCGCAAGTCTGTGTAGTAATACTACAAATTTGTCCACTCGGGCAAATTGGGCAGACCTGCTCTATGTTATCATCGCATTTGACACAATCGGCTCGCCGAAATATTGCTGATCCATATACTGTATACCATTGTCAGCTTCTAAAGAGTTCATTACTCACAATAGCCCTTACCTGGTGTCAAAGTTGCCGAGGCTGTTGCGAATACCAAGCCAAATGCAATTGTACCAGAGCAGACTTGAATCATCGCCGCTTGAAATCAATTTATTACCATACAGACAGTGACGCTTAAAGCCTGTCGCAAATGACCGTAATCTGATGAAATTCCGTCGAAACAATTGAAGGAATGTATGTCCGGCCGGCGGCGGAATGTGGTGGGGGAAAAAAAAAAAAGATCGACTGAATAACCGGCAATGACGAGAAAACGAATGTAAGAAATGGACTGGAGACGGCTCGAGGGAGCGACCGGGCAATGTTCTGAGGTTGGCAAGAGGGTTCGAATTGCAAGTGGACTGCTGTGTTTGATTATCAGGTGTTTTGAGTTGTCTGAGAATCCCTCGCTGCTCCTTCTGCTCCCGCACCCATATGCAGATATACCCCTTCGTTAGAGTGGAAGCAAGAACTTGCGTTTGTTCCGTTGCACCGTTGTAGGTTCCGATCCTCGCAGCAGTGTGATGTGCCCAGTTGACAGGTTATGCACGGAAGGATTGTCGAAAGGAGGAAGATGGAGAAGAAGGAACGACAGCAGAAGTCAAAAGACGATGATGGTGCCTGGGGGGGGGGGGATAAGGCAGGAGCGACGCCGGACGGGGGGGGCAGGGAAGGAGGGAAGGAGGGGGGAGGGGAAGGGCGGAGTGCCAGGGACAAGGACAAGGTGGATGCCCGTGTATGGGAGCTGTATATGCATTTTGGAGCGGTGCACCGCAGTGGTGAGGGAGGGCCGCTTAGCAAGATGAGACGGCCCTCATTTGCAGGGAAACGCCCTCCATTTCACCACGGCTGTGAGCAGCTTGGCCGCAGCTCCTGTGTTTCTCATCTCCATTGAGCGCTTTTCTTGCTGGCGGCAATCACGACCATATGGCCGCCGCTGCACAGGTAAGCAAGCAGTAATTACTTACCTTACAGGCCGACTGCTGCCGCGATGTTGCAGCGGCTTTGACGACTGCAGCGGACTCTGGCACTCCCATTCGCGATGGCGGTAAGGGCTTTCATTTGGGCCCGTAAGCCACCCAGCACAGAAGTGGGATTAAGAGGGACCACGCCGATGCCGGCGTGGCCAATCACCGCCCGCGCGCCCCTGCCCAGGACAGGCCCAGGGCAATAGACGGAAGTGTGGATGACATCGAGAAGGCTGTGTAGATTATCAGCTCTGCTTGAAAATTGCTCCACACGCCACGCCCTGCAAATGTGAGCACAAGGAAATTTGGATGTTCATGCAAAAATAGATGGGGTACTGGTACACCGGGGGCCTCACTACCCGGTCTGGCTTGACAGCCGAGCGTGCTAGTGTTAGCCGTAGCGTAGCCACGAGACACGCAATATAGAGCGTCCTACTTGGGCGACTTTTCTTCGATCACCAACTTTTCATGTTTAAATTCCTCTGATACGACATGTGGCGCAGAAAAATATTATTAACGCTCGAGGCTGGATTATGTTCTTATGCTTCTCCTACCAATCTCGCTCCCCTTAAATCTACTTACTTATGTAGTCTCATGCCAAATACCAGAGCAATGAAGCATCAGTAAATAGGCGTGGGTGCTAGTCTACGTATTATTGTGGTTGTGTCTTCAATGTATTTGCGCATGCCTCTCTCATTGCAAACAAAGAAGTCATGGGGTTTTCTTAGTCTGGGCCATCTAGCCACGCGTGCTTCACACAACTAGAAGTGATCTGTCTCAGAATCTTGGTAACCAGCAACACTACAACTCTAATCGCAACAAATTTGTTCGCAAAATAGCAGACTACGGCTAGTCTCGTAACCATACTAAAGCCAGTCTTGGACTATAGCCAGTCTCGAACCAACTGCAGCTCATCCGTTCGATTTTCCTGCGATGTCTTGCGCGATCTTACAGAGGGCTAGGAAAAATGAGAAACAATATAAAAAATATACTAAAAATATAAAAGTAAGATTAAGAAAATATAACAGTGAAATCTAGAGTTTGTGCACGAGAAACACCGCGAAATGAATCATTTGATCACAGCGAGATAACAGAGACCACCTCCACTACCCCAGATTAAGTACCTTCGTTCCTCCCCGCCTAAGTCTTTCTTGACATTGCTGTGTCAGTAATACAACAATCCGCCATTGCTTATTAGTATTGC
Source organism: Kalaharituber pfeilii (assembly GCA_015179045.1). Lineage (NCBI taxonomy): Eukaryota > Fungi > Ascomycota > Pezizomycetes > Pezizales > Pezizaceae > Kalaharituber > Kalaharituber pfeilii. The sequence goes on from WHUZ01000043.1 coordinate 410,970, forward strand.
ATTGCATCTTTTTTAAATACATTTCCGCAACATTCAATAGTGCAGTAACGTATCGTAATTCTAGACTATAATACCTTTATGCTACCTCTGGCAATATATCGTAAAATAGGTGTACTATTTTAAGCGTAAGCTCTAGCTACAATCTGGGAAATTCTCATTTGTACTGTACGTTGGAACATCCTAGGCACAATTTCATAGCTTCTGACGTTGAGCTAAACACGCTCACCTAAGCGGATATCAGCTAGTAGTAGTTTAGCATCACGAATTGGCAACAAAAAAGACAGCAATCTAGAGTGTTTCGATACACCGTGTAAATTGCTCGATCGTGCGCACGCCTTGTGTTACATATATGGGTTTTCAAACATTGATATGATTGTATTACTGTAACAGGTCAAAAGCCTTCATGATATTCTTTATTATCGTAAACTCAATAAATCTACATCAAAAAAAAAAATCAAAACAAACAAAAGTATGCTACTATTACATGATACAACGTGGAGAAAAATTTATTATACCAGCATTTTTAACAAAGCATTCAAAAAGGAACGCAAAACAAATAAAAAACTTAACCAAACTGCGACTTTCAGAAAAAAAAAAAAAAAAAAAAAAAAAAAGAAAAAAAAAGAAATTTATCCAAAGTGCCTTGCATGAGCAACTTTTGCATACAATTTCTCATCATAAATGGTGACAGATTATCTGGGCCCATTTCGAATAATTCACATCCTGTCAGAGTGAATTAATCATCGAAATTGGCTGATACAAATTGCTGGCACTTTTGAACTGGAGCTCTAAGTTCTAATGTGATATATGATTATTTGGTTACTGCTGTTTCCCTAGACTGTTCATAGCAGTATTAAGCGTCTCCATGTTCTTTTGTAGGCTCATAGTGTGTAACTGATGACTATGATTTATATACGGGGATAATTGTATTTTCAGCTCGAGATGTTGGTTATTGAGGTTCTGCTTTAGGAGAGGCATCAAAGTAAAGCAGTAGACACTCTAATAGATTCGACACTGACTTGTGCTACGTACTTGTATCTAGTAGTGCAATCAGATCAATAAGAGAAAACTGAGTCGGGGCCCTCCGGGAATTATCATCAAAATTTACCTCTGACATGGCACTGGATGGCACTGTCCATGATCAGAAACTGTCACGAATTAGCTGCTGGTTGTTCTAACGAGAAAAGGTTATGGGAGCTGCAACTGGAATGGTTGAAATTGATTACAAGCGTGAAACACGGATAGGGAGTTGTAAGTGAAACCTTCAAGGGATGCCAAGGGGCATGCAGCTGTACGAAAGTGGCTCACGTCTTGGCTATGTAGAATACTACAGACGATTGGGCCAGTGGAGCAGGGTTCCATTAATAGCACGAGCGGTCTTTTGGAAAGCTCAAGCTTTTGGGGGTCCGCCGCCCGGCTGCTGGGGGACTGAACTTGCCCGCTTTAGGCCTGCCAAAGGATGTGGTTAGGGTAGAGGTGCCCTCAAGGAGAAAATTAAGTGGAAAACTACACGAGCCTCAGCAGGAGATAGTGTCCGTGAGTCCCGAGCTCAATAATATGTATCTCCTTTAAGACGCAGCTTAGGCAAGGGGGAAAGGGGAATGTCAACGGTACTGCTGCACAAGAAGATCGATATGAGGGACCAGCGGCGCTCTTGGCATCTTGATTTCTCGGTGAAGAGGGGTTGCGGCTGGCAACAGCACGAGTAGCGGCCAGCGAATCGCTTGCAGGCATGGGTGCCAGTTTGGCTGCCTGCCTTGGGGAAGGTCCATCTGACTTGTGTAGACCGCTCTGGCTGTGCACATCCTGGCGTTGCAGCGTTGGAGGAAGTGAGGGTGTATGTCCGCTGCATAAGTGACTTGCGGGCGTGGTGGTGGAGGGCCAGCTACACCACAGTATGTGCTCGGTCGTGCAGCAATGCAACCAGCAAGCAGCCCAGACTCTCCCACTCTCCCACTCTCCCACTCTCCCACTCTAAGTCCGAAGTAGGCCCACCATACAAGGAAAAAAAAAAGAGGCCCTGCCCGTTGGCTAAGCCCTGCCAGCTTCCGTCGCTCTCCTTTCCCCCCCCTACCTTCATCTTAAAGCCATTCACCTCGCCAGACTACACTTTCAGTGGTCGTTCCGCCCTTCATAACCTTTTTCTTTTCCCCCCACTTCTCCTGTCTCTGCTCTTGCACAGCCCAAGTATACATACCCTCCCTTCTCACCCTGTTCGTTCAGGTGCAAGCACCCAAGAATTCAGAGGAGACTCGGGGCACAGAAACAGAACACTGATTCGAACAGAGCCCATCGACTGCAACCACAATGTCGTATCAAGGTGGTAATCCCCATCAGGAGGGGCATGATCTCCAACAATACTCCCCTTCAACATATCATATGCCCCCCCCTCAAGACTATGAGCCGGATGAGGAACAAAAAATGGCGCTTCTCAACCAGCAGCAGAGGGCTTCACCATTCGAGGGCCCCTTCGACGGTGGGCAACGACCTGAGCCCACAGGATATACGCTGGAAGAGCAATACGCCCCATCCACATCAGCTCCTTCATATTCGGAGAGTCCAGGATACGACCAACCTCGCGTTCCAAGCCCATATAACAGATCAGAGACGTCTTCCACTGAGGCATGGCGCCAGAGACAAGCTCCAACCGGGCTTCGAAGATATGCCACAAGAAAGATCAAGCTCACGGCTGGACAAGCACTTTCAATTGACCATCCAGTCCCATCCGCTATCCAAAATGCAATTCAGGCAAAGTATCGCGAAGCCGATGTTGAAGGCGGTAGCGAGGAATTCACTCACATGAGATGTAATCCCCCCCCAATTAAAGAAAAAAACCTAATACACTCTTAGTGCAGCAAACTAAATGCTTCGTATGTAGACACTGCTGCTACCTGCGACCCTGACGACTTCACTTTGAAGAATGGCTATAATCTCAGACAGTCCATGTATAACAGGCACACGGAACTGCTAATTGCTATCACATACTACAATGAAGATAAAATGCTTACAGCTCGTACAATGCATGGTGTGATGCAGAACATCCGTGACATTGTGAATCTCAAAAAATCAGAATTCTGGAATAAGGGTGGACCGGCTTGGCAGAAAATTGTGGTTTGCTTGGTTTTCGACGGAATTGATCCGTGTGATAAAGACACGTTGGACGTTCTCGCCACTATTGGCATCTTCCAAGATGGTGTGATGAAGAAGGACGTTGATGGGGTTGAAACTACTGCCCATATTGTTAGTCAAATCAATCCATATGTTCCTTACTGCATTGCTAATACTCCTCACAGTTTGAGTACACAACACAGCTCTCAGTTACAGCGTCGCAGCAACTTGTGCGGCCCCGTGATGATGATCCAGGATGTCTCCCTCCTGTCCAAATGATTTTCTGCCTCAAGCAGAAGAACTCAAAGAAAATCAACTCCCATAGATGGCTTTTTAATGCTTTCGGTAGAATTTTGAACCCTGAGGTCTGTGTTCTTTTGGACGCTGGTACTAAACCAGGATCCAAGAGTATTCTCGCCCTTTGGGAAGCATTCTACAATGACAAAGACCTTGGTGGAGCTTGTGGTGAAATCCATGCGATGTTGGGTAAGGGAGGGCGCAATCTGTTAAACCCGCTTGTTGCAACTCAGAATTTCGAATACAAGATCTCGAATATCTTGGATAAACCGTTGGAGTCGGCCTTTGGATACGTCAGTGTGTTGGTGAGTAGTTCATATCCACACTGTGTTCTACTGAAAGCCTAACTTTTCAGCCTGGTGCTTTCTCTGCATACCGATTCCGAGCTATCATGGGGCGACCTCTCGAACAATACTTCCATGGTGACCACACCCTTTCTGCAAGACTTGGAAAGAAGGGTATTGAGGGCATGAACATATTCAAGAAGAACATGTTCTTGGCCGAAGACCGTATTCTTTGCTTTGAACTCGTTGCTAAAGCCGGCTCCAAGTGGCATTTAACATATGTTAAAACCTCCAAAGCAGAGACGGATGTCCCTGAGGGCGCACCTGAGTTCATTTCACAGCGTCGTCGTTGGCTTAATGGTTCATTTGCTGCCAGTATCTACTCTCTCATGCATTTTGGCAGGATGTACTCCAGCAGTCACAATATTCTTCGCATGTTTTTCTTCCATATCCAACTTATCTACAATATTGCGTCGGTGGTCATGTCGTGGTTTGGTCTTGGTATGCTCACCGCACCGTGCATCTAGATTCTTGTACTAATTATCTCATAGCGAATTTCTGGTTGACAACTGTGGTCATTTTGGACCTCGTCGGTGATCCGACTAGGCAGGCCGTGATAGAAGGTGCTGAAGCTTGGCCTTTCGGCGACCGTGGCTCAGAAATTGTCAACACGATCGTTAAACACGCGTACGTTGCTTTGCTTCTTTTGCAATTCATTCTGGCACTCGGAAACAGACCCAAAGGGTAAGTTGCTCAACTTTAACACGGAATCTTATTTCTTTCAGGATTATCTAGCTAAGATGGTTGTAGCTCCAAATACTCATATATTACGTCTTTCGTCATCTTTGGACTCATTCAACTTTACATTATCGTGCTTTCCTTTTATTTGGTTTTTAGGGCTTTCAGCAAAGGGACAACAGATCTTCTGGATAAGCAAGGGAACTTCAGTGCTAGTTCGTTTTTCTCTTCAAATACTGGTGTAAGATACATCTCCTGCAGTGAACTTCTATGATGCTAACAACGCTCAGTTAATTATTGTTGCTTTGGCGGCTACATTCGGTCTGTACTTTGTAGCCTCCATCATGTACCTTGACCCATGGCACATGATTCATAGCTTCCCCCAGTATCTGCTTACCGTCTCCTCTTACATCAACATTCTCAATGTCTACGCTTTCTGCAATTGGCATGACGTTTCCTGGGGTACCAAAGGTTCAGATAAGGTTGATGTCTTACCTTCTGCCGTAACCAAAGTGTCTGAAGACGGAAAGGCAAAGGTTATTGAAGAAGCAGACAAGCCGCAGGCTGATATTGACTCCGCTTTCGAGGTTACTGTGAAGCGGGCTCTCACCCCTTTCAAACCAGAGGTTGAGATTGAGAAGAAGACCCTTGATGACTCCTACAAGTCATTCAGAACTAGATTGATTACCATTTGGATCTTCTCCAATGGGCTGTTGGCTGTTACAATTTACTCCGATAGCTTTGACAGATTTACCCGCGGGGACAATGCGGAAATTCCGGCAGATGAGATCAATGTGGGTCAAACTGAAGCTCGTACTGCTCAATATTTCCGCCTCTTGCTCTGGGTTACGTCTGCTCTCTCGTTCATTCGCTTCGCAGGATGTGTAAGTCTCCTACCCAAATTCACTTTTCCGTAACTTACACTTTTATAGGTTTGGTTCCTTGGCCGCGCTTCAATTCTCTGCTGCTTCGCACGGCGTTAAGTTGAACACAATATATACCACTTTTGCGATACTAGGTAATATACCAACAATTGCTGTCAAGAGCAAGCCTTTAACTTGCCAAGAGGCACGATTACAAAAGCTCTCTTTCCACAAGTTCTCGTTTTTTCAGTTTACATAAATGGGGACTCGGTTGACCGAGTATTATATGTTTCCTTTAGCTGTTTCTGACTGGCTGTATTCTGTGTATTGTAATTTTTCCGTTCTTCCTTTACTTTTCCTTAAATTCTGTGCTCACAATCTACATTCTATCCGTGCGTTTTCAAAACTATGTAACGAGGAAAATGTCAATGACTTAGAATCAAAACACAAATAGATAAGCAGTCAGTAGACCAGTCTGATTCATAGATATCAGAACGCATATGCAATGATATAGACAAGCGTATTCAAACGTTGGGAGATACTTTTTATGATACGTCAGATCTGGGCGATATAAGTCTAGGTTTGAGTACCCCAGTATATATTGATCATTATTTCGACCTATATTTGGCACCTTCTACTCACGTAAATTTGGGCTGTTATACGTCAAGCCTGCCTCAAATCTATTGTTTCCACCGTCGCGGACGTTGAACAATAACTAACAAATTCACATCGCGATTCATGATTTTGATATATCACTCTCTTTTCGTACTAATATGTGGCATTGTGCAGGTCACGGGCCGCAGGTCGCAGGGGTCAAGAAGTGCGCAGGGGTGATGTATCATAGGTGAGCGGGCAAAGCGGCGTTGATCAGGTAGCTAAGGCTCTGGGCTCAAGCGTTGGGCGGGCCATATCTTGGGCTGAAGCGAACGTAGCTGGAAAGGCTAATACGCGCATGTACGACCCGTATCTCTCATTCTATTAACACTAGTATTCTATAAAAGGTCATATTTATAGAATTCAGCAAGTATGAATACTACTAGTAGAGCAGGATCGTTTTGCAGAATCTTTTTGCATTGTTGCCGCAGTAACAGTGACTGTTTGTGGCGCACTCACTTCTCAGAGTGAGGGCTGAAAGTTGAGGAACAATTTAACCTTACTCAGTTTCGATTTGGGCACTACAGTAGGTATTGCATACGAGCTATGTGCTTTTGGGAATAGCATGATATGCAACATTCGCTCCCATGCGGTCGAATGTATCTACTAGTAGATACCTAAATATACGTCGAAACGCCTAAAACACTCTACTGATAGCTAAATGAAGGTCCTGATATCCACTATGATATTGCAGTCTTGTACTAGTATCTCCCTAATATTATTTTGAATTCAACTCCTCATTTATCTTACGAGCAGGAGCCGCAGGACCATTCCTTAATCCAGCGTAACAGTTGCTACAGTGCCATTCTCGAAGGCGCATAAGTACTCGGTATCAAGGGTAAGTCTTCAGAAGCGCGAAAAGTTGCATACATTGTGACAGGGATCGTTGCTAGGGCAGTTCAGCTGTTTGTTATGTAAAATACAACACTTGTTATTTACAGGATTCCTACACGCTTCGCATAGTTACACGCTTCAATGTTTGTTTTCAATCAGCCAGCACAACTCATTTTTCCCAATCACAGTGTCGAATCACCCACTGAAGCCTCATACAATAGCGAAATGGAAACCCGAGCTCGGCACGCAAAATTTCGGTATAAAATTCACAATTGAGAAACTACTCTAGTTGAGCACATCTGAATCATTAATGTACACAACAAATGCGCAAATGAAGTGAAAAAGCCTCAAGAGTGGGATAAAAGAATAAAAGAATGCCTCATATCATTAGTTAGAAGTGTGCAAGATTGGCTTCGCGTTTAGGCAGCCAGGTTGTAGTTATGCAAATTATGCAATGCTTGTTGACTTGAATGCAATTAAAAAAAATACGTGTGTCGTACTTTTGTGTGTAAATCCCATACAAAAGTTCTGAAGACTTTTCGACAAAAAGTCATACCTAGCATACAGTCTAACCTTGCTATACCGGACGAGTAAAAATCCAGCACTTTTCATCCGGTATAGCAAGGTTCCGGTATAGAATAAAATGCTTGGCAGCTGTAAAAGGGGGATGGCAAAAATTTATATAGAAATTACTAGAGTAGGAAATAAACAAGTGTAGCAAACATTAACTAAATCCAAGTCTATTCGATATTCATTGCTCTCACCATCTAGAAAAGTGTCAAGTCTTAAAAGTTCTTGGGGAGTATCAAATACACAAGCATCGACTATAGCCAGAATATGCAACTCTGACTGTTTCTCTAAAAGCCTATCAATTCACACAAAAAAAGCTTCAAACTCTACAAGCATAGCTCCAGTCTTCCACCAGCAGCAGCGACAGCAGTAGTAGCAGCAATGGTGACATCGGTGGCGGCAGCAGAGGTAGCAGCAGTGGTGGCAGCAGCATTAGCAGCAGTGGTGGCAGTAGCGATAGCAGCAGCGGTGACACCAGTTTTATCGATGGCAGCAGTAATGGTGGTAGCAGTGACAGCAACAGAGTGGTAAACAACCAGACTAAGTGGTAAAGTGGGGTAGTCTAAGATGTATTAGTATTAGCGTGTCCGGTATAGCAAATATTATTTGTATGGAGACAGGGGGGTAGTTGTCGGGGGGTTTCTGTCCGGTCCGGTATTGTTAGGGCGTCCGGTATAGCAAGGGCAATTTGTATGGGAAATGGATGTCCGAATCAGAGGCCATCCGGTATAGCAAGGTTTCCGGTATAGCGAGGTCCGGTATAGCAAGGTTAGACTGTACTTCACTTTTGACACCCCTGTCCGGTGGCGCACATTAATGCATGCATAGCGCTTCTGAGTATTTTCCCCTACCCCCGAGTACAGTGCCTAGTACAAAGTCTTCCTAGTATGGTTCGCTATGCAGTATAAAGGAAAGTGCGTGTCCGCTTTTCCGAAACATGCAGCCAAGCAAAACTTACAAAAAAATAACAGACTGCATGAATGGACATTGGAGAGTCTGAGTCTTTTTTTGAATTTAAAATTGAGCATTTTTGATTGTGTTTTTGGAAAGTGGATACACTCAGCTGCATGTCTCGTGACTCTAGGGGATGCTTTGGTAAAAACGGACACGCACTTTCCCTAATGCTGCATAGTGATACCATGCTAGGAATACTTTCTGCTAGGCACTGTATGTACTCTAAGTACTACTGTCGCTTACCTATTAGAGACCGAGCACCTATTAGTGACCGATCTCTTGGCGGTCCTCCTCCTATAATGCAAGAAAAACGATCTCCTAAGTGCAGCAGCTTATGACAGGATTGATTGAATTGGCAAATCTGATAGATATCTATAGAATATTGCTACAGGATTGGCAGGTATGGAAGCATCCTTATAGCTGCAATAGTATGTGCCTAGCAGACGAAATTGATAGATAAGATAAACCTCTTACTATATCAATGTAATAGTATATTCTATAGCTGATAGGAAATGCAACAATAATAGTATTACTATCATGTAGGTGAATATAGAATGATATAGATAGTGATACTGATAAAGATTTCGTATTCCTTATAGTAATATAGTCATAGACTCGGAAGTGTGTCTGAGTACTTACTATTCTATAGTAGCCTTACAAGTATTATAATAACTATCTAGGAGAGCCTCTATTACTAGGATGTTCAGTATCTAGCAATAGTATTAGAGCAGTGTATTATATAAAGAGGTTAAAGACGGCTATAATTTCTATAATACTGAGAATGATAGGAATGCTCAGAATGCTTACAAATATTAGAATATTTAGAACATTTAGGGTATGCAGAGCACTCAGGACATAGTTTATAAAGAGTAATAGTTCCCTAGCATCAAGGTAGTAGCACTTGTTATAAATTTGTGCCTGCTGATAGAATATAGTAGTTAAATAATTGGTTTATCATATATTAACTACTCTAGTGCCGTGTATATATATTTGCTATGCAAAACACTATCGAGAGTACTAGCCAGTAAAATATGTATTTGGACAGGGGTACTAATGCTATGTCCGAATACATATTTTACTAGGTAGTATGAAAAGGCTGCTTATAAAGTAGTGTATTGGCACTTCCGACACTTTCGGGCCTTTCGGCAACTGATTTTGATGCCACAGAAATCCACACCAACCTTATCCTATTGCTATTTAAGTTACCCTTCTTCTGTACTCACATCACTTAAGAGTGCGAAAAGGTATAGTTGAGGATAGCTATATAGTAATAAGTGTGTGCTTTCCTAAAATGCCATACTTTCTCTGCATACCACTGAATTAAAAAAGGTGTATATATAGTGTAGCTGTCAAATACCATCCAGATATTCACGCACGCCTGCTACATATTCTGCAATTTACCTGATGCTGCTAGCATGCCTGACGCCGGAGATATTGCATGTAGAACTGTAGGGAGGAGGAGCGCCAAGAGATCGGTCACCAATAGGCGCTCGGTCACTAATATTATAGGCAAGCGACAGCACTGTACGATACAGTGTCCGAATACTTTTTGAATCAGCGAGTATTTTCATCTGCTATGTAGTAGGCGCCGAACCTTAGTCTCGCAGGGTCTGCCCTAATTTCATCCATTGTGACAGTCGCCAAGATCTTTTGTCACACATGAGAGGTTGATGGCTAACGAAGCTACCAAACGAATTTCCAGAAGTTTATTCACGAGAAAACGAAAGTACGCATACCTCCTCACCAACGAAGCTTGCTAGTTGAGATTCGCTTGGAAGACTGAATAAGTAAAATGTCCAAAATCACAGTCGGTAAGTTTTCTCAGGGCTGATTCATCCGATGGAGAGGAATTGGTTTGAGGGACAATGTGCTGACGGATGTAATCATAGCCGGAGTGCGTTCCAACGTTAAGGAGTTGCTCGACTACTCCCTCAACGAGAAGAAGAGGAACTTCCTCGAGACTGTCGAGTTGCAGATTGGCTTGAAGAATTATGACCCTCAGAGGGATAAGCGTTTCTCGGGAACTGTTAAGTTGCCGCAGGTCCCGAGGCCGGGAATGACTGTTTGGTGAGTCCCTGTTGGTAAATTGGTGATGGGCGCCGGGATTGGGGTGTGTAGAGGGATTCGATATTGGTGGGAATGGCTTCGCAGGGAGGGATGGAGGGGGGAGTGTGAATTCAGGAAATCTGTGTGAGCGTAAGTGGATAGAGGGAACAAATTCACTAACCGTATCACCCCGTTTGGCCTGCCCCACAGCATCCTCGGCGACCAACACGACATCGATCGTGCCAAACATCACGGCTTCGAGTCCATGTCCGTGGATGACCTCAAGAAACTCAATAAGAACAAGAAGCTCATCAAGAAGCTCGCGCGCAAATACGACGCTTTCGTCGCTTCTGAACAACTCATCAAGCAGATCCCCCGTCTCCTCGGCCCCGGTCTTTCCAAGGCGGGTAAATTCCCGGTTCCAGTCTCTCACGCTGAGGATTTGGCGCAGAAGGTCACAGATGTCAAGTGCACCATCAAATTCCAGCTCAAGAAGGTTCTGTGCATGGGCGTCGCTGTCGGTAACGTTGGCATGACCGAGGACCAGCTCATCTCAAACATCATGTTGGCTATTAACTACTTGGTGTCCTTGCTGAAGAAGGGCTGGCAGAACGTTGGTAGCTTGACGATCAAGGCATCTATGTCGCCTCCAAAGAGGTTGTACTAGATGCCTTGCTTTCACCACTATCTTTTGTGCTTTTTTCTCTATGTCTTTAAATTCTTTATTGTCATGGTTAGGTTTGTGCTTTAGGTCAGGGGAAATGAAAAGTAAATAGGATTTCTTTTCTTCTCTTGTGCATTTTTGCTTTTTGCTACCTCGGTGTTTTGGGCTTAAGGGACGGAAATTTAAGGGTCACATCTGGGATAAGGTGGATCATCTGGAGAAGTGCATTTGCTTGCATGAGAGAGGAATCATGTGGATATACACAGGGTTATATATAGCTGAATGTATATCTCTGGTTCCCTTTTGAATACAAACGAGTATGGTGCTTTGGTGAAATGGCGCCTCATGTCTACACTACATCTTGGCGCAGTAAGAGAATGCAGAGCTGTTTTCACTCAATACTGGTGATATTCTTCAGAAAACTATTTTGATATTACCAAAAAGACCCTGCCCCCAGCTTATATATTGTCATAGTCATACAGTCATTATTCTCGAAGAAATGTTATAGAACGAAAGAAAAGGGAAAAAAGAAATCATAAGTACACAATACTCCAATCGCCAAAACAAAGCAACAAAAAAAAGATAGAAAGGGGATATCTGAAATGCAAATTAACAGAACAAAAAAACAAGAAAGTGAGCAGAGAACCACCGTCCTCCTCTCCTCTTCATTCCGTTCGAGGCTACCTCCTCCTCTTACCTTTCTCACTACTATCAATCTACACCCATTTTTATCAGCCTTCTCCTTTCTGCTACCATAGACATAAATTGACTGGATATAATCCCGGCCCCACTTAACCAAAAATATAATCAAGCTCAGCAACCAAAAAGGCAAGTAGACAAGAGTAGACAAGGGCTGAGGAGGGAAAAAAAAAAAAAAAAAAAAAAGAAGCAAAAGGAACCAGAACGATAAATAGGAAAAAAGAAAAAAGAAAAAGAAAGCAGGGTCATCAATTTCGTCATCATAAAAATCGTCACGGATTGGGTTCAGTTTCTTTTGCCGAAGCATCCAGAACCTATCCTAAAATGAAAAATAAAATGAATAGCACAATCTAACTCCTGGTACCAAAATGAAGAAAAGAGTTCCTATCTATTTTGTGCACTTCACATATTAGGGCATCAGCACATTCCCGTCCAGATCGTACGTAGTTTTATTCTTGTTGCGCAAATCCCCATGTGATGCCGCGTGTGCCATGTTTGGAGAAGCGTGAAGAGGAGGCGACACCCGTTTCGCCATGATCGCAAGACTGCCGACTAGATCTCTGGCTTCATCAAACGTCTCGTCATCTTCTATCGCATCGACAACCTCCAGGGCATCATCAACACCCTGTTTCGCGAGCCTTCTAGACTCCTCGTAGTCCTTAACGCAGTCGAACATAAATGCAGAGTACTCCACAATGACACTGAGGCGCAATGGGTGTATGCCAGGTAGAAGCTCCGCGGCAAGATCGTAGGCACGTTTGAAAGCCTCCATTGCGGGTTTGATGTAGTTCACTTCCTTCAGCGTTGGAGTCGCGCCGTTCGCCTGCTGTTGATATATGTTGGATAGAACATTGACCTTGGTGTTTGGGCTGAACTCGAACAAGACGAACACATGGAGGAACGAGGCTTTAAGCTTGTAAACCAGGACGCGAAGCTCAACATAATTCTCAACGTGTGGTATTATGGTTTCGACAATGCTGTATCCCTCTCTTCCCATCCAGTTTATGTGCTTGTAGAGGTCAAGCGACTTTGTCGGCCTAGTAGGGTCTAATTTCCGTTGTTTCCTCTAAAGTTCGCATTAGTGAATGAAACATCGGGCGCTGACTTTGAATTGAAATGTTGATTCACTCTCAACTTACAGCTCGAACAAGCTTGCGATTCAACAGTGTCGATAGGCCAAGAACTTTGTATAGGGCCGCCGAAAGCTCGGGGTTGTTTTCGGACGTCTCTTTGGCAAATATGCCTAGGTACTTCTGGTCCACTTCCGCCACCATGCTTTCCCTCGAGTTGAAAATGAATCTGTAAGTGCTAGAGAAGTATGCGGCGGTACAAATTGCTTAGATGCAGCTCTGCGTCAATAGTAGTCCCTTTTTTAATATGATGTCGAGGCAAGAGATCGTTGGGGTAGAAATAGACGAGCTGGTCCGTTTTTTTCGCCTATGGCTGCAAAGCGTATTTGTAGCTCCAAGGAAAAAATGGAGGCCGCTGTAGGGGATTTGCTGGCGTCTGAGTGGGGGTGGGGTGAAGGGTCGTCGAACGAAGTCGTGGAAGCTTCTATCACAGTGCCAATCAGGATTAGGAACGTGATGGCGACGGAGCGCAAAGCCCCGTCAAGGCGAACGAGCTTGGGGGGACAATGAAAGATGGTGGTTTTCAGAAGAAATCGTAGAAAAGCAGAAAAAAAAGCCCACTAAAGCAAGTAGAACACTTGAGTGCAGTAAGGGAATGGGCTTTCCTGTTTCAAAGAAATAGCAGATACATAAGTCCAAGTGATCGTTATTGGCTCGTGCTGGAGGTATTCTTGTAAAAAAGCTTCCCAGTCATGTCTTCCAGATCAGCTGCAGGGAGAAAATGGAGAGGGCCACTATGTAGCTGAATGAGGAAAAGCTATAGTTTCGCAAGACGTCAATGCTTCTAATAACGGCGAGCGCAGTATCTAAGATGTTTTCTCATTTGATATAATTGATAGAGGGATGCAGATGGAAAGCCAACCCAGTTTCAAGTTATTACTCCACTTCCGTCACAACCGTCATTGCAGCAGTAAGGATATGCCAGATCATGACTACCTGACGAGGGCGTACCAAGCTCAGCTGTCATTGAGATGTTCTGGGCATACCATACCAGAAGCATTAGGTAAGGTAGGCCATGAGGTGCGGTACGGAGTACCAGTGAGCATAAGAACCTCAAGAATTATGAAGAATAGGGGAGCATGAAGGGGATACATAGTGTTGAGCGGAGAGTGATATAGTGCATGCCGAGTTCATCCTTCTTGATGCCTCGTACCCAGCTTCCTGATTCCATTGGATGGGAAAAACGCAATTTCGCAAGGGAGAGCGTCTTATGCGTTGTTCAAATTGACATGGGGGAGGGGAAATTGAATGTGGATGCACCAGTGTCACGGCTGAGATAATGATAGTAGTAGTACCACTCGTCGTACCAGCCACGGCTGCTAGGCTCAATCTGCGTTGGAGCGGAATGCTGCGCCCGATACTTACTCTCTGCAGGCAGAGTCATACAGCAATGGTCCGGCCCAATCGTGAGCTGGAGCTGAAGATGTCCAAGTTCTCTCGTGACAGATTTGCGCTCGGGAAGGCCCTGAGACGTGAAACGTCGATGATGCTATTCTACAAGGCACTCCACAGCCAGGGGCTGCGCAAAACGATGCATCGCTTTTTAGCCTGTCTGATTGACAACGAGCAGGTACAGTACTTGCATACTGGCAAGTGGCATGCAGCAGCGCTGCAGTTCTTACCTGGCCCTCTTGCATATCGAAAATCTCCTTACGATAGGCTGGCCGTGACAGGATCTCCAGCAGTCTCATACGCAAGGTCCTACCTCGCACTTTGTGAGAGCAGTTTTCTCAAAACTCATGAATAATAACGGTAACAACGGGAAGATAAGAGAGAAAAAGACTAGTCGATGGGAATTATTGGAACAGGGAGACTTGGCTATTGAGTAGGGCTCAGTTGGCGAGGAATAAAGGATGGAAATTAGAGGCACGATGGGAAGGACCTCATGGAATTGTTGAAAGTGGTGAAGAGCGATTTCAGGTATTTTGAAAATTGAGAAGTGCAGAGATGAAGGGACGTTACTATTTGAGTGACATCAAATTGTATACTAACGTGGAGAAAGTAGCTGAGCCGCTGGAGCTCAATCAAAACAAGTAATCGGTGGGTATCATGAGACACTTGGCTGGTATGAGTGTTTTCTCTAATATTATCCAGTCGACTCAATTCGACTGGGACTGGAAGTAGGTAGTCATAGGACCTACCTTGCAATAGGTAGACAATTTAGTCGGCCACCTGGGTCAGGAGGAATAGTCCACAGGTTTTGGGCAACTAGGCTTAGTACCTCCTTAATGTTCTTTTCCTGTTCCTGCGTGCCTGCTTCTTTGACCTCATCCTCTTTTATTGATGTTTCCATCTGCAGTTCACCAAGGGCCAGGGCCAGAGAAACCATTACCCTCATCTCATGAGCTGGACAGCAGGAAGGAGGTGGGTGGTGGGGCAGGGTTATCTTCATCTCTCGCGAGCGGCCTGAAAGACTGCTCAAGTGATCAATATATATTCTCGTGCCTGGTTCAATATATGCTGCTCGAGAGGCTAACTATATGCATGCTCGTAGTGCATTACCCTCAATTAGTCGGCTGGGATAGTGGGAAGACAATCTAGGGGTATGAATGGCCCTATATTAACACCTCCAGTAACTGCAGAAAATATAACAGGACATCCAGCCACCTCTGACACTTCAGATGGCTGCAACGGCTGCAATTATGCGGCACTTTTGCAGCCTTACAAGTAGACCCATATACACCCCGCTTCACACACCAACCATATGCTATCGCTATAGACCATTGACAGCAACGATGGTGGAATTATAGACATTAACAGGTTTAATTGGGCCACATTTGAATAGCTGAATGAAGGGGGAGGAAATTTGCACTATATCAGGGTAAATCCAAGTTAATGCACGTGGTCGCGGAACTAGGATCATTGATACACATGTAGTTCACAAAAAAGGGAGTTTGATATAGGATATATGCAATAGAAATATGTCAATAGACCTATTTCAGCGTCACTGCGTCTGTATTCATTTTCTCCTGTGTTGCTGGCATGCCAGCTTGCTGCTGGAATAGTCTAATATGGGCAATACTCATACTACTTATGCTATGTTGCCTATGCTGGCCGTTATGCCACCGAGGAGCGTTACCCATACATTATAGTACATATACGGTACATATACGCAAGGAATTAACACTCCGAGAATGCGGTCCGAAATTGGATAACAAATCAAATTGGGTAGTTGGAACTGGTCGGAACTGGAGACTGGGATTCAAGCATGGATGACGACGCCAAAAGTTCTCGAGGAAGTAGCAGCAGCAACAGAAAGACAGGAAACAGCGAACCGTGCAGCAGACATAAGAGAAAGAGAGAGAGGGGAAGGAGAGTCAAATTGCCGCAGTTAAACGAGCTGGCTTGGAGCCCAGAGAGCAACTTCGGGATTTTATTACTCAACAAGCAGAGTCGTAATCGGATCCGGAAGTCAATTCCGGCTCGGGAGCAGCGGCGGCTAAATTGACGGCAGTGGGGGCAGTTGAGCCTGTAGCGCCTAGAAAGCCCTGCATCATCAACTCCATGATACGTGCAAAGCGTTCCACCTGCTTGACCTGTGCATCCGCTTGCATCTTTGCTATTTCTTTTTGCGATGCAAGCCTCTCTTGCATCTGCTCCCTCTGTAAATCCAACTTTGCAGCAAGCCTTTCACGCCGCCACTCGATATCCGCTTTCAGTTTCTTTGCTTCTTGGATTTCTTTCTGGTGTTGTTTCTCGTCTAGCATTCGTTTGATTTGCTGCATTGTGCCGCTTTTATCTCGTTTGGACAGTTTCGGTGCATGATGTGGAGTTGCAGCTGAGGGCTCTGGAGTGGGTGAACGAGAGATCTGGGGACTAGGTGACTGCTCGAGCGCCGGGGAGGGGGTGTAGCCTGGTGTATCATGGCCCGGAGACTCCACACGAACTATGGTATTTGAATTGCGCTGTGATCCCCATATAGCATCCAATCGCCAGAATAGGGTGCACTTTCTTTCAAGTATATCATTAACAGACTGCTCATTATCCTCCGGCCTCATGCCCCAACCTGATCGCTCCAGTATTGCCTTTGCCTCCTTCCATGCTCTCTTTGCATTCGCCATCTTGTCACTGATTTTCTTCACAGTAATATGATCTTCATATGCAAATACTTGCTCTTTCACTTGCTTATACCAAGTGATTTGCTTGCCCCTGATGGCCTCTTGGTTGTCTTCCATCCACGCCACCAACCGCTCGAATTCGTCTTTCCTCCACATTGTCAGCTGACTGCGTTGAGATGACATTGTTTTAGCTGTATGGCAGTGCGCACAGTAGGGTAGCAGTGATGATTCGTATGATGGTGATTTGGTGTGGAGACATGATGGAAAGTACAGTTAAAAATCCAAAGTGTTGCCTTCAGGGGCGGTCACAAATTGTTCCACCTAAATTGGCTAGAACGAAAAAGAAAGTTTGTACTTGTCGCATGGTGTACTGTACTTCATTTTGACTACACCTAAGTGAGACTACACTGAGGTATGGTCGGGCAACCGTATTACTCTGGACCCCAGCCTTGACAAGCTAGGGCGGTGTTCTGCAAGCTTCGCTTCTTTGCAAGGATTAAGCCTGGTCTGGTTGCATGAATAAACTTGAGGGGGGAACATAGTTGAAACGCTGGGAACGAAAACAGTTGAAACGGCCTTTTGAGTGTGTGTGCGACCAGACACACGTAATCGATTGCATAGAATGCTTCCAATACGTGGTTCCAGGCCTGTTCTACATCTTCGAGAAAAGAAACATGTAGCTGTTGGATATTTGGGCCCGCGACGCACGTTTATTCCGCTCCAATTGACAGGAATTGAAGATCCATAATGTGGTTTCTATAGGGGGAAGGAGCGACAGTAGAAGGTGGGGATAAATTCAACGATCGTCATACAGGCTGAATGTGTGTGTGGGGGTACGTAAATTTTATATTAGTAGGACCAGATCAACCTACAAGATTGGCATATCGATAGTAAAAAAAGATCATTTCAGGCGGGATACATGTAGAGTATTAGTACTGTTGGGTTTCGCTGCACCTCGAGAAAAGAAACTGAATTCGGTTCATATTTGCTAGTCTGGTTGCACTACCCCTCGTATTGCACACTAGAATGGATGAGTATGATGCACTGGGGCATAAATATATTTCGTACGTTGATTTTCTAATACAAGGCGACATAAAGTTGGAGGGCGCCTTTGTGCTACACTGAAGGTGCATCTAAAGTTACAGCCATTGGCAGGTACAGAGACTACAAATTAGCTGAGAACAAGCAAATAGTAAAAAAAAATAAGCATGAGCAAGTTGTAATTATTGGACCAAAGTAGTTCCTACACGGAGCTGAGAACCTGTCCTATGTAGCTCTTGCCCTTGCATGCAAGTAGTGTAACTGCATGCATGGTTGCAGTAACTGCAGTTTCACCTTTCGCTCTGATACTAGTACCTTCAATTCTTTTCACGAAAGATTACATCTAAGTAATGTGCGATCAGAGAGTCGAACCCAATGGTGAGCTGCTCTCGAGAGCATAGTTGCATATCCAGTATGGACTCCTAAGTTGCGGCAGTGAGGGGTTTGGATCGGCGGTGAGGTTTCACATGAGCTACTACCTAACTGTTTGGGGGTGTTCTCGAACTGGTGCCTAGATTCTTAGCGGTTACCGTAGTCTGGTACGGTTGGCAAGACGGTTACCGTTTATCTAACCGACCTATGAGCCTCTTCATAAATATAAGTACTTATAAAGAACTTTACAAGAATCCTCCAACTCCTCAGATCCATAAATGACTCGCTATAGGGCTGACTAAATTCGTGATGGATACTAGACAGAAAAATAAGTATTTGGACAGGCGATAATTGCAAAATATACGCTATGCGGTATTCGACATATTTTCGTATGCTTGGCGGTAAAGAATAGGTGTAAAAGTCCAAATTCATTATGTCAGCTGACCAAATTTCATCATGTCAGCTGGGCCAAAATACTTTCTTACATAATAAATTTGGACACCCCCCTATCACGAAATTTGGGCTAGTCTCATGGCTATCAACAGCCAAGCATACGAAAATATGCTAGTTTTTGCAGAATACTGCATGACGCAAAAATACGTTGTCCAAATACTTATTTCTGTCTAGTAGGCAATTGGATACTGCTTCAAATGCACAGACTCTACTATTATGTTACCCATCGCATGACTTAGGAAACTTTTGGAAAGCATTGAATTTGATGTCTCGAATTACCCAGCCCCGTTCCTCTCAGAGCAGATGTACTGATGCCAGCCTGTTAGAATAGGTATGTAGATGACATCTTGCCACCAAGGATTTCAACCTATGTACTCCAACGTCCAGAACGTTTGACCTCTTTGTCGTTAAGATACTAACCTCACGGCTTATGCAAAGGCGCTATGAACATCAAAAATCGATAGCTGAGTTGCACAAATACGAGCCTCACAATAAAGTTATCGATATATCCGGCTACCTATGAAATATGTTGGGGTAATCAAGCAGCGGCGAAATTCATAAGAGATCTTTTAGTGCAGCTGGAATGCTTTGCTTGTTTTTCTCGATTTTCTCTAGCATGCTTGAAATGGTCGGTTTCATCTTTGAACGTGCTATTTTTGTGTGTCTGGGGTGCAGGGGTGAGTGTGGAGGGGTGCAGCTAGCATGGCAGGGTTTCTGGTGCACATGTCCATGCAAGCCTTTGATAATTTTCTTTCTTCTGCATTAGACCTGGATCACATTGCATAGAGGTGTGTGAAAGGCACGAGACTGATGTCTCCAAAGGTAAGATGAGATCTTGAGCCACGAGGCACACGAAACGGCTTGCCCCCTTTCCACAATTTTGGTGCTAACAATCCCCAGGTAAGTGCTGCCACAGTGTCTTGTAACCACAGCCACAACCCAAAGAGTGTCTATCATTATATACTTGTACAGTGCTTACCTTTAAAGATCTCCGCCTTTAGCGGAGTTCTCACTTCCTAGCGGCTGACACATATGTATTACGTCCATTTTGTGGTGAAGACGCGAGGTGTATCTGGTGCTAAGTATCTCGTCATGGTTACAATATGTGGAATGGCTTTCCATGGATTCCCTGATGATCTCAGTTGAGAGGCAGCCTACCGTCTCAGTGTATGAAAAAATTGGGTTCCAGGACCTCGTCTATTGGCTGCGCGACAAGCCCGATGACGCTTTCGATCGGCTTCGGGGACAAGTACCATTCCCGTTTGCGGATCGTGAGGACAATGGTGCCATGCCAAAGTTTGGTTATAGCGCAAAGAGGAGACGAGAATGCCCTGGGCAGAGGAGTAAAGGAAGGAGCAAGCAGTGCTTTACGCAGAAGCAAGTCTCCTGAACAGAAGCCGAGTTAAAAGAAGGCTCAGCAATACCTGTTGCACATTTATTTAGTAGCAGCTCCAAGCAGATCCGATGATGCGGGAGACAGATGAGGAAGCGGGCGTGACACCGTCATAAGATCAAATTCCCTGCTATGCTTTTAAATTTGGCGAGCCCGATGCAGAGCAAGCGGAAGTGTGCAGAGGGTATGATAGTGGAGCAGGTCCCGGGGCCAAGGCTCCCCGTTAGCAGGAGCAGGAATAATCTCGAAAAGGACGGTACTTGTATACGTGTATGTATAAGTATTGTATTCTATCGTTAAGTTTCCAGCTCCTCCATCACGATCCCACATCCTGCGGCCGCTCCAGCCCGGGCTCCCATCTTGGTGCCGCAGCTCATTCGCTAAGGGCCCTTCCCCATAATTTTGCGCACGCAACATATGATAGCGGCCCTCCACGGCATTGATTCGACAGGGCGCCGGTATTATTACCGCCAAATAAGCTAAATCGCTAGACAGTCCCATCTTCATCATCACCGTCACCGTCAGACATTGTAAGATCCTCTTGCTCGAGTTAACTTTCTCCTGGCGTATCAGTACTGTACGAGCGTAATTTAATCTTAATTAATCGTTACAAGTATTCTAGTTGCTCTTGTCGCAGGGTATGTGGGAAAATATCCAGAGCTTACGACATCAGACATGCTGACTGGCGGTGACGAGCGCTTCTTTTAGTCTTGAACAAAGGCTAGCAGCTTGCGCCCAGGACAAGAGCCGTCCTGCGAGCCTGCTACTCTGTGCCGTGTCGCTTTTCTGCCCATCAGCGCTCCCAATTGCGCCCAACTGCTCTCCTGCGGCTCCCGAACTCTTTTGACGTCGGCCCGTAGGAAGGACTGTGAAGTGCGCTGCGCGAGGCCGTGCAGCTCTGATTACCGATTGAGCAGAGGCATCGTTCAGCGAGGACCAGGCGGGCGTCGTTCGTGATCTCTGTCTTCCAGATCTCTGTCTTCCAGATCTCTCTCTCTCTCTCTCTCTCTTGGCCTCGGAGAGAAAGATTATCTTCTTGGTGTCCGGGCCGCCAAGGGCTAGGACCTGTGGCCGGTGGGCTGTGCAGCGGAGCGAGCAGAGAATCCTTCGCACCGCGAGGGGGTGCCGCGCGTTACAGCATCCTGAAGGGAAAATTGGTGTGGATCCTGGTTGCAGCACCTTGCCCAATCCCCCAGCTGCGCTGCGTCTGAGCCAAGGTACCTGCCCGGGTATCTCGCCCTCGCAGGGTTCCCGGCAAAGCTCACGCCAACGCCTGCCACAGGCACCCCCTTTCCACGCACACCTCCATCTCGAGGCGGAGGCACCGGTCGCTCACTCGCATACCCGCAGCGCAGCGCAGCGTCCTGTGTTGCTTGTTGCTTCGAGCGCACCCTCACTCGGTCCCTCATATACCCGTGAGGATTCCCCCACCACATTCGCTCACCGTTTCCTCTCACGTCCCACTCCCCCCCCCCCCCCCAGTCTGCTCCCCTCAAAGGCGTCAGGTTTCCACCCCGCCGCAAGTTCAACTACCGATCACACTCGCTCCAACTCAGCCTTGAGCAAGACACTCGGCTGCTCATACGTTGCACTCACACGACTCGCAATTAGGGTAGGAAAACTGGAAAATCAAGAAATTTTTTTTAAGAAAAATAGGGGGTTCGGCTTGCTCTTTATTTTCACGGTCCCTACAAACCTACAGAGTTGTTTTGTCAACACTGCGTAGGTCTTTGTCGCTCGTTCGCATCACACACCATCGCTCGCATCTATCTGGACTGGAATTTAGGAGTGTACAGTTGGGAAGCGGGAGCAGGATATAAACGAAGAATCAGGTGTTACGGGACAGTGAAAGTGAAAGTGAAAAAAGGGTATTCGGAAATTGGGATCCAAATTATTCGGTTAACTGAACCCCTTAACAACTACAACAACAGGAATACAACATCCGAACAGCCTTCAGTGCGACATTCCTTCAGTTGTCATTACAATACACCATGCGTCTCTCGTTAATATCGCGGGCGACGTCGTCGCTATGGATATGGTATTTACTTTCGTTCACAATAGCACTGACAGCGGCGGAACGGGTCATAGAGTCTCGGTCTTTAATGTCGTGCATGGCCAATTCGAAATTTTCGGCCTCTCTGTTTCAGGTCACATTTAGCCCTGACACACGGAGAATCGATTTCACCATTAATGGTGTCTCTGATATCGACAGCAATGTGACGGCTATCATGCAGGTGTATGCTTATGGATACAAGGTGCTAGAGCATATAATAGATCCTTGCAAAGAAAAGCTACTTGGGATGTGTCCTATGAAGGAGGGTAACCTTGACCTTCAATCAAACGTGGATAATATTTCACAGGAGGTTATTGATA
Organism: Kalaharituber pfeilii; assembly: GCA_015179045.1. Classification (NCBI taxonomy): domain Eukaryota; kingdom Fungi; phylum Ascomycota; class Pezizomycetes; order Pezizales; family Pezizaceae; genus Kalaharituber; species Kalaharituber pfeilii. The sequence goes on from WHUZ01000043.1 coordinate 433,501, forward strand.
GCATCCCAGGTTGGTTCTGGCCCTTCAGTTGAACCTTACTCTAAGAAAGCAGCTAATCACAAAAGTTCAGGAATCGCTTTTCAAGTTCCTGATCTTGATGGAAAGGTTCAGGTTCGTTTCAATATCACTGGAACGGATGAACAAGTTGCCTGTGTTGAGGCGAACTTATCCAACAAAAAAACCGTAGATCAAAAAGCTGTTGGATGGACCACCGCTGTTATTGTGGGTCTTGGGCTTGTAGCCTCCGCTATTACATCGGGTCTTGGACATGATAATACTGCTGCACATGTTGCAGCCAATGCCATGTCACTGTTTGGTTACTTCCAGGCGCAGGCTATGATTGCGATGACTGCTGTGGCTCTGCCACCTATCGTTGCTTCATGGACTCAGAATTTTGATTGGTGCATGGGGATTATCCGAGTTCGATTTATGCAAAATATTTTTCATTGGTACATACATGCCACAGGCGGCACTCCTACAAATCTCATGAACAACTTAGATAGAGTGTCGGTAAGCATACAGAAGCGGTCTCTGCAAGCTGGTATGCTTATGGCAAGGGGGGCAAATGCTCTTGCAAGGAGATCGAACAACGACAATAAATCCAATCGTCTAGGCGATTTGGTAACCGTTACGGGGATTGAACGCGTTGCATTCAAGTCCAAAGTTGAGGAAACAAACTTCTTTCTCACAGGATTGTCGTTCTTCATCATATTCCTTGTTTCTGTTTCATTGTGCGTTGCGGCATTTAAATGGGGTTCAGAATATGCCATCAAGATGAAGTGGATTCATGGTACCAAATTTCAACAATTTAGGGCAGGGTGGTTGACTTGCCTGAAAGGGATACTGTACCGCCTTGTAAGTTGCTCCTATTTCTACTAGCGTTCACCTATTAGTGCTAACGAAAACGATAAATTGTAGATTCTTATTGGATTCCCACAAATGTCTATTCTTTGCCTATGGGAACTTACAGTTCGCGATTCAAAAGCCGCCGTGGTCCTCGCCATCTTTTTCTTCCTCACCGTCGTTGGTGTATTGACCTGGGCAGCGATTAAAGTCATACAACTTGCCCAGAGGTCTGTCGCCATGCACAAAAACCCCGCCTATATTCTCTACTCTGACCCATCCGCCCTCAACCGCTGGGGTTTCTTGTATATTCAATACAGGGCCACTGCCTACTATTTTGTGGTTCCTGCTTTACTATACATACTCATCAAAGCTACTTTCATTGCCTTTGGACAGAGTGTAGGGACCGTACAGGCCGTTGCCCTGCTAATCGTTGAGTTTGGATACCTCATTGGAGTTGCCAAAATGAAACCATGGATGGACAAGAAAACCAATATTTTCAATATCTCTATCGCCAGTATCAATACATTGAACAGCATTTTCTTACTTGTTTTTACAGGCATTTTCAAGGAACCAGTAAGTTTTAATAGATTGTGATTTTGAAGCTTGGTTATATACTGATACAAGTGATACAGGGTTTGGTAAAAGGAGTCATGGGGGTAGTATTCTTTATCGTCAATGCAGTTTTTGCTTTAGTGCTCCTGATTCTTGTTCTGGCTTCATCGTGCTACGCCCTATATTCCAAGAATCCCGAGACTAGGTATCAACCGATGAGAGATGACCGAGGTTCATTCATCAAGTCAAATCAGGTGCTGGGATCCACAGAATTAGATGCTCTAGGAAAGACTGCACGAGGGGATACAAAGGAGGCTCGGTTAGATCTTGATGACGACAGAGATTTTACACTTCATGATCCTAGCCATGTTCCTTTACCGCCATCATCAGCCTCCACCCAAGCGCCAAGTTATCATGAACAACCAATACAACCTTCAATGCCATACTTCCCTTCAAGCAGGGGCGACACAAGGGGTCCTCAGTACTCCCAACGTACAGGGCCCAGTGACTTACCACTCCTAAATGCTGGAGGTGGTTCCCGCACACCAAGCAGAAATGAGGATAGATCTCCAAGTCCGTTCGGTCAAGGGCCTACCCACTCAGGAGGATATTCAAAACAAAGTGAAGCCTCCCGGTGGCATGTAGGCGCAGGCTATGACCACTGATTAAAACGTTTTGTTTTGTATCTCTTTTATCACTTCTTTTTCTGCACTTTATTTTTCTTTTATGAGATATTTCATCCTGGAGTGGTTGGTGTTGAGAATGGACATATCTGGTGTGTAACAGATAACTTATTGAATATTCTGGTTAACGCCATTATCAAGGGTCCTGTGTTGAAATAGTTGACGGGTTTTCTTTTCTTTTTTTTAATCTCTTTTTCCTTTTTTTTTTTTTTTTTTTTTTTTTTTTTTGTCTCGTTCACGGTGTTATTTTCATTTCCGATTTATCTACCCATGGGGAACTCTTGGTCACTTGTTCATAGAACATTTCGAGTCTGTTTTAGTAATTTTTTTTTTCTTTTTTTAGCCCTGCCACTTTTCACCCTCACACCTGTTACAGCACGCTTCGCTTTTCCTTCAATAAGCATGGCTATGCGATACTCAAAACATGAGCGGAATCAACAGTACTCTCAATGTGGTACCAATGAACTTCGCTTGCGCCTACGCTCGCATAGCAACGTCATTAACTGGACATAGCCTCCACGCTTTGGTGAACGGGAAACGCGCATTACGGGGTGCTGAAGACCAGCAATGCATATCTTTGAGGCTCTGAATAGTTTGGTTTTGGTTTTATCTTTATATTGTGGGCAAATGCATCTAGCTGTATGTTAATGGGATTATATTTGGGCCTACTATGTGAAGGTTGGGGGTGGAGCGGGGTGGGGGAAATGATGGTGCGATCGACAGTCACGATGTGTGTTACATCCATTGAAGGATGTGCCGAAAAGTAATGTTTACTGGATTCCAAAATCTGTCTAACAGTTGCTGCTTGTCTGCTACTATTGCAAGGCTGTCTTGCGTGAGCCAACAATGTACACTCTCTATTTAACTTTTCTTTCCCGTTATTTCCTATTTCTTATTTGCCATTTTTTTTATCCCTGTCCCTGTCCCTGTCCCATCTCCGTCTCTATCGACAGTTTCGTTTCCTTGGTCTGTGTGTGTCGTGTGTATTATTGGAAATTTTGCTTTTTTTTTCTTAAGCTTGTGATGTTTCTTGCATTGCCTGACGTGCCTTGCTTGCTTGCTTGCTGTGCTTGCAGGTTTCCGTTGTATTTCCGCGTTCACATGAGGCTCTGCACAAGCCTATTGGATTCGCCAGAGGAGCGGTGTACGTCTTGTAATGCCGTATGCTGCTGCACCTTGAAAGGTGTGAAATTGACCAAGTCGAATATGATAGACATTCACTATCTTGCTCTTTGGACACACGATTTGTGCATGGGATTTCATTCGTAATTAACACGAATTGATGCAGTTATTGTAGTTCTACATGCAGTCACTGCATATTCATTTGCTTTGCATGGCCTGGTTGTCATTGCATCCTTCAATTTACCATTTTGGCCATACGCTTAATTAGGACTCTGCACGTGATATCGTGTGTTAAAGCACGTCATCCTAAACGTTCATCGAACTGAAGTTCTCATGGGCTATCTGCCGTTCCGCGTTGTTTCTCGAGCAAGTGAACAGGCTCCATTCTGTCAAACTACTACCAGCACAGAGTTCATACGCTCTAGTCGAATCAAAGCCCGTGGATTCCACACCTCCAAAATATCACACAATAAGCGTCATCGATATTTGTTTTGGGACGGACAAATCAACCTTTCTTAGGAAAATCAGGTGTCTTCACCAGCTGAGACCTAAGCAGCGGTTTTTACATCTTACAGTTGAAAAGTCCTTGTCCTGGACTGCGTCTGGTATCCTGCCCCTGAGTTAAGTGGCCACCCGTCATCTCGAGCCACCAGAATGCCACTAGAGCCCTACCGAGATCACCAGCAGCCAAAAGCAAGGTGGACCCGCTCTCATGTAAACTTGCAATCTATCCCCTCCTCCTTCTGGACGAATACAAAGCCTACGAAAACACGTACTATTGTACCAAGGTATAGCTGTATCTATACCGCCACTAGTGCTGCTGAAAAGAGCAGTGAGGGGGACGTTAGTGAAGAGAATGGAGATGGACTCGGAGTGAGGACCACGAGCCAGGTCCCAGCGAGCCTAAGGGATACATTAAAAATTTTATGGGAGGAGGAGCTGTGTAAGTGTGATTTCCGTTGTTGATCCGTTATGCGTGCGCTTTTTATGTGTTTGTCAATCTGGAGTTGATCGACCTTGTAGAGAAGGGGAGAGAGAAGATCCAACATACCCTATAATGGGTTGTTTACTTGTATGTGGCAGCTGCTCGAGTGTTATATTCAGCTATCTTAAAGAAAAGATGTTTATACAACGTGTATACACCCCTAACTTAAAGTCCTAATTGCGAGGCGCCTCTATAATGTTCTGAAATGATACCCTTAATTAACGTGCAATGCTTTATATGTTGGTTTTATGAGCTACAATAATCTGTCTTTTGATTTTTATATTTTTTCCTTTGCCCACTTTTCTACATATAGACTTAACCAGTAGGCTAACAACGCAAGCTTCATTGTAGATATACCCGGACTAGAACTTTTGAATAACCTTTTTGCTCAAGGCGGCAGCAGCACTGGTAATAAGAAATCAGAAAGGGGCGAGGATAAGGCAGGAACAGGGTCAGAATTGATGCCAATTTTCATCCCCCCTCCAGTATACCTCCAGATCATGACTACACTGCTAGCCCACCCTTCGTTCACAACCCACATGCGTAAAAAAGGCGAGACAAACCAAGAAGCGCAGTGGATATCAAGATATGCAGAGATAATTCTCCAGCGGGGCATCGCCCTTGCAGGAACAATTGGAGTGGAATTAGGAGATGCATGGAAATTTAGTACGGCCGGCGAGAGACGGGAGAGAAGTATGCAGCATTTACCGGGGAATAGTGGAGACAGTGGAGTATTTGAAGATGATAAGTTGGATTTGAAGATAGCGACTGAGAAGGGAATGTTTGAGCGCGCCGGTGACTTCTGGGCAATACTGGGATGGGGATTCACATGCGCTTGTGCGGAGGGGGAACATGCGGAGACCAGGAAGTGGATGAGGAGGAGGTGGGACAACGCGTGGAAGAGGGTGTTGAGGGTGATGATAGAGGGGCTGGAGAGAGACTGGGTTGAGAGAGCAGAGATTGATGCGGAGTTGGTTGGTGAGAGTAAGGAAAACGTGGATGAAGAGGGAATGAACTTGATGGGGGGAAGGGGGGGAAATGGTGCCTTAATACTCAAGCTTCTTCCGGATGCAAAGGCGGGAAGTGCAGGATGGAGGAGAGTCATAAGGGCGATATTGGCGACTGGGAAGGGAAGAATGGCGGGGGAATTCAAGGAAATATGGATGGGAGAGACGGAAGATGCACGAAGCAAGGCCAAGGAACTGGTAAATATTAATTGGAATAGTAATGGGAAGGGAGGGAAAGGTGGCAAAAAGATGAGACGGATGGTGGAGGAAGACGAGAATAATGAAAAATTGGACAGGGGAATGTTCGATGAGAGTTCAAGTGAAGACGAGGGGAGTGGCGAAGAGTTTCAGGAAAGCAATGAAGGCACAGAAGACATGATTGAATTGAAAATGGAAGAAGAAGGATCATCAAGATTACCACCTAATACGGCGGATTTATGGGGAGGCGTTGAAGCAATAATGTTACGGAGGAGAATCATTATGTTGGTTCGTGCCCATTCCCTACGGTTACCCTGAGTTCTGCTGCTTAGGTCTACCAAATACAGATTTCTCACCTCTGCAGCCTCGGCCTCTATATTCCCCTCGAGTGGTTCTATGAAGAACTCCGAGACTACCTCCTCATGCTCCCTCTTCCCGAATTTGAGCTATTTACTAGTAACGCATACATGCCTGAGACAATCCTTTCCCCCAAACTCGCGATGCACCTAAGTCTGAACATGAACCTGTTCGTACTGGACGGGATTCTATCCTCTGACGCGCCAATGCCGGATCAGGATATGTTCAAGAGTGGTATAACGGAAGAAGGGTTTGGGCTGTCGATGCATGAGCTGGCCAAATGTTATTTGGGGTTTGCCGCGAGGACAGCAAGGGGGCGGGATAATGCGAAAGTAGCGATGTTGTTGGACGGATTGGTGAGAGGCATCGTGAGGATGGGGGGGGAGGGGAGTGAGGAAACGGATTGGACAATGGTTTGGAATAAGGTAAGGGAGGGAGAGGAGAAGCGGAGAGCGAAGGTGGAGAAAAGGGTGATGAAGAGAGGAGAGGATGGGGAGATTGTGAAGAAAGTGTGGATGGGAGCGGAAGACAGGTTGAGGATGGTGGTAGGGACATTAGCAGGTTGCTTATAGGGATAGGAGAAGATCTTGAGGGATGAGTGCGATTGCATTGGTTGTTTTGGGACGTCCAAACCAATTTTCTGCTTTATTCTGTTGTATTGGACAATGCCGGTGTATCATATATCTTTTATCACTTCGTATGTTGGTCTTAAAATGCGTTATTTTTATTATTTTACTTTATTTTTTTTTTTTACAAACTGCACATATACTTCAAACATTTATATTTTATCAAGCGGGGAGAAGAGAGACGGAGATAATTAGTAGAGGGGTAATGTCTATTCTTATATTGTGTACTGTTGAGGGATAAGGGCATAGGTTTTGATGATCCTCGGGGGGCGATGGTTGTGTTCAATGGGAATGTCGATTTTTATTCCTCTTTTTCTCCACAGTATTTGAAAATGAGGAGCTTCAACTCAATTTATACCTATCTATACCTATTACTTGAGGTACTCTCGAAGAATTATACATCATCATCATCATCATCATCATCATCATCATCATCATCATCATCATCATCATCATCATCATCATCATCATCATCATCATCATCATCATCATCATCATCATCATCATCATCATCATCATCATCATCATCATCATCATCATCATCATCATCATCATCATCATCATCATCATCATCATCATCAGGCACCTTGCATGCAGCCCAATTTCTTGCATGCGCATAGAACATATGTGAGTACATGAGATCCCGAGCATGCATAAAGGTGCCCGTCCCCAGCCAGATCCATCCTTGTTGTCCACTATAGACGGAAACGTGCGAACGTACAGACAGGGGCTGGGTTTCTCATGCACCAGCGAACCTCCTGCTTCCCGCAGCAAGCCAATTCGAACGCTAGCTTACCTGAAAAAGTACGACACCTGGACCCCATATATAAACTCAGTTTCCTCGGCAGTCAAGGCAGTGAGGTACGGCACGTACGGCACATATTTACAAGTGTGTATGCGATTACGATTTCGGGCTACCAACTTGCGCCTGTCGGGGTATTGATGTCGATATCAGTGTGGAACAGGAATACGTGTGCGTATGTGCGTGTGTGTACCAGTCTGAAGTAAGGGACCGTCCTATAACTACAGAGTCGTTCAGAGAGTAAGAGATGTGCCTTGATAGCTTATACTTCTATCACATTTGCTAATGTTTATACCCTTAGGATAAATACGGCACCATCAAGTTTACAAGATTCAAACTACCTATACCCCTGGCCTATTTTTGTTGCCTAATCCATTGCACCTCGAGAGAAGAGGGTCCTGCTCGACTACGCAATTAGCCACTACCCCCATTTTTGTGTCCATTAGAACTTTGATTACTTCCACGCGTCCGAAGATGGCAGACACAGAGCCCGACCCAGGGGCCATCACCCCACAAAACCCAGGGGTGTTCCGTTACGTGGTAGGGTTCTTACTGGTTGGTGCTGCATGGTGAGTGGGCTGATAGTTTCAGAAATTGATTTACACTCCAATAGAACAGTGGTAGAGAGAAAATATATTGCTCTTTCACTCTTCCTAGGACGTCGGACATTCCAGTGTACGATATAATGTGATGACCGAAGCTGACACACGAGTGAAAATGGAAAGGGGCATGACCTCTCCATTTATAAGGAGGGCTGCCGTGGATTATACACCGCCGAAGAGAACAGTGTTAGAGGACCCAACGACAGGAAGAGTTAAGAAGTTGGTGTTGAAGTGAGTAAACACTTCACAGAGGAGCTGTTGCTATTCTCGCTTGAACTTAGCTGATTGATTTAATTTAGGGTTCTATATGCGGTGTTTGACCTTTTGAAGAGGCCGAGCTATGCTATTCCGTTGTGTAAGTGGCCTTCAATGCTCGCTGGAAGTGGCGTTGATGCTGTATCATTGAGGAGACTAATATGGTGCTGTGTCAGTAATCAATCTCACTGGCTCCATATGGTTCTTCTTGCTCATTGGGCAAGCCGGTAAGTAATTCTTCACGTCTCTATCCTTCGGAATAGCATATCTGAGTAAGAGGCATGGCAACTAATGATCCTATCTTCTTAGAACTGAGTCTGACGGTACCAATTATAAATTCTCTGGCCTTCCTGTTTACAGTACTAGGAGAGTATCTGGCGGAGGGAAAGACTGTGAGCAGAGGTATGTATATGCCGAGCCTATGCTATTTTTGAAGGAGGATCCTGGAAGCTGATGACAAGGTGCATGTAGACACTTGGATTGGAATGGCGATGGTGTGCGGAGGGATTGCGTTATGTGTGCAGAGCAAGCTATAGGGGCAAGTCAATCTCTTTTGACACCTGTAACTCTTGAGCTTCAAATATATATCTAGTATCCGATATACACCTTCACTGTAGGAAATTGATGAATACACCATATTATCGTTTTCGAACCTTGAAATGCATCCGGTTGATATAATTGAGTACTTGGTAACGGAAGAGGTGTGAAGATCTCGCTGGACATAGATCGTGAATATCTCTAGGGACCATTTCTACAATTCTGTGGGCTGTTGGGCAGAGCTATGCAGCCACGAAGAACGCGTGAATTTCCAAAGAGGAAAGTCACGGGACCAAGTCTCAGTTACTGAGCTTGTTCGGGGCCCGAGACTAGCTTGTCCGCTTTCTCTCATCACCCATGTGTGATCGAAAGGAGCCTCATTTGCAAGCATTATGATCGACCCTGTGGCCTCCTCCTCACCCTTCCCTTATTGCAGGAGCCCAAAAAAATCAAAATTCCGAAACACTGGACCAGTGCCTGGTCAGTGACCCGTCATTGCAGGAGAATAATCCTGTCTCAGGTACCAACTTTAGAATGCAAGGATAACGTCACAATTTACACTTGAAAAGCTGAAAATGCGTGCTTGGAGGGGGATAGATAAAATTAATCATGCTGAGCTCTAATGTCCACGTATGCGCGGTGTGACTGCAACTAGAAGTCTAGGGAGCTCAGCCAGGCTACGGTACGAGCTGAGAGACTGCACAGTTTACGTTTGATTTCGGAGGTACGGAGTACAGGCTGACTGAGTTGACCAGTCACAACCTTCCAGGCTGCTTATTGGGTGGGGGAAAAGCTGCATGCATAGCATGTCAGATGATCTAAATTCCCTTCAAATGGAAAAAGCAAAAATTGAGATTGGATTAAAAACAAGCAGGAAATTAGGAAATTGCTCGCAACTTGCCTGCATGCTAGTGACCTACCTAAAGATTGATATGATACTCGTCTGGCAGGGAAGCGCTTGCGAATCTAATACCACAGAGGCGGCATTGGAGCTAATGGAGTTGAAACGAGAGGAAGTAGAGTACTTTACATGCACAATACGAGTATGATACTTGGGTCTACTCGGAACCCCCCTGAGCTATTGCACGTTGCATGCTTGTGCAGGTAGCGTCTGACGCTGCCTTTCTGCCCATCGAGACTCTTACAGCGTGAAATAAATCATGGGTGGGCCGAGCAGGGCACGGCGCCTGTCGTGCAGCCCTCGAACTGGCTGCGGTCAAACCATGATTTCGTTGAGGATGGACTGCGCAACTTTTAAGATTAACTTGGTGAGTGCTCTAGGTACTACAATGCACGAATTATCTATTGAATTGAAAACTGCTGCGGTGCATTGAATATATACCTCTGCCCGCCAGAGGGGAAAGGAACAACCTCAGTCTAGCCCCCAATTGCTTTTTTCAAGGCTCTGTCAAGTTCTCTGCAGGTTGATTTGCTGAGTGCAACTGGCATTCGCGAGACTATATCCTCCAGCTTTGAGCGTTACATTGGATAATTTACATCTCTAGCGACTGTCCTTCGTCACACATACCAAGTTTTACCACCAAGGGCTCTCCCTGGAGCGGCGATCAGGCAGCTCTGGTCTGGTCGGGGGCAGGTCATCTCACTCTACAAGTTCTTCGTCGCTTTGAGAAGGACCCCTGCTATTTGGTTGATCAATTTGGGCCCAAGTGGGTATTAGTACAGAAGGGGAAAAACAGAAACAGACTGTCCGCACAAGGCCGAAAATAATACTCTACGCACAGCCAACCACTACTGGGGGATCCCTCTCCATCATTTGACCACACTTTGCCGCACAAGGCAGTGGTTGACTGGGCCTGGAGGTGTGGAGGGGTAAACTCACATTGTTCACGTTTGTTCTGCGAAAGCAACTCCCTGACCCGCACTTACGTCGGCATCCTGCTCCTGCCTGCCGCATTGCATAGTCTATCTCGATTTGTTTGCCGGGTCCAGCAGCAGAGCTCTTTCCACCGCCCTCGCCCTCGCCCTCGCCCTCGCCCTCGCCCTCTCTTGCTGGTGGCCATACACGCGTGACACTGGGATCCGTACAGAGTATCGTATGTACTGTACTCTACTCCACTTGTAAGCAGCTTGCTGCATTGACGTTTGTTGAGGGCAGCGCTGCGCTGCCGTGGTTGGCTGCTTTGGCGCGAGCCAACAGCGCCCTCGCCGCTGTGCCCGCTGTGCCTCTTGCCTCTCCATTTTTCCCTGGCCGATTATTCACTGCCTCCGCCTCCGCCTCCGCCCCCGCCCACGCACACGCACACTCGTCCTGCCAGCGCCCGCAGCACCTGCCCTGTCACGTCTTGCTTGCAGCCTCCAGCGCCAGCGCCAGCGCCAGCGTGCGTCCCCGGTAGCTGGTGCTGACTACCTCAGAGTGCCCCCGTGCATCGTCTCCATCTTCCCCCCGTCACATCATCATATCGCGGCCGCGGCGTCGTATCACAGCTCTATCGTACGCCTCTCCGCCCACACACACAACAGCGCTCGCTCCAAGGGCTCGTTGCTGCGCTGCCTGTGCGACGCACTCACGCTCTCCTGTGGCACGGCCTCCCCTCCCCTGCCCGCCCATTTGCTGCCGGCCGCCTGCCATCAACCCGAAGAAAATTACCTTACAGCATCGCACGCATCGACACCTCTCCCACCTGTGCCTGCGCACACGCTGCTCAGATCCCCCCCCCCCCCCACCCCACCCCCCGCCCAAGCCAGCAATCGCCACTAATAAAAAAATCATAAAATAAAATCTATAAAAAAGGAAAAAGAAAAAGAAAAGAAAAGAAAAGACGAAAAGAAATCTCACATTTTCAGCCCCCAGTGCCACGAAAGCGCGCAGCCACTCTGCTCACCAGCACACCGCAATATACCTCATACATCACTGACAGTTACGACCGCCATCCAGCACATTCCACCGATAAGTTATCGCAGCTACCAACAGCCGTTCGCAAACGTAACGTCGGCTCTGTCGCCATTCTGAAGGCCTGACAGCAGCCATAACCTTGGTGCCGGAGAACAGGTTTCTTGAGCAGTAGCAAGTAGTATCACCAACCATGGGGAAGGAAGATATCTCTCTGGTAAGCTCGAGGGGCAGCTACACCCCTACTGAGCTTTCTCGACGGACAGAGCGCACCAGCGTCTCAGTACCTGATGACGGACGAGCAATCACAATCCACACCAATCGTAGAAGACGTGGTGATGATGCTAATAGCACTACCCTTGGGCTTAATGCAGCGTCACAAACCTCGCTGCTCATTGAATACTTTGAGAGCGGCAAAAGAGTCGACGGGATCCCGACCTCTCGTCCCAGTGTCAGGGTCAAATTGACTCCCAGCAAGCGCGCCCAAGCCAAATCCGCTTCACGGGATGCGACCGAAGTGGGAGCTCGAGAGTCTAGTCCCAGAGGAACACGCCGCTCATCTCTCGGCAATCGCCAAATGCAGCCACTACCCAAGGGGGAGGACCGCTTGACGCTTGGTGAGGATCGTGTGGATGAGAAATATGATCGCACTCGCTCTTTCTCGGGAGATTTGTCTTCAAATCTGTCACTTGATGACGATGATGATAGTAGGGCCCCTTGAATGTTACAATTTACCGCGGTGAAAGTTCACCGATTCACAATTCATCAGGTCGTTACAACGAAACCGCCGATATTACAATTCGAACAAAGAAAGGCAGGTCCTCGTCAAAATCATATCGCGATTCCTCTGGCAAAGACATGCTGTCGCCCAAGGCCGCTAGAAAGGGGAGAAGCCGAAGCACAAGCAGAGAGTATGATGATGGCTTGAAGTCTAGACTCGAGAGAAAGAGAAGTAAGAGTTTGAGCCAAGAACGAATCTCTCCACGAGTTCGAGAAAAGATTGAGAAGTTAGGAGGAGAAGTCACCTCCAAGTCAAGGTCAAAGGGAGCTGATGATAATCTGAAGCCCCCTCGACGCAGGCGGAGCCGAAGTGCTAGCCGTGATCGATCTGGAAAGAAGAGTGAGAGGTCAGAGACGCAGCTTGATGGAAAGGATGGGAAGTCAGACGGAAAGAATGTCTCAAAACTGGCAGATCATCCACTGTACAGCCCTGCCCTATTGGAGGCAGTGGAGGATACAATCAAGCGGCTTGTGCTTCCACAGCTTCAGGACTTGAAAGCTAGTCACAACAGAGCCAAATTTGATCAGACCGTTACCGCGGCTATGGCAAAGATCCCACAGTCGACGTTGGGAATTGCAGGCGACCCTAAAGGCGTCAAGAGTGCAAGCATGCCTGATGTTAGCAAGCCAATGGTGGTTTTGCAGCCAGATTTCGACAAGGGACAAGGTCAAGGCTTTGTTGTCGCGGGCTCTAGAGATCGCTCGCCAGCAAAGGAGGGCGAGGCAAAACCTGGGGAGAGCGGGGATAACGGGAGCGTCAAATCTGACAACTCGTACTCTCGTGCACCAGGCCTTGGGCCGACGCTGGGCAACAGCGGGCAGTCGATCCACTCGGTGCACTCAGACAGAGGTGAGGGCGTGCTTCTGGAGCAGCCAAAAGAAGTAGCTCCCGAAAACCGCCTGACAATGCCTCCCATGCCCCTAGATTACCCGGAGAGCACTTATGCAGAGACTAGGGCGTCGATCCGAACCGAGCCAGACGGACTGCCCTACCCGGACACGGCTGATGCGAACGGAATTCCTGCGACTGGGAACTCGCGCGGCCACTCGCGAGCGACCAGTATCGACTCGCTTGACAGCATCGGTGGGCGAGAAATCATCAGAGAGCCAGAGTCATTGCTGGCACCGAGCACGCTCCATCCCGATGACCACGAGGACAGGCCCCACAGCACAAGCTCCCTGGACTCGGAGTCACGGATCTCCGTGCACTCCATCCAGCACGCTCATATTGCGCAGGCGAAACCGATTGTTGTCAACTCACCGTCGCAAATGTCAATCCCCTCCATGTCCGACACACCCAGTACGAAAATTGCACGACAGCGACGCAAAGGTAAGGCACGGGACAATTTCATTGGCGACGCAGACGGCGACAACGACAAGGAATACGCGCAGTCAGACCTATTGCACAGTGAGGTGGCCCCACCCGCCAAGAACTCCGCCGATTGGTTTGATGAGCAGCATGGGTTGGCACAACAAAAGGACACTGGGGCCCAACGCGCTGCTGCTGAGCGTATGTCTGCACACGATGAAAGAAGCTCTGAAAACATGCAGACAGAAAAGGTTCGTACCGGTCAAGAAGTCTATGGCATCAACGCCTTTAATCCTTCTCTCGTTTCTACCCCCTTTGCGATCGAGTCCAACGTGGCCTCCATCCGGGATGGCATGTCTAATCTTTCGTTCCAGACCCTCCCAGCCCTGACCGGAGCGACTGCGTACCCGGACCAGCACGACCCACTTCCAGACGTCCACGGCATGGATCCCGACGATGACGAAATCACAAATCCCTCAGACATCCAAGGCCCCATTAGCCACAGAGAAAGAAAATGGAACGAGATGGTACCAGCGAAGATTGGTTCGGATAACAAGCCAGGCAGCCAAATCAAGGATGAGGGGTACGCAAGTCCTGGCTTTTCATCCCCTGGCCCCTCTGCGTTACCCATCGGCGGAATCGACGATATGATGAGCGACGACTACAATTCTCCTCACAGAGGCCGACACAGCAGGGTCGGTAGTGGCGGGTCCCATGGCATGCCCGATCAATTATACGATAGCTCAACGGGTAGAGGTATCGACAGGATTCAATCCAAGGACATCGTCGCGCTTATGGATCATGTATGTAGTTTCCTGCATTTATTCCGACGAAGAAAAAAAAATTATTCTAAGCGGTGATGACTGATATTTTTTTCTCCTTTGTTTTTTTGTTTATCCAGCTCACGGTTCGGGACGCGCAACGCAACGCGAGAGATACCGAAATCTTGATCACCCTTGTCCGCAGTGCGGCAGAGATGAGAAATTCTTTTGAGGACTTGAAGAAGCAAATAGAACAGGCACAGCACGAGATCGTCAATCAAGTGGATGCCAACACTGAGAAGTCAGTGCAGAAGGTCCTTATCGGCCCCAGACCTCAACCTCTCAGCGCACCAAGAGTTAGGCGTAGTCTTCCCGAGGGTCATGAGGAAGAAGAGGCTGGCAAGAGGAAGAGCATGTTCAAGAGAGCACTTAAGGGGCTGAGCATGAAGAGTGCAAATGACCTTACAAGAATCGAGGGAATGTGAGTTACCGGATTACATTTTTGTTATCACATTCAGCCATTTCCATTCTACCTGCTAACGCAATTTGGTTTTGTTTTTTGTCTGCAACAGGCTCGAGAAGTTGTTAGACGAAGTAGAAGGATTGAAGGGCGGCAACGAATTTTACCAGCAGAGCATTCTGGGCACAATAGAGAATCTTAAGAATACGCCGCCACATACTGGCCAGACCGGAGTAGACCCTGCACCGTCCTCAACAGCCAATTCTGGATACTATACTGGCACCGGCCCAAGTGCTGGTACTAGCAACGGGCCGTCAAGGCAAACTAGTGGAATGAGAATTTATGATGAAATCAGGAACCACACCAATCACAGGATATCTCCAATAGAAGAGAATGGGCCAACTCCACCTGCTCCGCAGTCTAGATCGATACAGCTAATGGACACTCCACAGCCAGCAGCACCTCCTACAGCTAATAGCAGTGGAAATACCCCTACCAAGCCGAATGACAAACCCGAGAAGAAGCGTGAGTCTAACTCATCATCAATATTCCCAAAGATTTCTAGGTGGTCGGAAACAACAACCTCCTCTGGGATGAGGGGGCTCCTTCGAAAAACAAAGGTCGGAAAGGAGTCTGAGGCGTCCATGTCGAATTCAGACTTCGACTTTTGGGCTGAATCGGGGCAGGCTGGCAACCAACCCGGTGCACTTGTGGATAGCCCCGGTGGGCAAGATTTGCAATCTCCGGGCTTACCTCCGTCTTCAAGAGGTACAGATGCGCCGGTGAATCAGGCAACTATTCGTTCCTCGCTGGAGGTTAAGCATCCTCAGCCTAAACCTGTGTATCGTCACCAATTGGAGCAGCAAGCTCAGCAATTCATTAACATGGACCCAGCATTCAACCACTCGTCCCCGAGCTTGGTAAGATTCGCTGGCCAGACTGAAGCAAATGGAAATCCAATGTCGCCAATGTCGGACGGCTATACCAATTCTGTGACTGACTCCAATTTGCCTTCAGCAAGACCACCAAAGATTCTTGAGGAGTACGAGGGAACCCCCTCTCCAGGACCGCTGAAGGAAAAGAAGAGCAAGGAGCGGAACAAGGACCGCACACACCGCAAGGATCGCGAAAAGGACCGAGACGGCGAAGTCAAGGACAAGGAGGCCCGCCGGCGTGAGCGCATGGAGCGCCGCGAGCGCCGTGAACGCAGGGATCGCGAGAAGGAGAAGGAAAACGGAGGCGAAAGATCGCATAGGTCTTCGAGGTCGAAGTTGAAGGAGGCTAGTACTGGAGGGGAGTATCTAGATACAGATTTTGGCCGGTCGGAGGTGGATCAGGTAAGACCACTTTTTTACCAGCAGTCATCTGATTTTGAGGAGCAGGGAGGGCAGGGAGGCGAGGAGTTTGATGATGAGGCGGAGTCGCCGGTTTATGATGGTGCCGGCGGGGAGCCATTGCAGTATGAGAGGGGGAAGAGAAAGAAATACTATCAAAAGAGGTTGCAGAATGACCATGACGACTACCATTCCGATGGCGTTCAAAGTCAGGGTGACCATTATGGTGGTGGGGACATTGGTGGGGACGAGAATGTCCATATCATTGCAAACAGCGACGAGGAATATGGTGGTGGTTATGGTCATTATTCATCTCGTTCTCATCATCTCTCTTCTCCTCCTCCTTCTTCTTATAACCACAAGGACGCAAGTAACCGAGTATGGTTTCGCTGATATTGTGTGTTGAAGTCACCGTCCACGACGACGCGCTCGGTATCGAATGTAAGCCGGCTGAAGGGGCCAAGGCCGCAGAGTAGCCATAGTCAGCATAAGGACCGAAGCAGCGAGAGGGAGAAGGATAGGGAGAGGGAGAAGGGTGCAGACCTTGAGACATCGGGGACGGTGGTGAGAAGGCATAGGAATAAGACGTCGCATTTGCCAAGTGGTGAGTTTTATAATTAATAAAACTTGCTGATTTGGTTTTTTTTTTGTTTTCTCTTTTCTTTATTTTGTTTTCAAACATACGCTACGCGAGGGTCCTGGTGGAGCACGCGTTTGTGTTGTCTGTGGGAGAAAATTGAGATTTCTTGGATGTTACCTCCACATCCAAACGTTTTGATATCTTTGGGCTTCTAGTTTACATCTTTCCCTTCTTTAGTTGTCTTGCTTTTCTGTTCTCTCATTCACGTACGGTTGTTTATTTACGATGCTGTCATTTTCCTGCGGATTTATATCTTCTTGGCTATTTACTTTGCTATTTGGTGCTGCGGGACATTAGGGCTGGGAAATTTGGGAAATTTGGGGTTACATTTTTCGGTGGAAGTTGTTGTTCAGAAGATTGGTGATGAATTCGGGAAGGGGGGTGAGGGGTGGGAGGGTCATAGAGTGTATGTGTGTGTGTCTGTGTGAGGGGGAAAGGGGAAGACGGTGGTAGTGGGGGGCAAGATTGATGTTTCCTTGTGTTGTCTTTGCTACAAAGTTTCTGAGTCCTCAAGTAGTAGCTTTATGGGGTAATTGTGTGTGCGTGCGTTGTATGCTTTCTTTGCTCTTCCGTTGAATAATTGTTAGCTATATCTGACAGTATGTTGTTGCCTCTGATGATGGATGTTTTTTTTCCCGCTTTGATCATGATATATGTATGTGCGTATGTGAGATTTTTTTCTTTTTTTCTCCCTCCGTCCCAAATCATGAACAGTGTCGAAATGTTATGTGGCTCGTCTTTTTTTCTTTTTCCTGAAGAATTGATGAAACGAATAGTTCTTTTTTGTTGTTGTTTATATATATGTAGCACCTGGATATATATTATAGCAAGATTTTGAACGATTGCAACAGATATTTGCACGTTGAAAATAAAAAGAAAATTGTGAGCCTTTTTTTTCCCTGTCTTTTTGTGCTTTGTGTGTGCTGCCATGATGGTTTGTTTGGTAAGTGTGGAGGAATATAGAAAGGGAAAAAGAAAACTAAGGTAGGTATATATATATTTACCCCTACACCACACATTATATATATCCCATCATGTTCTCTGTTTTTTTTAAATTGTTGGCCAATCTGTGGTCGATTTATCTTGAGATGGTTAACTAAAAATCTGGGCGGGCGTGTAGCGTACAGTTGTAGGTGATACAAGTAACACTCAAGTGAATTGAGACATATAGTTTGAGATGAAGGTCCATGTATCCTCGTCGTAATCATCACTTAACGCCCTGCAAGACTCAAATTTCATCGACGAAAGAGAATTTATATACCGCTCAAAGATCAAGTTAAAAAAAAAAAAAGGAAGCACTAAACTTGCAAAGCAGAAAAACTGTGGATATCAAAAGCCCCCTTGCACACAAAGTAAAAAAAAAAAGCCAACAAAAACCATCGTGACGAGCAATCCAGGAGATATATCATAAACAGTCGTTCCATTTAAGTAGGCTCTGTAGGCCGGCCCTCCCTTCCCCTCCAACCAAAGATAACTCAACTTTCATCTCCTTCCCTTCTCTACGCGCCGAAAAGAAGCTAAGCTCGGAATCTTTAAATAGTAATAGCCTTCTAAGCAGTGAAAAAAAGAAAGCAATTTTTCATGATTAAAGGCGTATGTTAAAATAATAGGTATCTTGAAGCAAAATACAACAGAAAGCGGAAACGGGGCGATTGAAGAGATTTATACTCCACGGAACTGCACTCACAGCATTATTTATTAGCACTCATTGAGAAAGAATGATCGAAAGAGGGATATAAGTACTCACCAATCTCACAATCAGAAACCACGTCGCCCCTAAAAACCTAAACGCTGACAGCCCCGCCACGGACCATAATACAATGCTCAAATATATCGTACTCCTCTTGTTCTCCTCAGACTTCTGGTCCTCGCCTGGATCAATTGTCACCCTATCGAGGCCCGCAGAATTTAAAATTGTCGCTGCCAGCGCAAAGTTACTGAAGATCCAAAATAGCACGACGGCCGAACGGACCCCCTTATAATAATCCACCTGGGCCTCTTCTTTATTCTCCACTTTTGGCGGAGGCTCGTATTTGGTTGCCAGAACGGCCATCTCAGCATCGTATTGTGCATCAAGGTCCTTGTCGTCGCTGGGAAGATTGACGTCTACTTTGCCTTCTTTGGAAATCTTGACAGAGTCCAGCTTAGGTGCTTTATCGTCACCTTTGGTGCCCCAGGTGATGTCATGGGTATTGCAAAAGGCGTAGACATTGAGGACGTTGATATACGAGGGGGAGAGGAGGAGGTATTGGATGAACTAGGAGGGGCGACAGTTAGCATATCATCGTCAGTGGGGGGGGTGCGGTGCTAACTTACACTCGTAAACATGTGCCATGGTTCAAAGAACATGAAGGAAGCTACAAAGTATAGGATATAGGTTGAAGCAAGAGAAACCAAGAGATTGAGGAAAAGCGGGTTTTGAAATATGCTGCTCAGAGATAATTTTCCTTGGTTCTTGTTCAGTTCTTCCTGCACGGATTTCACTGAGATATATATCGCTGCAAACAGAAGGTACCTAAAGAGAGAGCATTAGCAACCATTGACTCACATCAATCATACCTTTCTTTCACTTACACCATGATCACCGCCCAAAAGATAACCATCGACATGTAAAACTTGTTTGACCCTTGCGGACGATTACCCAGTGATAACACAAAGCACGTGATCAGAATTGCCAAATACAGCCACTCAAAGACAATACTGAGCACTTTGCCTGGTGCAAAGTTCATGTTTGGTTCGCCCAGGCTGACTGTCAAGATTCTGAAGACCAAGAAGAAGTTACCCTGAATAGTCAGTTAGAATGAAAAAACCTCCCAGTCAGTATTGGCAATACTCACAATAGCAAACCAGGAGAAAATCATCGAAACAGTCTGATAAAAGAACTCCACATGAAACATGATTTTCCGAAGGAACGAATGGTTACTCCTCCAGATATCAAATGCATGAACCAAAGCATATACCGCAGCGAAGAAACTACCGTTCAGCCATCTTCTTCTCTGCAGAATCAGTTCAGCCATAGTATCGGGAACATCGGTTTCTGCATTCGAAGACTTGACGTATTGGAGCACCCAAGCCGCCTTCCTTTTGGCAACCAATTCAAAGCAGAGGATACGATCTTCGGCAAGGTACATGTTGGCTGTGAAGATACCTGCATCCCCACCATGCATTTTCTCTCCCTTGAAATACTTCTCAAGCGGCCCTTCGTCGTTGACATCGTTTTGCAAGGCAGCATAGCGGTATGCGGAGAATGCGCCAGGAAGCACAGAGATGAAACCAAAGACACTTTCCAGCGGTTTATCCAAAATGTTGGACATCTTGGATGAAGGTTAGTCTCGCAAATCAAGGGGGGTACTGTAAACTATTGCTAACCTTGTACTCAAAGTTTTGGGTTGCAACAAGCGGATTTAGCAAATACTTCCCACCCTTCCCCAACATAGCTTTGATCTCACCACAAGCTCCTGCACACTGTGGATTCACTTCAAATGCCTTCCACAAATGATAAATACTTGTGCCACCGGGCCTGGTTCCAGCATCAATTAAAACGCAAACATTTGGCTCCAGGACGGCTCCAAAGGCTTGGAAAAACCACCTGTGAGAGTTGATCTTTTTCTGATTCTTTTCTTTCAAACAGAAAAGCATCTGAATAGGACAAGTATTGCCCTTGCCTCCAGGAATGAGCTTCACCAGGTCACCTTGGGGTTCAAATCCGACTTGAGTAGTATACTAGCAAATGTCAGTCCAAGATTTCGCTCATACACGTTTTGATTATCCTAACCTCATAAATATGGGCTGTGACGTCCTTCTTGTTAACGCTTGAGATAGCGATACCTTCCTGGTAGCAGCCCATCCCCGCTAAAACAGATCTTGTACGTGGATTAATTTTTCCACGTCCATCACTCACGACACAAACCACTACCTTCTTCCAAGCATCTTTTCCCCAAGTGGTTGAACGAGTTCTAGACACAAGATAGTTGATATTCTTGAAAACACCTGCCATGGTTCTTGCAAAGAGAATTTCATCTTCGTTATACATGGTAACTACGATAAACAACTCTGTATGTCGAGGTTTGGCAAAGAGCTTTTGCCGAAGAGTAAACTTTTGCGCAACAAATTCGGAAGGGTCGCATGTTGCTGCAGTATATCTGAACCACTGTCAGCACTACACAGATCATGATCTCTCTGGTACTACCTACCGCATGTGAGTGAATTCTCTCTCCTCCTTCAATGGACACAGAGCAAGAAGTTTCTTTGGTACAGGGCAATCTAGCACCAAGTTTCCCTTGTAAAGTTCCACCTTCTTGACAGTATTCCATCGCTTCATCCTCTGTGGTTGTGGTGTTGGGGTTACTGAAGGAGGGAAATACCCCGACTCGGTGTCGCCAGAAGACGGTGTCCTAGTAGGGGGGAGAATTGGTTGATGATCATCATAATCGTAGCCTCCAGGTGTACCAGTATTGAATTGCGTCAGAGGATACGCTTCATCCTGTCCAGCAGTTGGATAAGGGTCATTATAGTATCCTTGAGTATGGTCATCAGGGCTCGGCGCAAACGCTCCGCTTGGATTGTGGTAAGAATGAGACAAGTTATCAACCGAGTACTGTTTTTGCACAATGTTTAGAACCTTTAATTTTGGGCAATTGAACAATATTTTGCACATACCGTTGGCTGAGAAGCAAGCCGATCCTCCGGAGAAAAATCGTGCATTTGATGGGTCTGCGGATACGCAGTATGCGTACGCTGCGGAGGGTTAAATCCCCCATCATGGTAGGCACCCACGAAAGGGTGTCCTGGGGACGGTGTCCGTCGGGAATCCATTCTGTCAGGCGAGGTCGGAATATGGGGATCGTAGAGAGGTTGAGTTTGCGCTCGTAGAGGAGGAGAGACGTGGAACTCGTCTGGGTCAAGGCGAGAGTACGGGTCGCTCATTTTGTCTGGAACGCAGTGCGCAGGGAATCAGGCGTATACCTACTTGGGATCACCGTATTTGCTTAGCGGCTAGCTCTCACAACAATCAAAGCCTGTAACTTTATCTGAGGCACGGTATCTGGGGCCTGGTAGTGGTGGGGGAAGACCAACCTTACTGGGATATTAAGGACTGTGTGCTAGCCAGATGAGACCTCAGCGCCAGAACTGCCGCCAGCGGTCTGAGGCAGGGCAGCGTATGGTACGAGTCTACCGCAAATCAGCGGACGAAGGAGAGCAGCACCGCCTTATGCTGGTACGCAAGAACGCAGATCGGTCGCTCTGCAGCGTGTAACTTTCTTCCTCTGTCGTCGTCACCAGTACTCGTCAGCGTTGACGCCCACGCTTCGAATCCTCAGAAAGCCTGACTTTTGTTCGGAGTTTGCCCTGCAGGGATAATATAGTTCCGGAGACGGCTCCTTGTAAATTCGGTGATGCAATAAATAGCAGGATGAGGCTTTCTTCCTTTCTCGATTCGGAATTTTCTAGTTTTTTTTTTCTTTTTTTCCTTTTTAATGAACAATTCCGGGACCAAGCAGCTATGCTGTCTTGGCTGCGAGGAGGAGGAAAGGATGCTTAGATATAGTCTCGGGAGGGAGGGGTGGTATACCAGCAGCGAGTGATGGGGGCTGCGGGCTCTTTGAGACTGGGCGTTGGCACAAAGGGTCAAATATCCAAATGGACTGTGCCCTTTCAGAATGAGCGAGCCACAAACGGGCCAGAGAGGAGGAGGAGGGGGGGGGTTGGGTTGGAGGGGGTTGGAGGGGGAAGTAGATAAAGCTACTTTGCACTTGGCTCAGGGAGCGAGACACAGGACGCAGCGATGCGTCTTATTGGGCAGGCCGGATGGTGGAGGCAGCAAGTGGCTGTGGCTGTGTCTGGACCCTTGGTGGTTACTTTAAGTACTTCACTTACCCCTTGGTGCCGCGCTGCTGTCCCGCGATACACCAGAGCCTCCTGCTTCGCTGAAGCAGCGGCACCGTCGGCCAGGGAGGGCCCACGCCGGGCGGGGCGAACGGCAGGAAGTTGCGTACCCTGCGTGGGCTCTCTAAATAGAAACAATTGAAGTAAGCAACCGCACCGCCTGGTGCAGCTGCTTGCTTACTGGAGTGGGAGAGGTGTGGCCGCGGGCCCGGAGGGTCTGGGACGCGGAGGGGGCAATTCCAAAGGGCGCTGCACCCCACTGCCATATCACCAGTCTCAGCTCCGTTCCATGTCCATTCGGAGCCCCCGTGGGGTCGTAGCCCAGACTATGCTAAGACTATCGCAGACCTCTGGGCATGGTTCGACGCCATCCGTGTTTGGAGTAGGCTGTCCGCTTAGTCAGCTCCGGTTGCGGTGCTACCTAACTTGGCAATATCGTTTCTCTTGCAAAATTCCTCTACTCTGAAGATCCAGGCGTCGTATGCTTGTTAGATTGAGCATCTGAGGCAGTGCAAATTTTTACATTCCACTTTGCCTAGCACAAAGTGAGCAGGAAGCGCCAGGCGGCGGTGGATGAGGCGAGGCCATGCTGTGATGGTACGATGGGTCAATGAGCAAAACAGCATGCGACGCTGAGGCTGGTGGACATTGCGATCCGGGTGCCGGCTGGGAAGGCGTTGGCATACACGGAGGTGGGGGTGGCGGAAACCTTGAATAGGATTCGTAAGGGGTGGAGGCGCAAGTGACGTTCTTTCAGCGGGTAGCGGGAGGACAATCGTTGGCGCATATATAGAGATTCTCTGAGCTGGACAAGGCAGACCATAAGCGGATTGGACGGGGTGTACTCCGTATATATCTAGGAAGTTAGGAATCAGCCTCCTCTTTGACCGTGATGCGGAAGGGAAGTGCGAAGCTACAACGGGATTCAGCAGCTTAAGCAATTAGCACGAGCCTAAAACTACTACTAAAATGACAGTGGCATATAAGCATCAGCAGCTTGCTGAGGTAAAGGGCCTGGGGGTACGTCCAGACTTTTGAACTCTCTGTTAGCTTACTAATACGTGGATAGGCACAAATATGACTGAAGGGACGGTGTTCGAGGAGTCTTGCTTGCCTGATGAGTAGTCAGGAAGAAGTGACGTACCCCTTTATGACTGCAGTCATTAGTAGTCGGTGCTGACGCCTGCACAATATAGAAGTATATATGAGACTTTCTCTGTAGCTGGCATCTAGAGGGATAATCAAGACTCTACATATTAAACCATACCAATATGTTTTACTTGCCTACAACGGCCTATCCTTTCTATCGCTAAAATCAGGCCAAGGTCGTTCGTTGCTTTTGTTGGAGAGTTTGTATGTTTTGGTAGCTTTTTAGCATTTTGTCTCTTTTGAAAGAGAGACAGATGAGAAAGTGAGCAGACTAGTGAAAGCCATTCGGTCTGACAATGGAGGGGAGTATAGTAGCAATAGACTACTCAGACCTATTCTCCAAAATCAAAATGGTGTTGCAGATAGATTCAAACAGAGCAATTGTGGAAAATGCTGCAGTGTGATAAGAGCAAAATAACGAAATTCATTCATTAATTAATTGATTTGCAATTTTCAATTCTCATTTTTAATTATATATTGTTCGCTCTCGGCCGCACAGCGGTTGTTGTTTCCTTTTTTTGGAACTTAGCTACTTACCAAATTAATATAAAGCTTGGCTTGTCTTGGCACATCCTGATTTACACACCTTGGGGGGTCAAGCAACGAATCTAGCATTCACGTGGTACTACGCTAGAGCGCAGATGCGAGGAAATCATCCTTATCTCTGAATCCTAGCATTCACCCAGCGACCATTTGGTGTATCCTGATAGCTCATACTTCTCACTGCTCCCCCACCTTGCCCCACAGTTTTAGCCCCCCGCTCCACTTGAGGCTGAGAGCTTCAATTAGCACCTAGTACTCAAGTATCTACAGTACCACCTACTGAGTAATTGGTTCATCACTGATTTCGCTTGTACTGATAATCGCGGATCGTTCTTCAGTACCAATCAATTACAGGACATTTTCTCCAAATGGCGCCAAACGAGAAGCTGTCAGTGCTCTTTGTGTGCCTTGGGAATATCTGCCGTATGTTCGCTCGATCTCTACCCTAATTTTGAACCCTATATCCATTATTCAAATCAATTGCAAGCTATTCAATACTTGAAGCTTGGAGTCATGTCTACTAATGGATATGGGCTAACGTGAAAATTATCCAGGCTCCCCCATGGCCGAAGCAGCATTCAAAGACACAGTAACGAAAGCCGGCTACGCGGACTGCTTCGCTCGAATTGACTCTTGTGGGACAGCGGGGTATCATGTTGGGGATGCGCCCGATCCAAGTACGTTTATTCTCACTTCAATATACCTCTATATCTGGGTCGCTATGAATTTCTTGAACCCAGCAAGTAGGCTAATTTGCGGCCGATACTAAAGGGACAATCTGGACTCTACAGTCGCATGGCGTTGAGACGGTAGGGACACTAGAAATGTTTTACACTATCGTTTCGTTCAAATGATTCCCAAACTGAAGCAACCGAACTGTGTCGAGTTGATCACAGGATCATGCTGCCCGGCAAGTCTCGATTGAAGACTTCAACGAATTCGACTACATACTAGCCATGGACGTGAGCTGAAACCGTTCCTTTTACAACCCTCCCACATAAATATAAGCAAAGCAGAATTGACACTTTTGTTGCAGACAAGCAACCTCTCAGACCTTCGTCGAAGAGCTCCCCGAGGGAGCAAAGCCAAAGGTTCAAAGCCCTCCTCCCTGACCACACACAAAGTTACATGCAATAGAAACTAACCCGAATCTTTTCTTTAAACTGTAGTAATGCTTTTTGGCGACTTTGGCCCCATCAAGGGCGAGGTTGTAGCGGATCCGTACTACGGCGGGTCTTCGGGGTTTGAGAAGAACTTTCAGCAAATTGTGTGTTTCTTACCCCCCTCCCCTCCAATTAGTATTTTTTTTTTTAATACATTTGAAGAATTTGGTGGGATGTGATGTCGTTTTTGTGTGTACTAACGTCATGGCACTTGGTAGGTGAAATTCTCGAAAGGGTTCTTAAAAGATGTGTTGCATGCCGATGTGTCATAAAAGTGAACCATTTTTCTTTCACAGGAGTGTATGACATGTCTACAGGAACTGGATATTTATTGAATCTGCGTAGAATGCGCAGAGGAGTAGACTAGCTAGTTAGATACCATATATAGATATACCATTTTGCAAATCTTGCTCATGATAGCCTCTAGAACTCTAGTATACTCTCTTCTTTCAGGGTAATGGACGGGAAATGCAAGTAATGTATATGCTAAAAAAACAACACAAACGTGGACAAAAACCCAACAATTGAAAACTCTTTTCCATCACCCATCTGTTTTACCTTAGGAATTTTGTTTTTTTCTCCTTAAAAGAAAAGGACCCCGTTATGCGGGCGGGAAACAACATTTCGTTTTTTTTTGGTTCTATATTTATGTACAACAACCCATCCACTCCGCCCCGGTCAATTCGATTCAATCCTTACCATTGGTAATATTGGCGCTGTCCGTATATCGGCCTATTCGGAAGCTGTACCCAGACCTTCTGCCTGGC
Source organism: Kalaharituber pfeilii (assembly GCA_015179045.1). Lineage (NCBI taxonomy): Eukaryota > Fungi > Ascomycota > Pezizomycetes > Pezizales > Pezizaceae > Kalaharituber > Kalaharituber pfeilii. Next base: position 459,716 of record WHUZ01000043.1, read on the forward strand.
TTTCTTGGCCTCCTTCTCAGCCGCAATCCGCTTCCTCGTCGCTTCCTCCTTGAGCACAACCGTGATACCTAACAATTTACCCCTCGCATTAGTTTACTTCGCAACCGAACCAACCATGAAAGGAAACCCGCATAGAGATGGGGGGTACACATACTCGTCCACGGCCTTTTCAATGTATCAATCCTCCCCCTCGCCCTATGGTTCTGCTCCATATCAAACTGCCCCCTGCCGACCCACGCCTCGCTCACATACATCTCCTCCGGGTCCATGTCCCGCCGAACCATCGCCTCCGCCCTCGCCTGTGTCAGGTGCCCAAGGACGTCCGAGCTTGCCTTCTTGGCGCTGAACCGCATCTGCACGATGGCATCGTTGAGCTTCATGCCCGCTATCTGCCGCGCGAGCGGAGCGAGCTTCTTGATGGACGTCTTGATCCAATGGGATTTCGCGGTGTGCGACTTCTCGGTCTGCAGGATCCGCATGCGCCGGGTGAGGCGTCCGCGGCGGCGGTACTGGCGGGCTTCCCAGCGCTTGGGCCACGACCATGCATATGCGCGCTTCGGGTCGACATAAGAGAGGTAGTCCTGGGTGGTGATTGTCTTTGTGGATGGCGAAGACGGGTCCGGGGAGGCCTCGGACTCGACCTGGGATAGAATCGAGGTTTTGGCAAGTGAGCCTTTTTCGAAGACGGGCGGGACCATGTTGGACTCGGCGGGCTGCGTCTTGGGAGAGAGTTTGAGAAGTTCCCTGAGTGAGCGGGATACCGTGCCCGCCTTCGGGACAGAGGATTCGTCGTCGTTTTTGCCCCATTTGAACCAGCTGACGTGGCGGAGCTGCTGGAAGTTACCTGAGGGACATGACGCTGGAAGGGGGAGTCGGCGGGAAAGGAATTGTGACGACGGGTTGATCAGCAGAGGAATTGAGGTTATGGAGCGGTCCAGACATCGCGATGCCGATACTCGCAGGGCGTTCATCGGCATTGTGGACAACGAGGCTGGCGGTGGGCCGAACCAGTGCTGATGGTGATGGTGGGGTCTCGGGTCGGTTGCGCTTCTTTCCGCCGAAGGTGGGGTGTCACCTGACCGGCAAGGTTAGTCTAGCGCACAACACGATACGCATGCCAAGACTGCCAAGTACATAACTCTGGAAAGAACGAGCCAATAACACATAAGTTGCCAAGATTGCCAAGGCTATCAAGGCCTGAGCCAAAGATAAACTTGTTCAGGTGGGAATCTGAGACTAGGCTTGTGACTGGTCTAGAGCTTGCAATGATAACTCGAAGGCAAGGGCAGTAGGTATCTACTGACAAGAGTTTCAAGACAGTGGGAGCGTGCGGCGTGTGGTTGTTGCTGCATTACAGTGTAGTACAAGGCCGATTATGGAGGCGGGATTGGCTCGTGCGATGGTGGCCGGTCGGGAGTGCCCTGCCGTGATGCAGTGGAATCGGCAAATGGGCTGGTGGATGGAGGCGTGGCTGGGGGGCACAATTTGATAGAATGGATATAGGCGTACAAATGAGCGAAAATGTGAGTGCAGCCATGCATGGTCGCGGGGAGAGATGGAGGAGATCAGTTGCGCAGGCAGCGGCAATGTGGTCGGGTGGACGTAGCGAAGGATTGACCACAGCACAATTGACTGCGCGACTAGAGGCCACGCAGGGATACGGGAGGGAAATACAGGAAGGAATACGAAAAGGAATACGGGAGGCGGGGATGTATATGGAAGGTGCACAAATGTGCCAGGAGCAGCAAAAGCAGCTGCTCGCTCTACATTGTTGCACTCAGAGGAGACGGAAAGTTCTCAAAGAATTTGGTATTCTCACTGCTTCATTTCCTTATCGCCGTTGTTTTCGCTGTCTGCGACATCCTTTGCTCCCTTAATCAGGCATTGTCGGAACAAGTTTCCATAGAAGTCGGTGTTTACAGCCATGGGCTTGTGCAGCTGCCAATGTTATCTCAGGGCTATCCAGACAGGACTAGGTCAGCCGATTGAGTGACAGGACGATTCGCGGTGCAGACTACAGCGCATATAGGTGCATTGCAGAGCGGAACGCGAATGATAGAAGGACACTGGAAGTTCACAGCTCTTTAGCCTGGTTTGGTATTTCTTTGTCTTAGCCATAGGACATCGGGTGAGGATCTCAGGGTCTTCGCACAATTCCATGCCTTCGTCTGGTCCGCACTGGACTGAATTCCTAAGCGTTAGAAGTGCTCTGCAGTTCCATGGCCTTAGGACAGTCTCAAGCCTTATGACTGACTGGTGGTAGCTTCTGCATGTTGCACAGGAAGTAGCATTGAAAGCACATTCATTGTAATGGGTCCATCCGATCTAAAAGTCTTTCACATGCCCAGCTAAAGTCATTGACATCGGCTTTGGTTCTGACTTCTTTATCCTCCTGCCTCGAACCATTTATCTTCATTCAAATTGACAATTTCGTTCGCGTCTGACTTTTTGGCCTCCGGGTTTTCTTGGGGGTTTTCTTGGGCTACCAAATCCCGTTAGATTACTTTGTGATCTTTAATCTAGTTGTGCGATCCTTTGGTGTTAGCTGTCCTCTTTTGGGCTGAAGTGCGGCAGGTGGACGAAAACAGAATATTTGTCCTGCTCCGCCCTTCTTCCCCCGATGTGTTGACTTAAACTTAATAAGCATACCTATCGAAACTTAGCAGTCATGTCATGCATTCTTCCACTTATACAAGTGTATGCAATCTTCTTTGCCTGCAATTAGTTTTTCCCGATGCGCTCTTTGTCATGCACAGTACTTGAAGCAATTACAATATTGAGAGAGCGTATGGCCATAATTGTCAAACATCCCGTGGTTATCCTGGCATGGTACGATATTATTGTGTTAGAGAGAATGATAGACAAATGCAGGAGTAAAAGAAGACTAAGAGCAGAGCGAGGTAGACTCTGTTACATGGGAAGGTTTGACAGCGAATGAAACGATACGGGGTTTGAATTTGGTTGGTGGAAAGAAGAGGCAGAGGAGGGGGTGGTGGGAGTGCGAAGGGGAGAGGGGGAGGTAGTACCTGTCGATGTATGCTGGAGTTGTGATCTGGTGATCGATGCTGATGTGGGCGTTGCCCACGGGATCGAGTGCCAGAGGAAATTGTAGCCAGCGAAGGACCGGGGACTGGGGGGCGGAGCGACAGAGGGCATGAAACGAAAGACGAGCACGGTAGAGCATGTGCAGTCAGCAGGATTCTGACTTGCCATGTAATTTTGCTGCTGCTGGCATGCGACTATGTTTTGCTGCTGCCTCTCGCGAACGCTACAAGTGCAATGTGCGGAGTATGCTCCAGTTCTTATACGCTTGCTGAAACTGCAAAAAGTACAGCCGAGCTCTTTTACCTGCTTTCATTTGAATTCCTTTGTCGCGCCGTTTCACTGGGGGGGGGGGGGGGGGGGGGGGGGCGTTGCTCGGCAGGCACAGTGCGAGGGAGCGCAGAGCGGTCTCCACAATCCCCCCACGGCCCAGCGCAGCACAGCCAACCACCATCACCACCACGATCCGCCAGCCCAGCGCAGCCCAGCGCAGCCCAGCGCAGCCCAGCCCCCACGCGCGCACATGCATTCAGCATGGCTGCACTTGGGCAGGCGGCGCCGGAGATCGATAGCCTGAGATGGTACTATGATAACCCACGGTACCAGATCGGTGCTCCCCTGCTCCATCGCCCATTGTCGCCCATTGTCGCCCATTGTCGCCCATTGTCGCCCATTGTCGCCCATTGTCACCCATTGTCGCCCATTAAATTCCTCGTGCCCACTCGGCGCGCCTAGCATCTGCTGCTGCCGCAGCCAGGCTGCCATTGCATCTGGTCGGCGGTCGGGGGCAGCTGCGAACGCAACGAGCTCGCAGCCCCGAGGCCGCCGGGAAGCGCAGCGGCGCCAGCACGAGCAGATATCACGCCTTACTTGTAGCCCAGCAGCAGTGGGCCCGGCCAGGCAGGCCAGGCAGGCAGACGGCCAGCGCCCGCTCCGGTCTGCTTGCGCCCGCTCTGCTCTCGTACCAGGCGTCTGCTCGCCCAGTGCAGACGGCCGTGGCCATTCGCCCGCGCCGCCGTTCCATCGCGCCCACTCCCTACCGCACCCCCCCCCCCCCCCTCCCCCCCCGCCCGCGCAGGGCAGACGAGTGCTGGGCTGCTGCCTCTCGCTGCACGCCCCGTGCCACCCGACCCGCGCACCGCAGTCTCGTGCTCGAGTCCATGTAGTATGTAGTGTAGAGTAAACCGGCATGCGCGAGGCAAATGCGCTCAGCCATCCGCCAATGGCGAGCGCTTGATGCTCTGCTCGTTCCTGAGCGTGCAGTCCCGCGCAAGCCCGATCCTGCGCCTGGCCCTTTGCCCACCCCCGCCGCCGGCACCCGTGGGGCCTGGCTCTCCGCTGGCGGAGCGGGCAGCAGACCAAGGCCGCGGGAAGCGTCCTCGCTGCCTCCGCTTCCGCAGAGCAGGGCGGAGCGGCGAAGAGGACGGGTGGAGCAGGGGAGCGGAATGGGGCAGAGGCACAGGAGGCAGCCCACGCCCGTTCAATTCGTAGAGAGCGCAGCGGACGAGGGGGAGGGGGAGGGGGAGGGGAGGGGGAGGGGGAGGGGGACGGGGAGGGGGACGGCGGTCTGGGACTGTCTGCCCTCTGCCCTCTGCCCTTGTGCTCCGAGACACAAGAAAAGAAGCTCTGCTGGGGACCTCTGCCCGCCTTGCCACTACGAGCGAGCGAGGCCTCGTCCCTCGCCCGCCCGTTGGGCTGGATGCTGCCACCTTCGCGAACCTCGCTGCCTTCGCACCCCCCCCCCCCCCCCCCCACCCCTCGCCAGCCCCGGTCTCCATCCCCCCCCCACCCCCCCCACCCCCTTGAAAGCGAGCCTCCTCGCTCGAGGGCTGCTGGCCGAATCCTCCCGCGACTGAAGCCTTCCTCACACCTTACATTCCTCATCCTATTGCCTGCAGTTTACTCCCACTGTGACTACCGCACCCCCCCAAGTCCCCCCCACCCCCTCCCCCCCCCCCAGGGCGGAAACACTCGGCTTCTCTACACTCCAGTCTACGTCCCCAGCTATGAACATCTCCTCGCTCCTCTCGCCAGACACACCGCGGGGCCGAATGGCCGCCCGCCGCCGGGATCGTCATCTCCATCACCATACCGGCCCAGAGCTCTACTCTTCAACGCCGTCAGATGTACCGATTCAAGCTCCGAGTCCTATACATCCACTGAACCAAGCGGCGTTGTGGGAGAACGGGGAATACGATTTAGAAAGCGTAGAGAAGGCCATGTCAAAGTCCTCAAGCTCGTCGTCGGCGATTGCGGGCTACTACGACCCAATTCATGACCAAGACTCGTCGCAGTTTACTATGCCCGTTCAAAGCCCTGGAGGAAGACGATTGGGTATTTCAAGGAGCATGGGAGCCTATGATCCTGTACATAGTAGTAGTATGGCATCTAGCAGTCATCTGCACACAGTGAGCACACCTTCACTCGAGGCTGCACCGTCACCACCGCACTACCACCATCATCCCTCACAGCAAACTGGCGCACCATTAGCACCACCACCAATACCGTATTCGGCTGCAACCCTAACGACATTACCGTCGCGAACGCCACCATCGCGATCACCACCACCGTCGCAACGACAACCACAATCGCCAACACAGTCATACCAGCATTATCAACAGCACACGAAAGCAGCCTACCCTAACGTATTGAACGAGGTGCCCTCGACTGACAGCTACTCGTCGGCAACAAAATATACGCCAGAAAAGGATTTTGAGCCCGCCAAGCTCGGGAGGCATCATTACGACCCCATTGAGGAAATCGTGGCTCAACACCAGGAAGCAATCATGCGAGAGGAGGAACGAAGAAAACGCTTAAGGCGTGTATGGCAGGATGACATTGATGAGGAGCACGAGCAGAATGCCCAGCTTGCGCCCCACGTACCGCAAGGAGGCTCTTACGACGCTACAATGTCCGAAAACGAGACGAAACACGATACAGAACACCATGAAGAGGAAACTCAACCTAAGTCTGAACTAATGGATGAAGATGTGGGTCACGAAATGAGTAGTGAACTGGTAAATAAGCAAGAGGATGGTGATAGGATACAAGAGCTGCGGATCCTACTGGAAAGATATCCACTTTACAAACCAGCTCACCTTGAAATCATTGCGCTACTGCGACGAAGATACCAACGAGTTGGCACAAAAGCGGCATGGTCGGAGTTGGAATCTGTTCGAAATTACACTAGTGAGACAATGCAACTGGGTGAAGAGGCATGGATAGAGTGGATACAAGATGAGGATAAAGTTTGTGCAGATCTGGTGGGTCGAGTGAAGATTATAGACCTTTGCTCAAAATCGGTTGAGGAGCAACCTATGAGCGTCGCGTTATGGAACATTTACGTGACTCAGTTGGAAGATCAATATCGGCAAGGGCTACGAAAAGCAATGCAGGACACGACCTCTCCAGAAGATGCAGAGATGGATGACGGGCTCTCAGAAATATTTACACAGGAAATACTATTTGGGGTGTACGAGCAGGCAGTCGAGGCTACTAAATATCATATCTCGGAAGTGAGTTCTAGTCATGATTTTCAAGATCTTCGAGTTACACTGAATTTAGATCTTCGTTTTCTTGTACCAGGGAACTAACTCTTGGGTACATCTGCGCAGAGCCACGTGATATGGGACAGATATCTGTCTCTGCTGTCGGAGGACCTTGAAGCAGAATACAGGCAAGTATTTTGACAGCTTCTAAATGTATCAACTGCTAACAACAGGGCCTTTCTAGTGAATCTAAAGTGGAAAAATACAGAAATGCCTTACTTACACGCCTCAAGACCCCTCATTCGAACATCGACTCGGTATTTTCTACTTACAGCTCGTTTGTCACGAAATATGAAAACGTGAACTATGAAAAAATTATGGTTTCTACGAACAAGTTATATTCGCAATCCAAGGCCAAGTACGAGGAAAGGGAAATGCATGAATTGCAACTAAAACGGGCTATTGAAGCTGTTACTGAGATTGGCACGGAGGAAAATGCGGCGTTGGAATGGCAGGCATGGAAGTCCTACTTGGATTGGGAGCTCGGGTTGCCAAAGAAGAAACAGGACCTGGAACTAGCTTGCGCCTTGTTTGGGCGGTGTATCATGAGATACGATTACAGGGGGGAATCGATGTGGGACTGGTATTTGGACTATTTGGTAAGTTGATATCCCTTTAAAGGTGGCACATGGTACCTTGTTCTGTTATCGACAGGGATTGTTACTAACAGACATTTTTTGTTTTTTTTAACTTCCCATGCAACAGGCAGAAAAAGCAAATAGATCGCCCAGAATATTACTAGTTTTGGGACGAGCGGTGCATGCCTTCCCAGCCCTGCCAAGTTTGTGGTCTAGGTACCTGATAACTATGGAGGCGCACTCCAAGAGTTTTGAGGAAATGGAACATGTGAAGAATAAGGCCATCGATACCGTGAGTAAGGTCGGTGAAGAGGCATTGCTGCAGGTTTGTTACACATGGGCAGGGATGTCCAAGAGGCGGATTCTTCAACAGCACGTGACTGCGAGTGAAGAAGAGAAGGCCATTTTGATGGAGGAGATCAAGGAATACATGAAAGGTGGGTCTTCATACAACATTTTGCTGGAATTACGGTTTCAGCATTGTTCTTTGGGGATTGTTCTTTATACTGACATGATATTCAAGAATTTCGAGATTTGGATCCGGAAGCTCGGCTGGAACGGCTTTACATAGCACTTTGCATGCAGCTCAACACACCCGACTTCGACTCTGCTCGAAAAACATGGAAGGGAGTGATTGCCAACGGGCACCGAGCAAGGTTATCCAAGCTGTGGTTAAATTATTTCCAGTGGGAGTTTCAGTATGGAACGAGACAGGCTGCGGGAACTATCCTTCGGCATGCATGCTCGAAGGCGGCGACGATTGATGATCCCAATGCTATATTTGAGGCATATAATGCGTATGTGGCCGAGTGGGGGGATATTTCAGACGTGGAGGAGTTGAATTGGAAAATGAGAAGATGGAAAGAGAAGGTACCACAGACATTTCTGGTGCAGCAGAAAATCAAACAAGCAGCTGAAGCGGAACAGCAGGCTGCAGCAGTTGCACCCGTTGTGGAAGTGTCTGCAACAGCTGAAGATCAAACATCTGCACACAAGCGGCGAAGAAGCGTGATTGATCCTGAGTATGGAAGCCCGCCGCCCAAGAAGAATAAACCTTCAATCGAGAATTTAGCTTCAGCTGCAGCACAATCAACAGAGGAAGAAGCCCTTGCCCTCAAGAGAGATCGAGAGCACTCAACCGTCGTTGTGAGGAATCTGCCACTGGAAATCAAGGAGTTGAGGTTAAGGCAATTTTTCCGTGACGTGAGTTTCCATTTTCCACCAAAACCTCTATGGCTAATCAAATACTGATATATACGATGTGCATTTAGTGCGGCAAAATTAACAGCCTCAAAATTGTCCCAGATTCGAACAAGAATGCTGCAACGGCGACGATTGAGTTTGAGAACAGGGACGATGTCCTTAGTGCGCAGACTAAGGATATGAAGTCAATCGATGGACATGAGATTGAAGTTCAGATTGGGAATGGACTGACGGTATATGTTACTAACTTCCCACCTTCGGCGGACGAGGAGTATATCCGAAATCTGTTTCAAGAGGTGAGGTTTCACACATTGTGTTTTAGGGAGGGGTAAGTGGCTAACCGTTTTGAGGGTCATTTTTAGTTTGGCGAGATCGTGGATATCCGGTTCCCCAGCCTGAAATACAACACCCACCGCCGCTTCTGCTACATCCAATTCCTTTCCCAGGAGCAAGCCCAAGCAGCTTTGAGTTTACATGGCAAAAAGCTAGGCCCCAAGGAAAAGCTGCTCGTCAAGATCTCAAACCCGTTACAAAGGCAAGAACGCTCTGGCGCCGTCTACGAAGGTCGGGAAATTTTCATCAGAAACATCGACTTCAAGGCCAGCGAAGCCGATGTCAAGGAACTTTTTGAGCGAGAAGTTGGGAATGTGGAAACCGTACGGCTGCCGAGTAAGGTTCCAGGGAGGCATCAGGGGTTCGGGTTTGTGGTATTTGCAGGAAAGGAGGCCGCGGAGAAAGCAGTAGAACTGAGTGGTGTTAAGTTGATGGAGAGGGCCTTGAACGTGACATTGTCATCGAGCTCAGGGAAGAAGCTCGGATCGGGCACGGGGCAAGTAAGAGCGGTGACTCCTGTAAACGGTGGTGCCGCAACTGAGTCGCGGGAGGGAAGGGGGAGCGGAGACGGGGCATCACCGGTACCAGGTGAAAGCAAGCCACCTCCACCACCGCCATTGGAGGTCATTAAACGGAAAACGGTGGCGGTTATGAACTTGCCGGATACGGTGAACGATACAAGGTTGAGAGAGTTGTTTGAGAAGTATGGGCCGCTGAGGAAGGTGCAGTTGCGTCCGAATCATCAGGGGGCAATCGTGGAGTTCATGGAAGTCAAGGATGCAGGGAAGGCAGGACTTGCATTGGAGGGGTACAAGTTCCCAGAGGCGCAAGAGGGAATTAGGATTGGCAGGTTGGAGGACTTGATGAGGCAGCCAAGTGTGGATAAGATGAAGGCAGAGGAGGAGAGGAGGGCGAGACAGAAGAGAGAGAAAAAAGGGAAGCAGAAGGAAGAGAAGGAGAAAGCGATGGAGGGCGTGAAGACTACGTTTGCAGCGCCAATGCAGGCGTTGAGAAATGCGGTAGCGATGAGGGGACGGGGAAAGAGAGGGGGGTTAGGGTTTGTGGGGGGGATGGTGAGAAGGAGCGGAGCGGGTGGTACAGGGGAAAAAGAGAAGGCGGAGGGAGAGAAAGACGGCGTGAAGGGGGAGAAGAAGGAGGAAGCGCCGGCGAAGGGGAAGTCAAATGCGGATTTCAAGGCGCTGTTCTTGAAGTGAGTGTCTGGTGAAGTGAGGAGGGTGTGAGTGGGGCGGTTGATTGAACCTGCCTCTTTCCTTCTTTTCTGCATTAATTTTCTTTTACTTCTTTTGCGGACCTTTCTTTTTTCTGTTTGTTACTGTGGTTTATATCACATTACGTGCCTACTTAGGGACTGGACAGACTATTTCATTACAATCTTGTTGCTTCACTTTTCTCCTCTTTTTATTTTCTCATTATTGTTTTTACTGTCGTTGACAATAGTATACATCATCCATATTTCCGTGAGAAGGCAAGGGGCACATGTCAGAACAAACACACATACACATATAAATTTTCTCTCTTTTTTGTTCTCTCTCTCTTTTTTTCCTGTTTTCCTTTTTTTTTTTTTTTTTTTTCCTTCTCCCTTTTCCCCTGTTCTCCCTTCATTTAGAAAGATTTGTTTCCTTTGCTCGCCGTGCACTCAGGATCGGCGGAATGGGGACTGGTCCGGGCCCTTTATTTCTTCTTTTTCCTTTTCTTTTCTTTTCTTTTTCTTTTCTTCTTTTCGTTTCTGTTTTTAGTTTTTTTTATAATTTTTCTCGTTGGGACCGAAAGTGAGTTGTAGTGTTAGTATACGTAGTAGTAGGAGAGGTATATGTGTGTGTGTGTGGGGGGGGGGGGGGGGGGAGGGATTTAGAACGGAGTTTGAATTCATTTTTGTTTCCAACTTTTTATTTGTGTTTTGTGCGCCGGGGGAAGACGGCGCGGAGGGGATGGGGGAAGGGGGGCGAGGGCGAGGAGCGGAATATAGAAGGTATATATATAGATATACATATCACGGCGTTACCTACTTTATGAGCTTGTGAAAGTAATCGGTGTATAACAATAGTGCAATTGGAAGCATACTCTGATGAAATTTTGTGTTTGTTGATTGTGATTTGCGCTGTGTTGCGTAGAGTAGTTGAGACCTCCATCTCTACAAAAGGCATCTGCCCAGTGAGAAGCAAAGCAACACCCACAACTGGGACGATCGCCACACAAACCTCTGCCACTAATGTATTTTAGAATCAATGCCAACCTCAAACGCATACTTCGCAGCTCCAGATTCAGCGAGATTAAACGCCCCAGAGCCTAGCCGACCGATCATATCGTTCTGCAGCTTGTGTGTCATCATATGTGTTGTTAAGATACCAAAAGTCTGCTTTGAGGCTCCATATACTCGTAATCTTATACACGCGGAGACTACTTATAATAAAACCTGCAGAAAATGTCCACCCCTTCCCCATTTCGCTTCATTACCCCCCGCTCCAGACGCCCGGACAATACACTCGGGCACTCGACGCCGAGAGCTACGCAGCTCGCGAGACGGTTCCTGGTCGGCGGAACGCCGGCGGGTGGGGGAAGGAAGGCACGTGTGCATGAAGAGATTGAGATTGAGGATGAGACTGGAAGTGAGAATGAGAATAATGGAGAGGAGGGAATGGGAAAGAGTGTGTGGAAGGGGATCGATGGGGATGTATTGGAGGAGGAGGAAAGTCAGAACGTTGAGGGGGGGGAAGTGGAGAAGGGAGCTAGAATGGAGGTACGGAAAGCAAAGGTTTGGGGTGGAGAGGTGTTGGATGAGGATGAGGATGGGGGAAGTGAAGGGAGCGGAGACGATGATGACGATGGAGGGAGCATAGGGGTGGGGCCGTCGAGGAGAAGGAAGAAGAGGAGAAAGGTGGGAGAGGGTGATGGTGGCGGCGGTGAGGTTGGGGGAGGAACTGCTGGGGTTTGGGAGGGAGACGCAGGTGGAGGAAGGGGGGTGATGAATGAGTTGGCGGGGGTGGATGGAATCGAGGATATGAATGAACGAGAGCAAGGCCGGAGCCCGGACGGAAACGAGGGAGAGGTGGAACGGGAGCTGGAGGAAGGAGAACAAAGTGGGATTGATGAAGAGGTGGTGGCGAGTTTGGCGAGGGACAGTGTGGAGATGCAGGATGAGGGAGGGGGCGCTGATAATGGAGATGTAGGTGATGGAGCTCTCCACCCGCCCAACTCCAACCCCTTCGCAATTCCCGCCAGGCCTGCCGCGTCTTCCCGTTTCAACTCCCAACCTCTTCCTTCCTCCTCTGCTGCTCAACTATCAGCTCGCAAGCCGCCACGCTTCAAGCTTTCCTCCGACGTCGGCCCCAGCTCCACTCTCCAATCCCATCCCGTACCCCTCGCCCCACACTCTTCCACCACCATAATCCCCCCTTCCACATCCTCCACAATTTCAAAACCAACCAAACCCGCCTCATCGTACTTCCGTACTCTCCTCCACCATGGATCTACCTCAAATCCCGCCACTTCACCATGCCCATCCAACCCCATCGCCACCACCACCCTCACACTCCCAACAGACTGGTCGCCCTCTACCACACGCACGCGCCGCGCGGGGAGAAAGGCAAAGAGCGCACAGCATGAGAAGTACGTTTCGGGGGGCCTTGCGCGGCAAGTGCAAACGTGGACCCTCGAGACTTTGATTGAGGGCCGAGATCGCGGCGGGCGGTTGCGGGGAGGGATCTTCGATGGTCCTGATACGGGGGCGGGAGACGGACCAAGGGCGGCGGTGGGAGGGTGGAGACGGCTCGAGATCCTCGCGTTTCCTTCCTGTAGCGGTGAGGGGGGGGGGAAAGAGCCAGGGTGGGATCTTAATGGCCTTACGCTCCTTGGGGAAGAAACCTACGGGGCGACGACGGAGGTGAGGAGGTATCTGCTTGTGAGGGCTGGGGGGGTGGCAGGAAGGGGGTTGGGGGATGGCGGTGCTGCAGGTGCGAAGTTGGGGAGGGGTGTGCGAGTGAGGTATAGGTGGCCCTGGTGGGATGCTGACCTGGGGATGGAAAGGGCGATGGAGGGGGAAGGGGATAAGGGAGAACAGAGGGTATATAGGGTGTTAGTTGCGTGGGAGGAAGAGAGGGGTCAGGACGGTTCAGGGTAATGGCGGATGTATGAAAAGTAATTTTGGCAACCATTACTGTTCAGGAGCTCATGAAAGTTTGCTTTCCTGGCTAGATTGCTTTGGATTGTTACGAAACATGAATATGAGGGCTTTGTATTAGGAATCGTTTACTTTACTTGAAAGCTATGCATCGGATATATCTCTATACTCATCTAATCGGTACCTGTTTTTGCAAAACATGCATAAATGTGCATACAGTCACTGGTCAAAAGTCTTGGTGACGCCACTTTTCTTGGCACCTCAAAATGCTTGCTTGCACAACTTCAAATGCTCATATCTCCACGATCCATAGCTCAATTTCAGAAGTTGTACCAGCAATTGATAGCACCGTGTCTATAGTCTTGCATATCACATGCAGCAATCATGAGAATAGTAGTAGTCAATTATATGGACCAATAAATCAGGAGCAAATTCTACCATTTTTTACCTAAATTCTCTCTGCATAATAGTGTAGTTCCATACAAGGAGAATATTTTTGGGGCTAGTAAATTTTGCTATGAAAATACACATTCAGTCCATCTTATTTCATATTTTTGATATCTTTTATGTTGTGTTGCGGGTTCTGTGTGGAGCTATTTATTTCCAGACACCGATATTTGACCCTAAAATGACAATTTTGTATGGGAATTTGGCAATCTTGGCGTTCTTTGAAGTTTGCGATTTTATCTCGGCAGCCACATGGCCCCAACATCTGTTCTACAACCGGAACCATGAAGTTTCAGGTAGTACCTATCATACAAAAAATCCTGTTTGTCTATCTAGCTGTGGTGCTAAAGATACATCACATTTCAAAAAGTCACAGTTTTTGTATGGAATACCTAGTCATCAATAACCTTTTGTAGATATTACACTGCAATCAGTGTGCTATAAGTATATCCTGTGCTATAGCATAAACCATACTGCTTACACTATCACCAGTTCAAGTTGTAGGTTAATTGGGTCATTTCTCGTGGAGATATCTCAATTTTTGTTCTTATGGACATTGTCGCCGCTTGGTGCTCAGATCGCTTTCACCAAGACTTTTGACCAGTGACTGTGAATAATCGGAGAAGAAAATAAAAAATACAAGACATTCAAGGAAAACAAAAAGACCAATATACTGAAAGACAAGACAAGAGACGTAAGAGCTAAAAGCACACAGATAAAGTGACAAAAGCCCGGATTTACCCATGATATTACCCAGACTCGTTAACACATACAATAGACGCATACACACAGATAAAAAAGAAAATGTAGAGGCTTAGATACAGTAATCGAAAACTAACTACACCCATCCCTCGTAAAAACGAAATTAAACCAGAACTTCACGAAAAACTCCCTCTTGCCAACATGCCCACAACCCCCTCGGTCCCCGCACCCCCCCTTCCCTTTCCCGCAATCTTCACCACCTCCGCCCTCCTCCGCGCCTCCTTCAGCAGCCTCACCCTCCTCCTCTCCTCCTCCTTCGACACTCCAACCTGCTTCCCTCGTCCCTCTGCCGCCCGTGCCGCAGCGGCGTTATAATTGATCGCCGAGGACGCCTTATTAGTGGACTTTTTCTTCATTGGACCGGAGTCGTCTCCTGTGTTGGCGGTGGTAGTTGCGGTTGTGGACGGCGACTCTGATGTGGCAGCAGATAGCTGCGAGTTTGTTGTTGCGCGGCGCAGCAGAGTGGGCACGCGGAAGCCGCCCGCAAGGGGGTCGCTGTCGCGGTCTGGGGCGTGAAAGGCCATTTTGGCGGTGGCGGAGGTAACCGTGGAGGAGGTGCGGGTACGCTTGAGTGAGATGCGGTCGATGACGGCGGATTTTGTGGCGCGGGTCCGGCGGGAGAACTGTAAGGAGGAGGCGTTTGTGGTAGTACCGGCTTCGTCGTCTCCGGCACCGTGGCTGTCGGAATCGGAATCGGTAAGTTCCAGGGCGAGTTTCTCTTGCGTTTCCTCGTCGACGAGGAAAGAGAGCTGTTCGCGGATGTCTGATAGTGCGGGGTTTTTAGTTCGCTTGGAATTGGTGGCGATGCGTGAGCGCGGCATCTTCGGGCCCGCCGCGAAGGCGTCCGAGTCCGATTGTGACGCTACCGGAAGCGCAACATCTACATCCGCATCTGCAGCTGTGGTACCCTCATCTCGACATCCTGTCTCAGCATCCGCTCGTTCCTTCTCATTCACCGGCGTCGCGGGCGACTCTAACATATCCACGTCTTCGTCCATTGCATCCAGAAAACTGACCCCTTCCTCTCTCTCATTATCCTGTAGACACTCTAGGAACGCGTTCCTTTTGGGGTTCGCGGCAATCTGGCTGATGTTCGTGTCCTGGAGAAGTAGTTTGCGGAGGCGAGCCTCGTTGCGCCTTTTTATGGCCCGCCGACGCTCCATTTCGTCTTCGGAGTCGGAGAGGTCGAAGTCAGTGGCGCCGGCACCGCGTTTGCGGCGGAGGGCTCCGGATTGCAGGTCTTTGAAGAGCCTGGTGACTGTGCTGTGGTCGGATTGACGTTCTTTCTCTCTGTTGAGGTAAGAGATGGGATGGTGAGCCTCGAGCGTTGATTTAATAGTGTACATATAGGGATAGGGGAGATCAAAGGGTGTACATACGCATACCAAGCCTTGATCGCATTCTCGTCCACATCCTTTACCGAGTCATCGATCATCTCCCGTAACTCCTCCTGTGCTTTCTCATCATTGTCGTCTTCATCATCACTGACACCACCGATACCAGCCCACTCGTCATCAGACTCCTGAGCCTGCTCTTCGACCATGTCTTTGGCTTCCGATTTCTTCTTGTCAAAGGCCTCCTTTTCCTGCCGCTTTTTTTCGGCAAGAGCAGCCTTTTTCATCATGATGAAGGCGTCCATGGGACCTGAGTCGTCATCGTTGTCTACATCGGCGCTCTCGTCTGCTTCCGAATCATCCTGATTGCCGGACTTGCGTACAAGGCGGCGAGTTTTTTTCGCAGCAAGCGGAGGAGACAAAGGCAGCGTAGCCTGTGTTGCCTGTGTAAGAGGACCTGTGGAGTCTGGTGGATCGAATCTCGCGTACTTCTGTATCGGAGACGAGCTGAAGCCTGCGTCGGGAGTGGGATTCGGAAGGTCGGATTGTGTCATTGGATACGTCCCGTCTTCCTCCGTCAATAATTGGGACTGTGAGTAGTTTAGGTCTACTTTTGGGAAGCTCTCGCTTTGGCTCTTCTCTTCTTCACCCTTCGTAGTCTCTTTACTAGAGATCTCATCGTCGGCCTCGGAATCAGAGGGTACTGGGCTCGGGTCGTATTGTAGATCCACATCCATGGTCGACTTCTCCTGAGGCGAGAGCTCACCATCCTGCTCGCCGAAAGCGAGTGGGTCTTGCGTGTTTGGGAGTCCGTTTATTGACGCATCGCGGGGGTTATCGATCTTCGATACTCCGGACTGCGTAGGCTTGAACGAGAATGGCTGGTCGCCATCGCCGTCGTCGCCTTCATCGCCTATGGTACATTGGAACATCTGTGTGAGGCCCATGGGGGCAGCGTCGATGTCTAAGCCGGGGAACGCAGCGAAGGGATTTTTACTCGTGGATTCAGGCGGGGGTTTGTCGATGTCCATCTTGTCCTCATCTTCGTCGTCATCCTCGTCAAAGACGCGATTTTTCCGGCGTGGTTTGCGTGTGTGGCCTCCTAGAGCCATTTCTTCTTCTTCATCCTCAGCTTCATCCTCCTCGGCTAGGTTATCAATGAACGGATTTTGAGCATCCGCTTCCTTTTCTATGTCCTCTTCATCCTCCTCCTCCTCCTCCTCCTCCTCCTCCTCCTCCTCTTCCTCGTCCGAGAAGTCAGAAACTTGGGAACCCTCCTCCGCACTTCCACTTCCTGCTTCTTCCTCCTGTTCATCAACACCCTGCTCCTCATCCGACCCAGATAGCTCATAATGAGACCCTTGCTTCTCCTCTAACCAATCCCCGTCCTCTTCACTCGGTATATCATCTTCCTCCGCTAACTCATCAACCTCATCCGGCACTAACTCCCCTTTTCTAATTTTTTCTAACCTTTCCTGTTTCTGCTCCCGCTTCTTAATCCTCTCCGCCTCCAACCTTGCCTTCTCAAGCTGCTCCTCAACAGTAGCTATATCCTTCGCCTTCTCCTCCGCGGACCTAACATCAATACCCTTTGCCTTGAGCTCATTGATCCGCTCCTCTCTCTCCTGTAGCGCCTGTTGCCGTGACTTTCGTAAAAGCTCAAAAGCGAGTTGCTTAGAGTTCAATTTTGCATTAGGTCTCGCTTTGCTAGGTGACTTCGTGTTCATCGGACCCGTATTGCCGGAACGCCTCCGTAGCTCCAGGATAGAAGCTTCTTTCGCAGCCTGCTCGCGCGCCTTCCTTTCCCGCGCTTGCTCTTCCAGAGCTGCAAGTTTCCGCGCTTGTAGAATGGCGTACCGGTTTTGTTGCGCCTTGACGGCGGGCTCGACTATTTCAAGGTCGGAGTCGTCGGAGTCGATGGTAGTTATGGGTGGTTTGTTGGGGAGTTTGATGGAGACGGGAAGGAGTTTTAACCCTTTCTTGGTCTTTGGAGGAGTAGGAGGATAAATCGCCCTGCCTTTACCTTTGTCGAGTTTTCGCGGTGGGGAGGTCGATACTGGTGATGGGGATTTGCTGTCTTTAATTGTAGCTTTAGGTTTTTCGGCGATATCAAAAGCTGCAAGAAGGTCTTTTGTACTTGGGACTCCCAGAACGTATGTATCGTTGTTCCCACAGTCTTTCTTTTGCTGCTCCACAGTTTCTGTTTTCTCTACAGGCGGGGTGGTACTCTTTTCCTCCTTCTCCGTGGACATAACTACCTCACTTTTCGTATCCATCGTGGTTTTCGGCTTAAACCCAAACTTAGCAAACAAGCTCTCTTTCCCAATTTTCACCTTGGTTTTCGCCTGATGCGCCAACTGCATATTCCTTGCCATGCGCTGTGTCTCTCTCGCCATCTCGGCCAGCGCCTTCTTCCCTGCCGCCCTTTTCGGGCGATGTTGCGACGATTGAAGTGCGCGACTTGCCTCCCCATCTGAGTCTTCCTCATCGTCCTCTTCGTCACCCTCTACATCCGCAGCCCTTGCGAGCCGCTCAGCACGTTTCTGGTCTTCAAGAGCCTGCTTCTCACGGCGTTCACGGCGCTTCTGTTCGACAAGGGCCTTGAAACGGAGATTGGAGTGAAGATTGCGGGGGAGTTCAGTATCGCTGTCTTCGTCGTCGTTGTTTTGGGGTTGCGCCGATGCAATGCTGGTGGTGATGTGAGCCGGCGAGAGACTGGTGGCATTGGTTTCTTCAGGATCCTTCGTAGTATTTAGACCACTGCTGTCGCCCTCATCGTCTGTATCCCGTTGCGAAAAAGGCAACCTCCTATCTTTCTTCCTCTTCCCAGATTTCCCACTGAACTCCCCATCTCCACTCTTCCGTAATCGATTCCGCATCACAGGAACATGTTCTTCGTCCTCCTCTTTCTCCTCATCATTCCTCATCTCAGATTCATCAACCTCCATCCTTGCACTTATCCTTGATCGTACGATTGGTACTTCATCCTCATCCCTCTCATTCTCAGCCCCCGATGCTTCTTTCATATGACTGTCCGCATCCTGATCCATATCCCTACTGGGCTCTTTCGTCGTAGTCGTACGCTTTGAAACCGCCGCGCGAGGCATATCGTCCTCATCATCATCATCATCATCGGTATTGTCGAATGCAGCGAGCATCGCCCGGACTTTGGAGCGCGGGGTAAGGTCGAATCGGCCGTCGTTTGCAGGTGATGCATTGCGCGGTGTAGCGGGTGCGGAGTACGTTGGCGGAGAGGTGGGAGGGGGAGGGGTTTTTGCGCGGGGGAGTCCATTGATATTGCTATTGTAGTGGATTCGTCTCAGTCGTTCAACTGCCGCAGCAGCATTCCCGCTAGAAGTCGCACTGAGAGGGCCCCGCAGCCTCAGGTTGTGCAGGTTTGGCAAGAACGGCAATGGCCCGAAGGCCCTGTGGCTGTAGTAGAGTGGCCTGGAGACGGGCCCGGTGTGAGGAGGAGTGCTTGGGGAGCGGCAGGGTTGGAGCACGGCACGCCTTTGCGCTCAAAGCTACGCGGCCGCGTTAATTGGTCTTGGCGCGTTTTCTGCACGTGACAGTGTAGTGAACATGAGATACGCTTTTTTTAGGTAGTGAATCTACTGGACATTACACAAAAGCACCAAACTACAGAGTAATGTAGCAGATTAACCAGTATTTGCTCTAAGTATGTAGCTGCCCGCAAGTAACCCATCCCTGGTCCCAAAGACTTCAACCCTCCCAGATCCCTCCATAATCGTATACACAACACTGCGCTTTTAACAAACCAAACACAGACAAAAATTTTATATGATGCAATACGCTGAACATGAAAACGAGTCCCATAAATGGAAAGAGCAGACATGATTAAAGTCACACATAAGGGGAATTCCCATCATAGACCCCCAGGCCTCCGTTCTTACCCCAGCATCCATCTCTCAAACATTCAACATCAACATCTCATTTTCTCGTGAATCTTTTTTAACTTTGGTAGATAGACGTATTAGGACTTGTGATTATGATGGCAAGATAGAAATTCAGTCGACTGAGAATCTGCTGACAAGGCAACCAGCCCAAGAACAGGATATGATGATGCGAAGGGACTGAAGATAGCAATGGTGGGCCACAGGATATCCACATTATCGCCTGTGATGGCCGTAAGGCAGGCTATTATGGTGGTGGCTGCTGTAGTGATGGTTCACCGGTGGGGGTGGACCGCCACGGTGGCCGTGATTGTTCTGCTGCAAGGAGGACTGGAACAGCATTTTGAAACCCTGTAATGTCCGTTAATACTCAATATTCCTGATCAAGGAATCAGCGTTAGCCCAGGGGCAAACTCACGTTACAAAGTGCCGTCATATCTGGGTAGTCATTGTCTCGAAGTTGGAACGCATTTGGGATTACTTTGACTTTCTACATATCAAGAAATGGTTAGCGTTCAATTCAGTATAAGGCTCACAGCGTTGACTTACCCAGCACATGATTTTGGCATTCAATCCAGCTTTGAATACTAGATCAAAGTATCCCGGGTGCTTGGTATCAAAGCAGAAACGATAGCTACTACGTTTCGGGTTGGCTTGCGAGTAGCTCGTTAACCACTTGTCGCAATCTTCGCGAGTGCCCTCCTTAAACTTGTCGTGGGCAACCATTTCATCAACCTTGCGAGCCATTGCCTTGATATGTAGATGCATCAACTCGTCAAGATCCGTGTACGTGTATTTGCCCATAACACGGAGAAGTTTCCCAACGGTAAACTCGTTCTCTTTATCCAACTCTAGAACATCCACATGTTGATAGATACCATCGGCAACTTTCCAAGTTATTGCAATATGATCCATACCCATAGATGACGGCCGGATAACTGCGTCCCCACGATATAGTTTCGACAAATATTCTTCAGCCTGCCGGCTATTAAAGGGTCGGAAAAGTGGATGCTTGATCACCCTAACAGTCCGCTGTTGCTCCTGGTTTGTCACGGCAAGTTTCGCACGATCTTTCTCTTCACGAATCTCATCCCAATCATCTGGATCGCGGTCTTGCCTATCAAACCTTCGCGCGGCATTCCTAATATCACTTTCCCGAAGAGATATTTCCGCGAAGAAGGACTTCCGATTCAGCGCAACGATTTTACCCTGAACTGTTTGTCCAACAGCGTAAAGGGCATGAACAGAGACACCTGAGCTGTCCACCATATCCGAGGCGACGTTGCCATCAATGCCACAGTCGAGACGTAAAGCGATGTACCTGTCAGTAACACGACGAATATTGACAGGAACCACCATCCCCTCAAATAATGTTTCCGTAGTCTCCCCTGTTAACATAGTGAAAATCTTATCAACACTCAGTAACTTGAATGGTTTTCGAAGTTCCTCGTAGGGGTGCTGTAGCTCCGCTCTGATAGTTTCCAGTGTCGCACGCTTCTTTTGATTAAAGGTCTTCTCAAGTTCTTCGGCATACTCCTCCAAGATCAAGTCATTCACCTTGTTCTCCTGCTGACTATTCACCAATTCAGATACGACCGCGCCCGGTCCATGGGTGTTGACCAAGTTGTGGATATCTTCCTCATCCAGCTCAAGTGCATCAGCTGCCATTTTACGACCAAGATCATAATCTTCAGGATGGACACGAGTATTATCGAGATAGTCTGCACCCGGCTCAGCGGATTCATATTCAATCCAAATGAAGCTTGAACAGTTGACGAAAATGTTCCCTCCAACAACCGGCAGTAGATTCTTATCGGGATCTCCAACCAATTCAGAACGAGTAGCTAGTCGCCCACCCTGCGATTACTTGTCAGCAACCTATCAACTAAAACTATAGGTGATGAATGGCTTACTCACGTTAGCAGTAATCGACTTCAATATACTCGTTGCTTTTCGGGGTCCAAGACCGGAAATGTATGGTAGCAGGTTTCCGACATAATTTTGACTTTTCAGTGCCTCATTTATGTTGACACCAACCATATTGACTATATCAACCATCGCACTCTCCAATTTTCGAATTAGCTTTTCTGGTGGTAGAAGTTGCTGGGCAGGGTGGAAAGATATAGAGACGATATCTTTGCCTAGAGCTGCATATTCCAGCAACGGGCTCTGCAGATATCTAGCCAGAGCGATACAGTACCGCACCAAAGGTGGGAACTCAGGGTACTCCAATTGGGAACGATGACTATTCTGGTATAGTCTAGCCACCTCATCGTTAACATAAATAACATCAAGTGGATATCGCTCATCCTCATTCTCCCCTGCGACCGTGATATTCTCCTCATCCACAAGTTTCCGTATGTCATCTATCAGGCGATGTGTTGCTACGGTAAACCCAGCAACACCAACGACATCCGGTTTCTTCCTTCTGATGAGCTCTGCAAATTCTCTCTTCGCTTGTTCGTCTCGAAGGTCTGGGTACTTGACTTGTTCTCTTATTCTGCCGAAGTCATCCATGTAAACACAAACAACAGCGTCCTTTCCATGCTCTCCTTGGCCACTAGACACAGTAAGAACATTTGGAACTTGACCCATGTCAAGCCCCTTAGGCTTGAATGGCGCTTGATCCAACCTCTTCAGGGAATGTTAGCCTTTATAAATCGTGAATGTTACAGAATCGGTCATTACTTACCTCGCCATATGCTTCGCGACACTCAGCAGCAACTCTGTCTTCGCACTCTGTCTTAATATTTTCCTTGACTATCTTTTGCATCAGTTTCGCGATTTTTTCCATTGCCATATCCACAACATCCTTCCTTGCATTGTTCCATGAATTCGCTACATCACTCATATTTTCGGATGAGATAAGATCGTACAGAGGAGGCAGAGCAGAATCCGGCAATTCCAGCTTGACTTCTACAAGTCCCTCTTCCTCCGCTTTTAACATCCGCAAAAACATTCCGGGTTATCAAACAGTACGCGAATTTGTTGATTGCGGAGGTATTTGAACTCGTAATATTGATGTTGGTCGTCAATCTTCTTCACACCCATCTCCGTGACATCAATGTGAATGCGTCCTCTTGCAAAATATTTAGGACGAAGACATTTTCTCAGGCGGGGGCTCATGTATATCTCCTCGGCGAGCATCCGTTTAGCAGCTGCGATAACTGATTCGCTGGACATGAACTCGGACTCATCGACAAATTGTTCTGACATTTCATGGGGGAATATTTCTGGATCTTCGGAGAATTCACGTTTCTGTTCAATCTCAACATTAACCGCGAATTGGTCTGCTGTTATTCCGAAAGCCTTAACAAAATCGTATACTCGACTTTGGCGGATCCGCTCATAGAACGTTTTACCACCCCCTGGCCTCCTCTTTGTGTTTCCTGCCTGTATGCCATTAGAGGCTATCTGAGCATCTTTGAGCGCACTATGGTACTGGAAATGAAGGTAATCCTGTAGGTCCTGCAGATCCTCGTTGGTGGAGGCATGAGGGGCCATTGCTTCATATACTGAATCCACAATTCCCATGCTCATGAGGGCGTCGTATGTACGCTGAAGGGCCTTTCGCTTCTCCAGAAACGCTCGCCACTTGAGATCAAATTCTAATATATCCCACAACTCATCTTGGTTAAGCAGTTTTTCAGCCACAATGTCGTTTTCCCCTTCAGGTCTGAACGCATGAATCAGGTAATCCTTCCGATGTTGAAAGACGAAAGGAACTTCCACGTTGTCCTTTATGAAAAACTGTAAACACCTAAAGACCGCATTCTGGAAATGTCGACGTAGATCAGCAGGAAAACGAGGTTTTCGAGGAAGCATTTGCTTGGAAATCCATTCCGCCTCTTCCTGCAAAAGTCTGTCAAGTTTGTCGGGATCATCCTCATCCTCCTTGTATTCCGGCAGATGATCATAAGGTTTCCGTGCGAGCTGAAATCTCTCTGGAATGTCCTCAGCCGTATCTCATTGTCTTCTTCTGTTAACATTCGCTCCGCCAAATGACTTTCCTCAAAGACGTCCTTGAGCTCAACTTGAACATCATTAATCTCAATTTCATCGAGTTCTGTAACGAGTAGATGATCGTATTCACTCGTCCCAAAGATGTCTTCCATATCTTGGAGCCTGTCAATGTCTATGTTTTGTGCGCCTACTATTTCTTCACGGCGGCGATGATGATCTGCTTCCCGCCTCCGGCCAGCCATTGCCATCTCATCTTCGCTCCCAAGCTGTCCCTCAGTCTCAGAAAGCTCGTCCTCCTCAATGAAGTCGTCCATCTCATAGTCCTCAGGGCGTGCCCGTCGGTGCGGTATGTCCTCGTCATAGTCATCCGGCTCATTGGGAGCATCCAAATCCTCATCATCATCAAAAATCTTTTCCAAATCGCGTGAGGTCTGGCGAGGTCTTTCATCATTTCTGCCGCGTTTGAGACGTTTGAACTTGTTTTGCTTCGGCCGGTCAATGCCGGTGTTTTCCATAACTAGATCCAAGTCGTCATCGTCGAGGTCTTCATCTTCTTCTTCCTCTCGCCGCCTTCTCCGGTTTTTCCTTTTAGAGCCTCGTGGTGTCGACTCGTCGGCGTCCTCCTCCTCATCTTCCTCTTCATCATCAACAATGAAACCCGCTTGGACCTGTGGCGTTAACAGTCAGTTAGCGCAAAGCACCACCCACATAACACAGTGCACCCCGCAGTGCATTCCAGAAGATGAGGTGACAGACCTTAGCCATTTCCTCCTCGTCATCGTCCTCTTCTTCCTCGCTCGAGTCATCGTTCTCAAAGTCTGGCCCCTTTTTGTTCTTCAGCTGCTTCCTCTTGACTTTCCCCGTGTCTTCATCGAACTCCTCTTGGATGAGCTCCTCATCCTCTTCTCCGGAGTCCATCTCAGCTTCCCGGTCAATGAAGTCGCGCATCTCCATGGCGGGCCGTTCTGTACTGTGGCAACAGCAATCAGTTGTGAAAAGAATCGCGATTGCGATGCGCTGCTGAACGTGCGACGTGCGACGTGCAACGTTGGACAGGGATGGGAGTTGAAGCCGCACAGAACAAAGATGAATTTAAAAGCTGCGGCAGAAGGGACGGTGGGACCTTGGGAATCTCTGGGCGATCTTTGAGTGCGGGCTTATCAGATGGCTGAGTAATGGGGGGGGGGGTGGGCAGCATGTTGTAGTCCCATGCCAAGACCCTCTGAGCATGTTGCGCATTTTGCGCTATGTCGCCTTGGCGCACGGTTAGTCTGGCCTCATGCCAAGCCCTGTTGAGCCTAGTCTGGCTGCAGTCTTGAGCTTGTGCACAGCCAGCGTCGAGTTGCTGGCGGGTAGCGCTTTCGCGGGCGCGCCGGTGAGACTGCGCAGTTGCGCAGCGCCGCACCAGTACGGAGTCCCCGAGTCCCCTCCTTGCAGCGTGCAAACTGCAGCCCCTATCCTGCGCCGTCCCTCCCAGCGCAGCTCGCCCCCACAGCGCGGTGCGGCCTTATCAACCCTCGCCCCTCTTACCCCCTTTCCCACCCTCCCAGCACTGTGGTATCTCTGTGTCCGCTTCGTGTATCGTTCCTTGAAGCGAGTACTAGGTACCATACAGTAGCTAAGTTGCGCTAAGCTTGCTCCCCGCGCCACTGTGCGCTTAAATAAGCTGCCCTACATCCACCCTAGCCCCGCTCGCTTTGTTCCGGGTATAGCAACTCGATCCATCCACCTCATCTGAAAAGGGAGCAGAAAATACCACTTCGCCCGCGCAGCCGAGCCCCCCCCCCCCCCCCCCTCTCTCCTCTCCCCCCGGCCCTCCCCAGTGCAGCCAGCTGCTACCCCTCATCAGCGAGTTGCCCCAGTTCTCCCCTCATTGTACTTTTTAACAGCTCTTCAGAAAACACCCGACACAAGTCACGCCTGACAATCTTCGAGCTGCACCCAGAAGCATACAGCAAGCACTGTTCGGCCCCCTTCCGCAGTGACAATGGCAGACTTTGGGCCTAAATCCCTTAAACGGAAGAATGTCAAGGGTCTAAGCCTCGGAGGTTCAAATGCCCCAGCTCAAAAGCCCCAACCTCAGCAATACCACGATGATGACACCTTGTCAAACAAATTTAGCACGTTAGAAATTGGTGTTGAGTTCAAGCTGGATTTGCGGGCGGAGGACCTCCAAGTTATGCACGAGCTAGGCGCTGGAAATGGAGGCACTGTCAGCAAGGTTATGCATGTTGCTACCCAGAAAATCATGGCCAAGAAGGTATTGCTTTGTCCACAAGAGAAGCCCCTTAAGTATGTGATCCAAGCAATTTACTAAACCACGGCGGTGTTGTAGGTCATCCATGTCGACGCAAAGCCAAGTGTACGGCGACAGATCCTGAGAGAGCTCCATATTATGCATGAATGTCAATCACCTTATATTGTTTCCTTCTATGGTGCCTTCTTGAATGAAGGTGATGTTGTAATGTGTATGGAATATATGGATTGCGGGTACGATAACG
This sequence comes from Kalaharituber pfeilii, assembly GCA_015179045.1. NCBI lineage: Eukaryota > Fungi > Ascomycota > Pezizomycetes > Pezizales > Pezizaceae > Kalaharituber > Kalaharituber pfeilii. The sequence goes on from WHUZ01000043.1 coordinate 485,479, forward strand.
TTGACCGTCCCCAACTCTTGACATGGCGCACTAACGCCAAGCTTCGCGTTTAGCTCGCTTGATTCAATCGCAAAGAAAGTTGGCCCTATGCGAATTGATGTCCTCGGAAAGATTGCCGAAGCCGTTGTTGGCGGATTGAATTATCTATATAACGAACATAGAATCCTTCACAGAGATGTCAAGCCGTCTAACATCCTTGTTAACTCACGGGGCCAAATAAAGCTTTGCGACTTTGGTGTTTCTGGTGAGCTTATTAATTCGATAGCAGATACCTTTGTTGGAACCTCTACCTACATGTCGCCAGAGCGTATAAAGGGGGCAAAATATTCAGTGAAATCAGACGTTTGGAGTTTGGGTTTATCGTTGCTTGAACTGGCAATTGGACGTTTTCCATTTGATGCAGATGGCAACTCTGCTGGCACCAGAGCATCTGCAGGCCCCATGGGAATCCTTGATCTGCTTCAAAAGATTGTGAACGAGCCAGCACCGAGATTACCTAAGAACAAAGCATTCCCTCCAAGCTTGGAAAAAATGATTGACGACTGCCTTATTAAAGACCCTGATCAAAGACCTAGCCCTCAGGAGCTTCTCGTAAGTGCAACATTTTATTAAGTAGCTACATTGATCCTGTTGCTGATTGGATAAATAGAGCCACGATTTCATGCGAGCTGCTAGGAGTACGAATGTAAATTTGGAGGAATGGGCTTTGGGTTTGTTAGATACACCTCGACGTGAATCTCTAGCTGTAGAGACAACATTGCAAAAGCACAAACACAACCCAGCACCTTCACGGGAACGAGCAAGTCTATCAAACCAAGGCTCTGGAAGTTCAAGAACCCAATCGTCCTCAAGAGTTGGTGAAGAAAGAAGAGGCTCACAAGATCCATACCGAACACAAAGCCGTCCTAAGCCTGTGGGAGATAACGCAGACTACGCATATGAACGGCGTAGCTCCCGACCAATCAACGGAGATTAAGATATATGACCTCATACAAGATGCGAGATCAACACTGCGATATGATTTATCGTGAACGCTTACTATCTTACTTATTTAGGTTATTATTTATTTCTCCAACATTTTATGTCGATATGTCTTTTTTTTGGCAGTCATGGATACCATCTCGTGTTTTTCACATGCTTCGCGTTTGCAATGAGTGGTTACCGCCTGCCAAACGGTGAATGAAGAAGTTCTCGGGAAATGATATACACGCTGCATAGGCATCGTTATCTAATCCTTCATCTTTGCGTTTATTGCTCTTGTATTTTGGTCGGGGTTGTATCCTTCTTTGTTCTTTCTTTTGTGATGGGCCTCTGAAGAGCCTCGCTTGGTAAACTCATGAACGAGGTGTGTGTATATTTGATCTCGGGGTACTATGTATTGGACAGTCTGGAAAGGTAATCCTCTCATGCATCATTTACTTAATTGACCAGACAAGGTTATCCCAAGGCGTTTTTGCAATTGCTACTGAGATATTTGTGACTCCTATTGTCATCAGAACTTGCGTACTAGTGCTCGTATGGGGCACTTTTCTTGAAAACATTATTTACAAAAAGTATTTTTCAAAGCCTTGCCTTTCCTTCCACTACTAGATGTGAATTTGAGACTAGTACAACCCTACACACCGCACCCGCACAAACACATGGAATGCACATGGGTAGCAAGAGAGGTTGCCTTGCACTGGCCAGTGCGAAGCATCAACTTGAGATACACCCTTCACTTCATGAGCCTATAAAGCCCAAGCCCTACCAACGATGCAGCAATTCCATGGATTGTAGCCCTCCGTGCAGCTAGCCCGAAGTTAGATCCGCTTTTCTCAATCGCTTGCTTGAGGACATCCTCGCGAAGCTGCTTCCGCCCGTTGAAAAATGTGTACGTTCCGAGGCCAATGAAGGCGGCAGAGCCTATACATTTGTGCGGGTCAGTTTTGTCATCGTCGGGCAGCGTGGGTCAATACCAATTATACGGCAAGGGAGACAGTCTTGAAACTGTTCATGCTGATTGGCCCCCTCGGGCGTTTGTGTAGACGGGGATACTGCGGAAGGCATGCTGTACTGTACATGTGCCGGCAAACTTGGTGAGTCGTTGCTCTTGCTCACTACAGGTAGTCTAGCGCCAAGCTCGTTCTACCTATGTAGTTTGGGTCAGCTGTTGCCAAGGCCCTCTAGGTTCAACCCCCCCCCCCGGTCTCAAACCATCCCCGAGCCAACGAATTCCTCCGCAACAGACATTTCCCCACGATGAGCTGCATCGATGCCCTCTACATCTTCGACAGCTTCTCTGTGACTCCACTACTGCAGTACGAATGGCGGCGGCAGTCCACTCCCGCCGATATCCTGATTTCGGCTTTTAACTCGTCGCCTACCCCGCGGTCGTCAATGCTATACATCCCCACTACAACACCGCCTACGTTACTGTTCAACATCACGCATAATAATCTAATATTCCTTACTCCGGTTACTAGCGAGGTAGAGCCGCTACTAGTGCTAGAGTTCTTACACAAAGTCGTGGACGTGCTGGAGGATTACTTCTCGTCCCCGCTATTGCCGAGCAAGATCGAGAATAACTATGAGGTCGTGGCGCAGCTGCTGGCGGAGATGTGTGACGATGGATATCCATTCACAACGGAGCCGAATGCGTTGAGAGATCTTGTTGTGCCTCCAAGCTTGATGGGAAAGATATTCGGGAGTGTGACAGGTCTGCCAAAGTAGGTTATGAACTGTCGGGTGTAGTTGGGATGAGATTGAAGCTTACACTAGAAATGTTACAGTACACATCTAGCTTCGTCTGCAGCATCTTCATCGAATGCGAATACACTTTCAGCTGTTCCGTGGCGGCGATCTAATGTCCGGCATACTAACAATGAGCTTTACGTTGACATCATCGAAGTGGTGACAGCTACGATTGCACCCTCTGGACGGCCATTAGTTGCCCGAGCAAGCGGAACTATCGCAATGACAAGCAAGATCTCTGGCGTACCTGATCTACTTCTTACTCTTTCGATGCCCGGAAAAGCCTACGGTCAGAAATTGGCAGGTGTGGAATTTCCCGTTTTTCACCCATGTGTAAGGCTTGCTCGATGGCGGGAGCGCCCAGGGGAGTTAAGCTTTGTGCCACCCGATGGAAAGTTTGTACTAGCAAGCTATGAGGTGGACCTATTCCCCAATCCGACATATACCACCACTTCGTCGAAATCAACGAATCTAAGGCTCCCAGTCACCGTGGAAGTCAACAAAGCCTTAGGGGAATATGGGAATGAATTCGAAGTAAGGGTCTTAATAAATCCATCCGCGGTCACATCAGGCTCGTCAACCTCGTCGTCGTCGTTCCGGGCCATCGGTAGTAGAGGCACTAACAGTCCGGCATTTGGAGGATCGTCTAATAGCCCAGTAGTGGACGATGTAAAGATCACGATACCGCTGGCGCCGGGGGTCAAGACGCTAGTAAACACAAAATCTTCGCGAGGGGAGTGGCATCATGAAAAAGGAACAATTACGTGGCAAGTACCAATGTCTGGAAGCGGAAGTGCCGCAGCGAGGACAGCTACGTTCCGGACAGGGATAATACTTAAGGCCCCGCTGGAAGAGAACGAGGATAACGAGGAAGATGAAGAGGAAGAGGAGGCAGACGAGGTGATTGACCGAAGTGGGGGGTACGACGATGGGTCCATTGCGCCACCGGCGCAACCAATCAGTAAAAGGAGGCAGGAGGTGGAGGAGGCGAGGGTGCAGAGGCGGAAGGCGAAGCTTGCGGCGATGATGCCGAGAAGTGTGTTAATTAGCTTTGCGGTCAAGGGGTGGCTTGCGAGTGGGATGAAGGTGGAGGGTTTACAAGTTGTGCATGGGAAGGGATTAGGGGAGGGAGTTAAGCCGTATAAAGGTGTCAAGTATTTGACAAAGGCGGGGGCCATAGAAGTTAGATGCTGAGTATACGTTTAGCACGATTGGGGATTGAAGTACATATACATCTCTTTTGGGCTCGATATAATCTGGATGGTTTCCATTACATGTGTTGCTACTTTTGTATTTGTAAATGTGCTGGCGTTTTAGTTTGCTTGTTTGCGGGGGGGTTTCCAGTCTGCATTGTTTCTATTGCTTATTCCATGCTATTGCTTTTTCGGTTCTAACGTTGTGAGTGGTAATATACATCGGCATCTGGCTTGGGGTAAATTTCCCAGTATGGAAGATTTAAGTCTAGAGGTTGCACGAGCGCTTCTGATGGCGATAAATACGAGAGGATGCTTTTCTGTCTCCTAAAATTCTCTGTTCGTTTGACAATAAGCAGATTCAAGTGTTCCAGCTCAGGGCATTATCCTATGGTAGGCAAACGTCAGACATAGTGTCGGTTTACACTTTGCGCCATTTGAGTGGCTGACCTAGGCAAATGCTAAAATATGGGCGAAACTCTAAGCTCCGCAGTATATTGTAATTGTGGGCATCCATAACCTCCTGCTTCTGGGAGTGCTGTTAACCTTCGGTTTGCTTGGAAACAGTCATGCTGCGGCGCTTGGTGCTGATCTCGAACCCACGCAGTCCCTGCAACTTGTACCAGCACAGCTCCTCCACCCTACTCCCGCTTCGCCATAGCTCCAACTCACCCAGTCTTTACTCGCTCTCGACGAGAACAAAGATGCCCGACTCCGTTTTGCCAACGATACCGATTCCGCCTGCAGCAGGCGCCGAACCGGAGGCGACACCAACGGAGAATCCTACCATACCAGACAACATTCCTCTGGTAGCACGCTCTAAGTTACGAGCACGGAAACGCTTCGCCCCGCTGGACCCCACAAAGCCGAACCCTAGTAATGCGCCGCCGCTGAAAGGTATTGTGTTTGACTTTGACGGGACCCTGTGGTAAGGTTCCCTGTGGCGTTGGCATTCTTTACACAATCCTAAAGTTGAAGGCTAACTCGCTCATTTCTCCCTAGCGAGCCACAAAACTGGATGTTTGCCCAAATGCGCTCTGCACTTGGCATCGCAAAATCCGTCGACATCCTCGGCCACATACACACACTTCCTACTCTCGAGCTTCAAGAGGCCGCCCATACCACTATCCAAGCGATCGAGCGCACCGCAATGGTCCAAATGGTGCCTCAACGCGGCCTAGTGGACCTGATGTCCTACCTTGACTCCCGCGGCATCAAGAAGGCAATCTGCACCCGCAACTTCGACGCACCCGTTGCATATCTCCGGGAAAAGTTTCTGAAAGGTGTCGTTTTCGAGCCGGTGATTACGAGGGCGTTTCATCCTCCAAAGCCGGATCCGGCGGGGATGTTACATATTGCTAGTACGTGGGGGCAGGAGAGTGGAGAGGGGCTGATCATGGTGGGAGACTCGTTGGATGATATGTTGGCGGGGAGAAGGGCAGGGGCGGCGACAGTGTTGTTGAGAAGTGAGGTAAATCAGCATTTGGTTAAGGGGGAGTGGGTGGATTGTGCGGTAGGGAGGTTGGATGATTTGGTGGAGATCTTGGAGAGGGGGTTTGAGGAGGTTGATAGAACAGGCAATGCAAAGGAGAGCGAGCAGGAAGTAGCAGTGGCATAGAGCAGTCAAGAGATGATGAGAAGGGGCGTTTGTTTCTAGACTGGATAATAGGCTACTTGATGGACCTCTGGTGATACTGAAAGGTTTGGTATTAAATATTGCACAGGTATATATACTGAAGTAATCTCAATTATGCACTTCGGGGGCAGCACTTCCTTTCTGCATCTGTTCCAGCTCTTGGCCGCTGAAAACTGAAAAGAAGTTAAATCGACGAAATTGTGACATATGCTTTCCATTAACGATATCCATGGGCTCTGCTCTCTCCATGAAATTCCAGTGGGCAGTCAAATGCCGGAGACGAAGATAGATGTGATATTACCTATTGTATCAACAGTTCCAATTTCTCTGGCGATATAACCGTTTTCACCCCTCATTGCAAACCACTCCCTCCTCATTCGGGAGCATTCAGAGTTCAAACTTTTCTTTTCATTCCGATTTTGTGTTCTCATGTGAACGATAATAAAGAGTTCTGCTTTGAATAAAAACCTGTTCTATCAGATGTAACATCACATACAGGTTTGATGGACAGAGGAGGAGACGATAACCATCTCTAGCACATTCAATAATACCAATGTCTCCATAGGTACAATACATGCCTCTCGTCAGTAATATGAAGCTGCATACTTGTATACTTGGTATCCCCTCATTCGGACTATCTGCATTGACAGTTGCATATTACTTGCATAGAACGTTGGGCGATAGTAACGTGACCTGGACCTGCATAGAGCCAGCTAGTCCATGTGCTATCAAACTAGCCTCATTACCACAAGTGGAAGTAGTACCAGCGGATGCTCTCTGCTTCAGCGCTAGTTGTTCAACCTTTGACTTCGCAGCTTCTTTCCTTCCTCCCATTTCCTTCAACTTTTCACCAAATGGTCTGTGGCTTTTTTTTGTGTGTGTTTCCCCACTACTGCGTGGGATCGGTAGCCAGCGATTCTAAGGTTTTGAAGTGGTTAATACGAGGTGAAATAAGATGTCTGAGTTGAGGGTTATCATTAATTGTTCGTCTATTACAACTGGGTCCTGTCATGACAAAAGACCTCTTTAGCAACCAATCTGTCGCTGCCCGCCAGCCACGCGTAGAGGCAGCATGCATGCAACAGAGCATTGGCATAACGCAGAGCATTACTGTGGTCGGTTAAACGCGTACACGAAACAGGTACACTGCGAATCGCGGGGCAACACCAGAATCCATACATGGCCGGGGGTGTGGGGAGCTGATGAGGCATGCCCAGCCTGGGCTGGGTGACACGTGCGATTGGCGGGCGGGTGGGAGATATAAAGGCTTGCAGCATCCCGGGCCGCTTGAATGTACGTGTTGCTATTCGACGTCCACAGGGTACATTGCGAGAGTGGTGTTGCTTGTGATACCGCTGGCGTCGTCGGAGACCTTTTGATATATCGAATTTTCCTGTTTGATTTAAATTATATTAATTCGGTGTATATCCTACCCTATCAATATCGATGTCACATTTCTTTATCTGAGCACCGGAAAGAAACAAAGTGTCCCCTTGACGCGCAAGCTCCAAAAACAACTCGAAATCAGTCCTACCACTTGTCTGCAGATATCCCAATGCGCGTGGGCCTCCTATCCTTCACAGCGCATCTCGCGCTTCTTTTCCTCCTCCTTTCCCGCGCTCTCGCCATTCCTACTTCCGATGACATCTTCGATGACGACTATGCCGATGAGGACTTAACCTCCACAGGCAACCATCATCGCAAGCACTGCAAACGCCTCTCCACAGTAACCTACCGCGACAACTGGGGTCCACTCTTCGTCGAGTCCATCTACAAATGCGATTTGCCCCTTCTCAAGTCTCCACCATCCTCCCAATCCACACCGCCTCCCTCGCCTGAACAGGAACCCCTGCATCCACACACCGAAGGTCGCCTGCCCTCCCAGCTCCACCAAATCATCTCCTATGGCTGCGCCCCCTTCCCCTCCCCTTCCCCTCTCTCCCAGGCTAAATCCTCCACACTCTTGTATGCTCTCCCGCTTCTGACCAACCAATCCTGCCTCCCGTCGTCCCACCTCGCCGAGTACCGCGACGTGAAACGGCCCTGGTCTGCAAGATGGTCATTGACAAACTATAATCGGGGTGAAGAGACCATCTGTGACTGGTACACAGAGCTGGCAAAGATTGCCTCTGCACTGCACCAGTATTGTGAGCATAGTCTTGAGAGGGGTCCGGTGGGTGGCGGGGGGATCAGGAAAATCATCCGTGGCAGAGGGGTGAGGTGATTGGGTATGGGAGGGACAAGGAAAGGAGAGGGCAGAGGTGGTGCTTTAGGTATTCGAAGAGGGGGTGGGGTGAGAAAGTGTTTGAGAAGTTGTGTTTGGGGGTGGGGAGAAGGATGAGGAGGAGGGAAAGGGAGAGGAGAGATGGGAGGAGGAGCTGTGAAGTAGTGACATGTTGAGAATGAATGAATTGACGAGAGCTCCGGCATCCATTTATTTGCGACGAGGCTATGATTTTATCCACGACCATAGTTGGACTAGTACTTTAACAGAAGGGAAAATGTATTTTAATGCAAGCACGTATGTTGTTCTCATTCCTAGTTCCTTGATTCACAAATTTATGAATCATTCGATTTGTGCCTTTTATTTTTATTACTTTTAATTTATTTTTATGCTTTTACGTTATTTTATTTTTATTTTTTTTTTCGTTCATCCTCTGCATCCTTTCAATATAGCAAAAAGGATTGAAAGAAAAGGAAAAAGTAAAAAAAATAAACATAAAAATAAAAAAAAAGCAGGTTGCTCGTAAATATGATTTGCCCAAAACTCCGCCAATGACTGCTAATGCTTCAACCCTTATTTTTTGACATCTCCGCTCAGCCGCTTCACATCAGATCAAACTACAGATAATAAAAAAAAAAAAAAAAAAAAAAAAAAAAAGAATCAGCGAGCCAATATCCCAAGAATTTTAAACAGGAATTTTTTAGGGGAAAAAAAAAAAAGGAAAAATAAGGTAAAAGTCTCCCAAAAAAAGCGAGAAAAAAAAAAAAAAAAAAAAAAAAAAATCTCAGATCTTATTTACTTCCGCTCTATAATATCACCCCGTTCTCCCCTTCTTTTTCCCACCTTTACACCTCTCCCACGCTTCCTCAAACACCGCCCTCCGCGCCCCCACCTCCCTCTTCCCTATCCCCAGCCTCCTCACCACCTGAAAGCTCCCCGTCCCCATTTTCATACTCTGCCCCATGATAATGCACTCGCTCACGCCCTCGACCCTGTCCCGCTTCATGTGGAGCGCCGCCTCGAACAAGTGATCCGTTGTCTTTTCGAAGCTCGCTAGCTGCAAAACGCTGTCCCGCATTTTGGCCAGCCCGAACCGTGTTATGCCGAGAACATCGCCTTTGTACGTCATGACGTCGCCGAGGAGCTGCATGTGGCGCGGGTCGATGTCCATGCCGTGCTCGCGCATGGTATAAGAGATTTCGTCGATGATAGAGTATCTGTTAATTGAATTAGCTAGGTGTCAGGGTAAAATGTATGAGGTTTTCTTCCCCCCCGTCCCCCGCCCATGGAGGAGCGAGGTGTAGGAGATGTGGATAAATATAGTACCTAGCAGCCTCAATACCAAGCACGTCCCTCATCTCTATTACACTGTTTGACTTTGTCTTCGTCCCGACGATACCCTCCGTGTTCATACACAACTTCAACCCATACCCCTCCACCAACAACTCATTCATTCCCGTCTTCTCGTCCTTTTTGACAACGGCCCTTGCCGCCTGGGGATACCCCTTCACCACAATACTCGGCAGCGCCCTCTTGAGCGCCTGCACCCTCGTATACACGTCCGATTCCGTCTTGGCAGCCCGGGCATCCTTCTCAGTAAAGTCCCTCACGTAGATCCGTACCCGATTCTTATTGACTCGGATATCTTGCTTACTGATTTTGAGTTTGGGAGCTTTGGAGATGGCGGTGGCGATGTCGTCCATCGTCAGCTCAAGTTGCAACTTGTCAATGGTGGTGAAGTCCAGGCGGATGCCAACGTAGGATTCGTCTGGGGTGCAGACATCTTCGATGTAGTGGATAATCTAACACAAATATCAGTACCAGCCCTAGAAGTAGAGGGTTGAGTCTAACTAACATCCTCAAGATATGTCTTCTCGATCCGCCCTTTCACAATCCGCGCGGACCGCTCATCTGTTTGATTAACTAACCTACAGGTAATAATGGGTGTACTAATATTTTTGGATGCATTTATAATCTCCTTGATACGCGGCACACCTAACGTTACATTCATGGACGCAACACCCGCAAAGTGGAAAGTCTTCAACGTCATCTGCGTTCCCGGCTCACCAATACTCTGGGCTCCAACCGCACCCACAGCGGATCCAGGCTCGACCTTGGACTTCTCATACTTGGTGATACACTGCGATATGAACTCCATCAGAGTCTTCTCGGAGACGAGCATTATTCGTCTCAGAGCCTGGTTCTCCTCAGCATAGATATCGTCCATGTTAATGTCCTGGTACTCCTCATCCAGGTGATCCAAATTCGACGGTGGTTCCAGTCCCGACGGCATGCCAAGATTTTCACGGATACTCGCAAGCTTATGTGCCTTCTTGATGATAAACTCCCTAATGGACCGGAAGAATGCACGCTTGGACTCATGCTCGTCAAGATCCTTATCGTCGAGATTCTCGTCCCGTACAATCTCCCCCTTGAAATTGTACCGAGGTATTTTTGCTTCGTGCTTCGCGAGAACCTCCATCGTTATTGATATCATCTCCCATGGCTGAAGCCCGTTTGCATCATTATCTCGAGTAATGTTTTCAGCGTGATTAAAAGTGCGGTCAAAGTGGACCGGCTGCGCAGCGCCCTCCATATCTACGGGGTCCAAATTGTCACCACCATACTGGAACTGCACGATACCACCAGAGGAATTCCGAACAGTATAGTCATAAGCACATGATAGATCCTCAAGAGACTTCATCAGACGACGAGACATGTAACCAGTCTCGGCAGTCTTGACAGCTGTATCAACCAGACCTTCACGACCTGAAATGGCGTGAAACAGGAACTCTGTTGGGGTCAATCCAGTATAGAAACTATTCTCTACAAACCCTTTCGATGATGGCGTCTTGGAGTTCTTAGGAAAATGTGGCAAACTTCGATCATCGAACCCATCCGGTACACGTTTTCCGGAAATAACTTGCTGACCAACGACAGCAACCATCTGGGACACGTTGATCTTGGAGCCCTTGGATCCGGAGTTTGCCATGATGAGCGGAGAATTATTTCGGCTGAGCTCCTTCATACAACTGTCTCCGACCTTGTCACGGACAGCACTGAGGATACCCTGAACTTTGTTCTCCAACGTGAGGGCTTCGTCACAGCCAGCCTGTTTCTCTAGCGTCCCGTTCTTGTACTGGATAATCAGCTCGTCTACTGCGGCATTAGCTTCTGCAACCATGCGCTTCTTCTCCTCCTGTAGCCGTGCACTAGCCTGAACATCGTTGATACCAATCGAGAAACCCTGATTCGCCAACCACCGTGCACAGAGCTTTGCAAGTCTATTCATCGCGGCAACCGCGTGATCTGGCCCATAATCCCTTAGAATAACGTAGAACACAGAATCTTTCTTGCCTGACCCAACCGTAGACTTGTCCATCAAGCCGCACATAATCTCACTTCCTCGAATGACTAACCATCCGTCGTTGGGACACATATCTGGGGCAAAGCCGGGCACAGACTTGAAGTCTCGGCATTTAGCGTCCAGGTTGACATTGACATTCGATTCCTTGTTAGGCCTCATCATGATATTGAAGATTTGCTTGCCTGTCCATAGAGCCTGCGGCTTCAATATTGCAGGTGGAGGAAGGTCGATCTTCATGTTGCCGTCCACCATGAACATACAAATGTGGGCAAAAGTCTTGCGGTCATAGAAACGATCCTTCGAGCTGAGTAGGTAGGCAGCTGTGATAAAATCCTGGATGGCGGCAATGATTGGCTCGCCATTACGGGGCGTACATAAATTGTTCTTAACTCCCATCAGCTGTATTGCTTCCGTGCGCGCCTCCTCCGTCTGCGGGACGTGAAGGTTCATCTCGTCCCCGTCAAAATCCGCATTATAAGGATTGCAAACACACTCGTTGAGCCTAAATGTTTTCCATGGACGAACTTTGGCCTGCAGTTCGGTTAGACATGAGTCACATTACAGCAGTTGCAAGGAAGGACTTACGTAGTGAGACAATATACTGAGCTTGTGGAGAGATGGCTGTCGATTGAACAGTACAATATCACCGTCCTCTATGTGTCGTTCAACCACATCACCTTCTTGTAAGTCCTCTGCGAGCTGTAATCGGTTGCCAAACTTAAGTGAACTACGCATGTAGTTAGTAATAATCCCTGTCGAATGTTTTCAAATGTGAATCTAGAATGATACATTTTATAATCTGCTCCTTTCTTCTCCAGATAATTGGCTCCTGGGTGAATGCTCGGCCCATTGATAACGCACTTCTTTAGTTTGTCTTTGTTATACCGTGAAACCCGCTCTGGGTATGTCAGGTTCTTCGCAACAAGCATGGGAACGGCGACCTGTTCAATGCTGAGATTGGGATCGGGACCAATGACAGTTCGCCCGGAGAAATCCACACGCTTCCCTGATAGATTACCACGGAAACGTCCTTGTTTGCCCTTTAATCTTTGACAGAACCCTTTGATTGGCTTTGCCCCCTGGGTATTGTTCGCAAGCCCTGGAAGACCACTGTCGATGTATAATGCAGCCTGGAGCTGCATGTAGTCCCATTGTTCCTATAAACAGTATCAGCATGCTTGCGTTGCATGATAATCGAGGGGAGCAAACCATTAGGGTGTGTATTGGCTGCCCACTCTGAATTCCAGAGCGGAGCAGCCCACTCGTCCAGACAATGTCAGTCAATTTTACAGTAAGATCATCCTCATTGCTTGAGTCCGCTTGGACCACAGATGGGCGTATACAAATTGGAGGTGCAGGTATGTATTGCCAAATGAACATCTCCGGCCGCCCCTCGCTAGGATTCATTCCCAACAACTCGCAGTCGGCTGGCAGAACTTGCCGAAACAGATTGAGTACCTTTAACGGGTTTAGGTCATCCATCGCCTTACGGTAGTGCTTCTCAACTTCACTGTTGCCCTTCTTTGCTTCTTCGAACGAGCGGTCAAACGCAATTTTGGCCTCTGGAGGAACTTTCCTCGCCGAGCTTGACGAATTGTAGGCACGGAATTTATCGTGGATAATCTTAAGTGCACCCTGTTTCTTGACTGTGCCGTTGATCGCACCGCACTGATAGCAATTCTTGGTCTTCCTGCACTGTTCATTGATTTTTTTACATATCTGCATACGCCTGAGGTTGTCTATCCCCGGTTTCCGTAATTCCTTGAGGAACGCTCTCCTCTGATTGTCATCCAGCAAAATGCAAGCACAGTCCTAGCCATTCAACGCCAGTGTTAGCATCTCCCCCAAAGAGACTGGGAAAATGAGCTCAAATCACCTTGCATATATTCTGCAGCATGTTAATTATCGCCTTGAAGTAACCTATGTGAAACACCGGTAGCGCAAGTTTGATGTGCCCAAAATGACCACTGCATTTCTGTAGCGATTCACCACAAGTATCACAACTGCCTGTTTTGCTTGACGTTCCCTACTTTCAACAAATTCCGGCATAATCAGCAACACATTCAATCCTTCTTTGATTGCGGGGGTGTCTTGGATGCCCACCATTCGTCCATCGAGGGCACCGTTCTTCTTCGCTTTTCTCCCACCTCCTTCTAGGTCGAACAGCTCCCGGGTGGAGACCTCTATGACGCCCTGCTTGACAATATCTTGGGGAGATCTGCATCGCTCATGCGTTGTGATGTTAGCGGTGGTACTTCCAGAGTGGTGCTGCCTGGAGTACCGTGCGCACTCAGGCGGGCTTCGAGCAGGGGGGGAAGGGGTAAGAAAAAATTTGAAGAGCGCAAGGCACTGACAAAATCCCGAATCTCATCTCCTTGATACGCTTGGGCACATTGTGGACCACCTGCTCCTTCTGCGACTCCCCCAGTGTAGGTGCTGCTGGAAGCATTTCGACGACTCTTGATTCGCTGCTACCGAGGGCGGAACATCAAAGCTGTCAGTCGACTTGGGGGTTTATTTTGCGCAGGCGAGCGGCTTGAATGCGGCGTGCGAGAGCTGATAGTAGTGAGTGATGGCGACAAATTTTTGGGGGACTTGTCAATTGGACTCATCAAGGGCCCCACTCAAGCCTGTTTGGCCGCTGAGTCAGCGACTGCAGGACCTTGGAACGCGGCTGCACGTGCCATCGCGCCTACCGCGTTGCGGTCGCTAAAGCAACGCGCCAACATGCCACATCTGGCTGTGATTAGCCTGGGAGCGCGGTAAGAAGGATGTACTCTGCACTTGTATTTAGGTAATATTTCTGTTCTTACACTGTGCTGGAGGCGCTGCACGGGCGGGCCTCCTGCAGAACGCACATGAGCGCACCCAATACATACAGGTACAATACGGCGCGGTACTAGTACCGCGTTGAAGCCAAGCCGTGCTCAGGCGCAATTAATTCCGCACATTCGTTCTGTACCCTGACTCCAGCTGTCCCGTTTACGACGGACGCATCCGTTTCTCATTCGTGGATTTCCAGAGGCGCAGGGGTGCCTCAAGCACTCGTGGGATCCAGATGAACTAGTGTGCGACTGCTCTCTCTTCGCCATCCTTCACCGCCAACGGAGTCCGCTGGGCTCTGAGTGCGGTGGCCTCGGGCCCACCTTTATGTATCATAGGTCGTCCGCCCCTTCCCGACTCATGCATCACCGGTTAGATGCGCTCTCTGAGCTGCTGCGGCTTGTTGGGAGTTCGAGCAAGAAAGACAACTCACCAGCGTGCGCAGGGACGTACCTTCGGCGGCAGTAGCGCAGCGCTTGGGCGTGACCTGGGTGGACCTCGGCTTGCCCAAGTATGAGTACATACTTGTGCATATGCATGGAACGTCCACCTTGGCTCGCTTGCATCAGCCCCTCCCTCAGCAAGTCCCCCCGCGCCTTGACTGCTCAACCAAACATGCAATGTGATGGAGCCTTGCGCACTTGCATACTAGCCATCCCCTTCATGACCACTCTGCCGGAGGCCGTCGGGGCGGAGGACCTTGTGCGGCGCATGCCAGCCAGCATGTCTGCATACGGCTTCTTACCCGCTCGCGGCGTCTTATCTGCTTCCGTCCCAAGCCGCGGGACCTCAGAGCGCTACTGTCTCAACGCGGCCGCTGCTACCTCCGCCCGGCGCCAGGGAGCGGGAGCAATATGACATAGGTGCGGGCGGCCGGGTATGTTCCGCGCCGCAGCGGGCACGAGACCACACTGCGGAAGGAATGGCCCACGCCCGCCCCTGCGCAGCGCCAACAGGGCTCCAGCGCCGGCGGGAGGCACTTCGCTCTACCGTACATAGTCTAGCTGCACTACCCCAACCAAGCCACACTCCCGCTTTGCGACTGTATGATACTTGCGCGTACCTAATGTAACATGCTCAACTGCTCAGCAGGCATGAAGCATGTAAGAGGAGCAGCCAGGGGTCGCACTTGCGCCAAACATGCTGATAGACACTCAGGCAAGGCGTTTTGGGGCAGGGCGCGAATTATGAGAGGCTAACGGTGCCGCGACCACGCCTCTAATTTCGAGTGGAACAACAGCAGAGGAACGGACTATCTGCTTGTGACACCATGAAATAGGACTTGTGCTGGAGAAAATCTCGAGGTGTGCAAGTCAAAAGGGGCCTGCAGCAATCGGTGATGCACCCTTTATGCATGGCATTCCTAAGGCAAGTAGAGTGCGTAGCTGCCGAAGTTTGCTGAAGCTCCAGTGGCTGCCATTGAGCATCAGTAGGATATGAAAGCATCTTGTCTTTTCATTCGTAACACTTCTCTGACTTACAATGCATCTTGCTGGCATGACAGGCGAGCAGTCTCTCGCACCTTCTGGACGCGCTGGTCCGTGATAGCTCCCGTCTCCATGTAACACAATACCGGTTATGCACTTGAAGCAATGCTGAAGAATTTATCTCAGGGTTGCAATTCGCGTGAATCCCTTCTATTCACTAGGAAGGCCTCACCATTCTTCAGCTCATCTCCCCGATGCTGCCTAGTAAAGAACTTCATGACTGCTAATGGGTATATCTTCAGAGTAACTACTCAGTAAGCTGGGATGAAGGATAATTTTATTGCAAGCATTAGGGCCGCTGGAGTCAAGGTGTGTGTATGGTCATCACTGCCATTTCTGGGAGTTCCAATTGCACCATGGTCAGAAAGTTCACCGAAGTCTCTCCGCATAACCGGGACTTGTTGTGGCCAATGGTATCAGCACGCTATCCCAGAACTGATAAAAGTGTGACCCATGGCCACGCCCTCGGTAACCAGAAAACACAGACATCGTCCCAGTGACATGGATTGGCTAATAATTGACCCTTGTCATATGCAGCACAGATGCATGGGATAAGTCACTGCAGCGATGAGACAACAAAGTCATGAGCGCCAGAACACACCTATTGCATTTTTGTCAAGTTTCCCGTGAATTAGAACTGATTGGAATATACAGACTAGAGCTTAATTTACCAGTACCTGTATGGAGATACACGAAATGCAAATTTGTACAGGGCTATGAGAAGAGCATTGCGCGTAATTGAAGAAGAATCAAATGAACCTATGCAGTAGATGAGAGTACTTACTGACCAACGAATTAAGAATTCCAACTCGGGGAAACTGCCGTGTTTTGTGGTGCACATGAGCACGTTTTAACCAGGCTATTAGTCTCGTAATTAGGCCCCCAGGTTGTGAGAATCTGACCAGAGGGGTTTCAGCCAGTGTGTACTGAATTGTACCATCAAGTTCTGGCAGGATACTTATCAGCGGGAGCCATTGTGATATAGAATTTGAAAAAGCAATGCACGACACCAAAGATTGGGTGCCGCACGTGATTCGGTAATATGGCCCTTTTGGTGCCATAATTCTACCCCTTCATCGGTTGTCATGGTAGCAGTTCGGTCCATCCAGTTCGCTTGCAGAATTCCTTTGAAATGTCGTATAAATACGGCATACCCACTTTTGTCGCCCAGTGCCTCCGCAGCTTAAGTCCTATCCACTTGTCCTCAAACAAGGAGTTTTTCACCACTGTTTGCGAGCAACTGCAAAAGCATAAACAGGTCTCCGTTGAAGGTTATGGACGATTCCGAAGATATAGCATATGAGGTTGGTCCCTTTGCTTTGAATCAAGTTCTGGTACTAATGATGCAGGAGGATCAGAATTTGAATTTCACAGGCACCCATGAACTTCCACCATCGCCAGCCCCGACAGTCGAAGAAGATCTGCAGGTGTTGCCTTCTATTTCAATGTACACACAGCAAATTATCCGAACAGAGAGGCGACGGCGGAGGATGGTCCACGCATTAGTGTCCAATATTGAGTTGCAACAGAGTGTGTCCACTTCCGGGACGGCTGCGAATGCTGCAGATGTGCACCAGTATATAAGACAAACTCCTCTCCACTCGCATCCTGCAATTACCCCGAAAGAGCGTTTTTGCTTGCCCAATCTAGTGGAAGACGCAGATGCAGTGTATGGTCGAGTGCAATGGGGCGGTAATAGCAAAGACCCAATTTTCTCTGTAGAAGGGAGGCAACGGCACGCTTGGAAATTGGCTTTACGATTCCACCATAATCCTCAACTAAACTCCCAACATCCCTCCAGTTCCCACGAAGATAGGACTCTCTCTACAAACCAGGGCCAACATTCCCCCAATTCCAACGAAGATCGGAAGCAACTGCCACCAGAAAATGAGAGCTTGGAGACGGGAGAGCCACTCATCGAAGATTCGTTATCTTGGGTAAACCAAGGCCAATATGAGGGTGATCCTGGGACATTCAAGCCCTCAGTAGAGGGTGCAGAGACAGGTGGCTTCCTTCCGCAGGATTAGGCGGGCATATTTCCTTACAGCTGATTTTATGAAACTTTGGGGGCCATTGTGTACTGTTCTTGTTCCCACATCGCATTCGTAGCTTTGCGTGCTGGTTCTTGGAAGAAAATATAATTAATTATATTGAGGGAATGGACAATAGAAATATCGTTTTGAAATCTCTTGTGCATAGCAGTGGCAATCTTTGATTCATCAGTACAGCTGTGCCAACAAAAAGGATGACCAGCAGTAATTGGCAAGTGGACACAGCCAGTCTTACACTATGCCATCCTATGTTGCTTCTGTGACACTCATTATGTTTCCTTTTGGTGTGTTTGACTTTGAAATTCTTTAGCAGTGCACGTGACAAAGAGTCTGAAGTTGATAGTATCACTTCAACGCCGGACTGCTAGCTTCTTGGGCCGCGCAATGCTGGCGCCTTCGGCGAAGGCATCACCCAAAACTCAACATACATTCAACGCATAGCAGGAAATCTACTTACTTAGTTGCAAATAAGGTTAGATCACAGCAGGACCGAGTAGGGGAACAGTGGGTGGGGTCACCTCCGATACGGTTATCCATGGTTGTCATAAGAAAGCTCAGGTTGAAATTTGAATTTCTCGTTTTTGAGAAGTATTATTGAAGGATGGCAACGGTGTTGTATGTAGGGTACAAGGATGTTCAGAGCTGCAGGCCTGACTGGACACGGATAGCCTCCTGGGGCGACAACAGTTATCCTAGGCCGTCCCGTAACACAAACGATAGAAGATGCTGCTGCCCTTGCACCCTGGATACAGATTGACCACTGAATGTTGCATGAAGGTCATCGGCTTCTGCTATTGATGAGAATTCTTGCTATGAGTGTAAAAACGGCTTGAGAGAAGAGCATTCTGTAGTCCGGTTAACCACTTTCGTGCCCTTGCTTAAGCCCAGTGGAGGATGGTCTCTTGCGCCCGCCCAGTCTCGTAGGTAGAGTCTGACCTTCGCAGATTTTAGAAACACGGAAACAAAAACAGCATAGCAAGGTATGTTGTTCAGCGTAGTAAAGTATTTGGTCATTCATGGGGAAAGCGCACATACCGAGTGATGCCTTGACATGGTCCAACAGGAGAGTGGAGCGTATATGCCAAGTATCTCCTCCAGGTGCTGGAGGAATCATCACTTGAGACTACATGTCTCATGCCAACTAGAGATCAGGAAAAGGGCGCTAGGTTGTAGGCCGATATCAGACTGTGCATAAAAGACTTTCGAGATGGTGAGTGTTTTCGTGCGACTGAATCGTTCTTGGACAATATCCTTGTCCTTGGTTTCGAGACTAGGGGCGATGATCTCTCAAGACATTGAACCTCTTGGCACAGTGAAAGGCAAAGCTTCCAACCAGCTATGATAGACTCCCTCGCGACTGGATGCATACTCCCCGCAAAACATCAGCGAGTTTGTGTCATACAAATGATTACTGTGCGATTTGACGATGGTTGCAATTGGCTTCTATGTTTGCACCTACATCTTGTATGCATACGAGAAAACAAGTACTTACTACCATACCGATTTGACGCGGCAAGCCTATGAATTTTGTTTATCGCTGCAGAGATATTAACATTATGCTGATCTCTTGTCAGCAGAGTTTTTGCCATGGTTGAGATATCGATTAGCTGCAATATGATCACTCCTATCTACTAGCTCCTGAAGCTCCTCTAAGTCCTCCTCTTCTTCCTCTGAACTGTACTCTGAGTCAAACTCCAAATCTAAATCATACTCCATTGTTGTCATCAAAACATCGATTTCAGCATCTATTTTCTTCTGTATTGACGCCTTTTGGCTTATACGAGGCATTGCGAATCTGTAGTGGTGTTGATATGCAGGGTAGGGGTGAATGAGACTACAATTACAGAGTGCAAGCCTTAGCTTTTTTGCATTTTGGACTGGTCATCAATTGCCGGCCACATATGGCTAGACGTACAGGGATATGAAATGTACGAATGTTCCATTTACTGTCCTGTAGATAATTGATGACCACCGCTACTATATCGCCAGCATGTACATTATCACCAACACATGTATAGCTATTTAGCTATCACCAGCTATCTACACTCACGCTAATACTCTTTAGAGCTTGAACTAAATAAAACTGCTTTCATTGTTGTTGCTTCTTTTGTAGACCAAAGAGTATTAAAGAAGCAAATAATAAAGCAACTTGAAGTTCCTCATCTAGATCAATAGTAAGTAGTGTATTAGAGAAAACATAGTTCAACTTATGTAAATCTATATGCAATAATTTTTGGTGTTGTGGTTTGACGCATTTTTTTCTCGTTGTCCAACGTATTCTCTACTAGTGCGATATCTGGGAGCGTGTTCTGAGAATCTAGGAATGTGGCAGAAGGGGGGGGTAGTCTCATGGGGGAGGGTGCGTCGAAATTCAAAAATCTGGGAAGGGGGTTTAAAAATTTTTCTGGGAGATCGAGCGTCTGGGAATGGGAATCTGGGCGACGGGAAGTCATCCATTCTGGCTGGAGGAGCATTTGTAGTACTCGTACTCTACAGCTCTCGTTCGGATGGTTGCGGACGGCTTTAATCAACACTATGTAACACTTCATTTCGCTTACTAATACAGTCTTTTTTTTTTTTCCCCTCGCTCTTTGATCCCCCCTCCCTTTACTAGTACCACACGGAATACCTCTACTGTGTAGATTACATGCCTCTTGCACTTCGCTTCCACTGTACAGAATTAGAAGCAGCAAACCAGCTTATAATCTTTTGTCCAAAGTTTCATTATGAGTTGAATTTTATTGAACGATTTTGGTGTGTAGCATAATACTATGCTTGTGAGAACTGTGAATAGAACTTTGAATATTTACGAGATACAGTATCTGCTGCTTTACATTCTGTAAGTACTGCTTCTATTTTTCACTATCATGAGCACTGTATATGACTTCTTGATACATACTGTAATGGATATACCTATGCAACAAAATAATTTCAGAAATATATATATAAAAGTCAGCTGCAAGTGGTGGATAATAGTACATGGTAATTACATGTACTTTATTCCTGTGCCTCATGTACTTGTAAACTTAACCCTTTTAAGAAAGTTCCTGCTTACCAATACATTAACTTACCTAATTTGTACTAGTAGTATGTAACTCAGTTAGAGGTCTCTCACCGAAATTTGCTTTTCTTTAACTTTCGATAACTTTTTAACAAAAATTTGCATAATTAAAAACACAATATAGATTAATTCTTTTCTTAATTCTGTTCATATGTATATGCAGTTTGATATTTTTACGATTTTTGTTGTGTTCTTATCGGGTTTTGAAATTTAGGATCAAAATGTGTTGATTAAAATTCAAATTGCTACCGAGTGCGATGCCAAGAGTTTTCATAGGCACTATCGTGGTAGCTGTGCCGAAGTAGTTTCTAGCCGTGAACTAAACTGAATTTAGCTACTTGCAAGTCTTGGCCCCACATTTTTGCAAAGGAGTCATTTTTTCCCATCCCGCTAGGCGAACGATCATTCCCCTCGCCCAACACAGTCGACGTTTTTTGGTGTGTCTATCCTCTCCTTCTCCTTCCTCTTTAGTTCCGTCAATTCCCCCATCTGACTTCCTTCTTCCAAGCCCGTACTACCCTCCTCATACCCATTGCCTTATCGTCGTCCTACAACCAGAGGAGAAAGTACAATGGCATCTGCATCTCGAACCCTCACAAAGGCCCTCAGGCCTCTCGCCCGCCAGGCCGTGGGCGCTACTCAGAAACCTGCTGTGCAGAGGACGTTTGTCACTGCATTGCACAGCCACGCAAAGAGAGCTGTTGTCGCAAATGTGCCAAAGTGTGCGGCGGTGCAGACGAGGGGGGTCAAAACGATTGATTTCGCGGGTGTGAAGGAGACTGTTTATGGTAGGGAATTCTAAACAAATAGCACTTCTTGGAGATGAAGCTGTGCCTGACTATGTTGTGTAGAGCGATCTGACTGGCCCAAGGAGAAGCTCCTTGTAAGTACAATTCTTGAATGCGGCTGTGTCCCTCGAACGTGAACGCCAATTATGTCTTTGTGGGCGGAATTGGATTGCGGGGACTACACAGAATTGCGATATTGAATGGATAATTGCGATAGGACTACTTCAAAAACGACACCTTGGCCTTGATTGGCTACGGTTCTCAGGGTAAATTGCACTTCCTAGACGCCTGCATCAATTTATACCGCCAATTGCTAATTACACTACAAACATAAAGGTCACGGGCAGGGCCTCAACCTCCGCGACAACGGCCTCAATGTCATTATTGGTGTCCGCAAGAACGGTGCCTCGTGGAACGAAGCTATCCAAGATGGTTGGGTTCCCGGCCAGAACCTCTTTGAGGTCGACGAGGCCATCTCCCGAGGTACTATCATCATGAACTTGCTCTCGGATGCTGCTCAGAGCGAGACTTGGCCACGTATCAAGCCGCAGCTTACCAAAGGGAAGGTATATTATCTTTATTCTCATCCAATGACTCATCCAAACAAAAGGAAAAAAAGCTCTCATAGGACTGAATTCTAATTTTTGGGCGGAATTACATAGACTCTCTACTTCTCCCACGGCTTCTCCCCCGTCTTCAAGGACTTGACTAAGGTCGATGTCCCAGCAGACATCGACGTCATCCTAGTTGCTCCCAAGGGCTCCGGCAGGACCGTCCGGTCTCTCTTCAAAGCCGGTAAGGGTATCAACGGCTCTTTCGCCGTCTGGCAAGACGTGACCGGCAAGGCCAAGGAGAAGGCCGTTGCCATGGGCGTTGCCATTGGTATACCCCCTCTCAGCCGTCCCGGCAGTGGTATGACTCACAACTATTAACCGGGCCACTTAGGAACTGGCTACCTGTACGAAACTACCTTCGAGAAGGAAGTCTACTCTGACCTCTACGGTGAGCGTGGTTGCCTCATGGGCGGCATTCACGGCATGTTCCTTGCCCAATATGAAGTCCTCCGCGAGCGCGGTCATAGCCCATCTGAAGCCTTCAATGAAACTGTTGAAGAGGCCACTCAATCCCTTTACCCCCTCATTGGAGCTAACGGCATGGATTGGATGTACGCTGCGTGCTCCACCACTGCTCGTCGTGGCGCCATTGACTGGTCTGGAAGGTTTAAGGATAAATTGAAGCCCTTGTTCAACGAACTCTACGACTCGGTCAAGAGTGGTACTGAGACCAAGAGGAGCTTGGAATATAACTCCCAATCGGACTATAGGGAGAAATATGCGAAGGAGTTGGAAGAAATTAGCAACTTGGAGATCTGGAGAGCAGGGAAGGCCGTTCGAGCTTTGCGACCAGAGAATAACTAAGTTTGAACTCTATGGAGTGTATTACGAGAGAAGGGTTGGAGAGGGCGCGGTGAATGGGATGAGGGTACACATGTGGGTGCTCTCGGGATTTTTGTGTGAGACATGGTGCAAAATAGCAGTAAAACAGAAGTGACACTCGCAGGCGTATGAATCTTCTTGCTGTTCGTTGTGGATAGTTGGCTCGGGTTTATTTCCACCTTTCTATGTTGCAGTTTTTTATACCTACACCTCAAAAAAGCTCATAGTTTTGCTTCGTCCATTCACCTGGTACCTGGCTAAATGATCAGCAACTAGCGATACATATATTAACCTCATTCCTTGGCTATTATTTACAGAATGTGCTGGGCAGGAAAGCACACTACTAGCACTTGTTGTAATCGTAGTGCTTCAGGCTTAGTATATTATGCTCAAGCTAGATTACTACACAGAGCACCTTACTGTTTGATAAGGCGCCGTATCTAATATTCTGCGTCGTGGCATGCAATAGCCACTGACAGCTGTCTAAGGAGAGCTTGAGTCTACAACTTGACGGGAGCCCTACAGCTGAGCATATGTAAATATGAAAATGCGTTGGACTTTGGCAGTGGAGCCGTGGCCCTCCATGGCCTATAGACGTTGGTGCCAGGAGGTCCTATATTCCCCTATGTTTAATTGGCATCAATTAACGAAGGTTCCGGAGCGCGACAGTCATCGTGTCTTGTGCAGTGGGTGCCTATGATAATACATCTCTACCTATGGCTAATCACCTACTCTAACCTACAACAACCACTCTCCAATCCCCTGACACGAGTCCACAGAATGCCATGTAGAAACCAGTCTCCTGTAAAAGGAGGAGAGGTACCTCGTCTGTTTGTTCCTCTCTTCTCTGATCATCCTTTTTCTCACGAAATACTTTTCATAGTGTACTCGAGTTCATTATGATACCACTACACTATGGCTCAATACGTGTTCTTTCCTAATTAAGTAAGCTCCTGATTAAGTAATACTATTCCCCACTCGAGGACTAGGCGGCCCTGTGTTGGGCGCTGCTGTTAGCGGTTATGAAAACAGCTCCCTTGTGTCGAGGGGAGGTGTAATATCTCAGCAGAAAGCCGCCATATGCGGCGCCATCATCCAATCTGAGGAAATGTTACTGGCTGAGCAATCTGGATTATAATGTTCATACGGGATGTTGGTTTATTGCGTGTGATCTTGTCAGTCAAACTGATCGGTCCCCATAAACAATCCATTTCCTGTTCGCCGTCGGATTGCAACAATATCAGTAGCAAAAACGACATTGCCCAGCATTGCATATAATCGCCAATGGGTATCACAGTAAAAGATGAGAAAGGATGGACAGAGCAAGCAGCTGGGATGAAGCACTTGTTGCTTCCATTGATCTGGTGTTCTCTGCTCTTGAAAACGAGTAGCACCAAGGACATCGTATGATTCTGCATCAATACCAAACTTGGTTATCTTGTTGGAATCTTTATAATTAGTATCTGTAACGCACGGTAATAGGCGAACTTTGCACCTCGTGGCGTTGAGTTTCTCTCCATGCTAGTGTCGAGATCCTCGTAGCCTTCACTAATTACGCCAGGAAGATGCATCTGAGGAACTGTTGATCGATGCAATATTTTCAAGCTCTCTCTATCAGGCCCTTGATTTGCCAATTCCATAGTGGCAATGAACGGCACGAGCGAACGCCGGTCGATGAAATGGGCATATGCAGCGGCTGAGACGGTTTCACCGATCCTTGCTGACTGGTGCCCGGGGCAAACAACGCATGCTGGAAGTGCCACCCCATTGGTGGCCACACCAGGAGTTGGGATATAGCTATTCGTTCACTGCAGGATTTCTAGCTGGCAGGGCAGCATAAAAGCGACGAATCAATACCTTATATATATTCAAATTTTTATTGGCTAGGTGGAATCTCTGCTACATGGGACTGTTTAGCCGAGTGTATTGGCACAACTTGAAGAGCATATTAAGTATTGGTACGGTAGATTATACTGCCGGCCGACAGCTTATTGGCGTGCGAATGTTCGATGCCTGTGCATCCGAAGGGTGTTTAGGATGATGATGATGGCAATGATGATGGGGATGGAGGCTTCTGCCCTCGTCCCTCCGATGATGAATTCGTGGCCCGGCGCCGTCTGTCCATTCTCGTCGACAGTATTCCTGTGGCAGAGGTATGCCTCTCTTCGCCTGGTGCCAAGCCTCCTCGACCCGCTGCAAATGCAACGCCCCGTGCAGTCGGCCAGGCACCAGCGCCGGGGCTCTTCACAAACGGCCGGATTGCATCAGCTGTGCCGCTAGGCCGAGCACGTGCTGCGGTGCGCGCTGGCCCAGGTCACCTTTTCCCTTCAGCATCCCCTCCCGTCTTCTCCCTCTCACGCCGCCCGCTTGCGCCTGGACTGTATCCGCCGAGGTATCAGTCGGTGCATGCCATCTTCAGAGGAGAAGGTGCAGGCACAGTTGCGGAAGGTACGCAGAGATATAATTTCCCCAAGCTCCTATATACCCGGCGGCGGTCTATGAAGCCCCGCAGTGTCGTTTCTGAGATGCGGGCGGGCACGTATGGGAATCTGCGCACGAGAACACCATGTATGCGTCGTGAAGTCCGTAGTTGTTCGCATTTAAATTGCTCATATCCCCCCCCCCCCCCCATCTATCCCCTTCTACTACTCCGCTCACTTCCCCCTCCCTCAGCTTCCTGCAGGTACCGGATTCTCCTTGCCTTACAGTTCAAACACACTGGTTGAGATTGAAAAGGCCCGTCGAGTCTGTTAAGGGGGTGAGCTGAATTCAACGAACATTTCAAATTCATCTGCCATATCCATCCATCTCAGGTTGCCGCTTGATACCCTCACCTGCCCTTGTTTCGACCCGACTGAAGAAGCGAAAACGAAACGATATCGATGTCTGCTCCCATTCCCCCGACCACCACCGCATTGATAACCGCGCCACCAGACCTGCCCCTCATCCGGGATTCCGTCCTGCAAGCGTCCGCACTAATCCAGCCCTCCATCCACACGACCCCAGTCCTCACCAGCCAGACTCTCAACCGCTTCGCCTCTGCCCCTCTTCCCGGCTCCGGCGAGGAAGGTGACTTTCCCATCAACCTCTTCTTCAAATGCGAGAATCTTCAGAAAATCGGCGCTTTCAAGATCCGTGGTGCCACACACGCACTCTTACGTCTTCTCAATGGCCCTATGGGTACTACAGCCCGACAAAGCGGAGTTGTGACACACTCATCCGGTAACCATGCGCAGGCATTGGCTCTTGCAGCTCGAGAGGCGGGCATCCCATGCACTGTCGTCATGCCCACAATCTCCACCCGTAGCAAGATTGCCGCCACCCAAGGCTACGGCGCAAACATCGTGTTCTCCGGCTTGACTTCCACCGAGCGCGAAGCAGTAGTTTCCCAGGTCCAGGGGAAATCTGGAGCCATCTTGATTCCGCCCTACGATCACCCGGACATTATTGCAGGCCAGGGCACCGTCGCCGTCGAGTTCGTCGACCAAGTTGGCACAATGGTAGGTGACCAGAACGTCGGTCTCCAAGCCATTATCACCCCATGTGGTGGAGGTGGATTGCTTGCAGGGACGGCAGTTGCTTGCATGGGTACAGGAATCAAAGTTTTTGGTTCAGAACCGAGTAAAGACGGCGCAGACGACTGTTGTAGGGGACTCGCGCAAGGAAAGCGTATAACGAGCGTCAAGTCCCTCACTATAGCCGATGGCCTGCGCACGCCAGTAGGTCAATGGAACTGGACGGTCATTAGTGACCCGGAAAAGGTGGAGGGGTGTATTCTGTGACGGAGGAGGAAATATTAGAGGCCTTCCGGCTTACATTAGAGAGGTTAAAGGTGGTGGTCGAGCCCTCGAGCGCGGTGCCGTTGGCAGTAGTGCTGTTCAACAGGGAGTTCAGGAAAAAGGTAAGGGCGCTGTGGGGAGAGGAGGGTGAGGTGAATCTGGGGATTATCTTTTCGGGCGGCAATGTTCCGGTTGAGAGGTTGGGTGAGTTATTTCCGGCGCATTAGAAGGAGGTGGCTAAATCTGCAAGCGGCGGTAGTTTTGGGAAGAAGATACCCACACAGGAGAGGGGGTCGTGGTCTTGTGCCAGGGGGTTGCAAAATCGGACACTTACTTAATATGTACCAATAATATAGCTGGAAGAAAAATACGAATGTCGCCATTTAGTATTTGTACGCATTAGCTAGATCGCATGAGGTACGGAGGCGACGTTACCCTCAAGCGGCCTAAGGTTGGAGCACAGGAGACTCTAGTGAACATTGACATACAGTTTAGAAAAATACACAAGTGTCGGCAACAGGTAGTAACGACCTAACCTTGCCCCAGTCACGGCCTATATTATTGCCAGGTGATGATGAAAACACAAGTAATGGTTGCCCGTGTTTGAATAGTTCTACCACCGACTAGAAAATAGTGCGCTTCTTGAGCAAAGAAAATGCTTGTTGGAGTTAGAACACTTGATATTAATAATATATGTGGCTGTATATTTTTACATACTACCTCTAGAGTAGAAATAAACTAAAGTAACTAAGTATCTTAATCTATAATATTATAGCTAAGATGAAACTTATCTGATAAGAAAAATACTTATTCTGAATTATTATATAAGACTAATACTAATAGACTAAACTAATTACCTATTAGACTTAGTAGTAGATTTATTTGTTTATCAAATAAAGTAGTATTAAAACAGGAATCGCGGCCACTCGTCGTAAGTACTGCTGGTTACGCCTCGCGCCGGATTGAACCCAGTCGCATTTGATATATCTTTCACCTAAGCTAAAGGGCTGAAGTGCCAAGTAGTCCTGCAACCTGAGCTTAAGTTAACAAGTACGATAGGTCTCTCTCACCAGCATTGAATTTCATAGATATGGCAGAACCGGCCCCACGGCCTCAGGTGAGGAAGAATGAGCTCAATTTTACAGGTATAGCAGGCCCCACCTACTGCCGTGAGATGAGGTAGAGTGAGCTGAATTTGACAGGCATAGAAGGCCCAACCTAACAACGGCGTGAGAAAGTTGACAGGTATGGCTGGCCTACGAGATGAGACAGAATAAGCTGAATTTGGTATATATAGCCGGCCTGACCTGACAGCACGAGATCAGGCACAATGAGCTGAATTTGACAGGTATGGCAGGCCCAACCTGCCAGCATGAGATACGGCAGAATGAGCCGAACTTGACAGGTTTGGCAGGCCCTATTTGACGACGGGACATGAGTCAGAATGAGCTGAACTTCACAGCTTTGGCAGGCCCTGTTCGACGGCGTGAGATGAGCCAGAATGAGCTGAATTTCACACGAATTGCAGGCCTTATTATTTTTTTTTTATTTTTTTTTTTATATCATTAATCGCTTGCCGCCCTATGGGCTATGGCGATGTCTTAAATACATAGATAAGTGATGGATAAGTGCGAAAGAAAGGAAACACTAAAATAAAGGAAACGGGTCTCCTCAAGGCCTTATTCAACGGCGTGAGGTGAGCCAGAACGAGCCGAATTTCACGGGAATTACAGGCCTGGGCTGTCGGCACGAGATGATGCAGAATGAGCTGAATTCGACACATATATCCGGCCCGTCCCAACGGTGCAAGATGCGGTAGAATGGGTTGAATTTGACAGGTATGGCCGGTAGTGAGCGGCACGAGCCGAGCCAGCTCGAGCCACCTCGAGCTCAAACGAGCCAAGATCATGCTTGTGTTTTTCTTGACAGCTCGCTAAAATGCTTAGCCAGTGCAAGGTTTCATAAACTGTAAATACCTAATATAGTAATAATTAGAGACTTGGAGCTCATTCTGATCTACCAACAACTTCGAAAGCTGATAGTATTGAGAAAGATGAAAATTTAGCTTAGTTTAGTTTAGTTTGTCAATATTATGTATATAGTCAATCCAGGCTCGAGCCGCTCACTAATGGCCGGCCCGAGCCTACGGTGTAACTATGAGATGAGTTTGAGACGTATAGCAGCCCCAGCCTGATGGCATGAGATGAGGTAGAATGAGCTGAATTTGAGACGTATGGCATGCCCGAGGCACAAGATGGGATGAGGTAGAGTGAGCTGAATTTCAGATGTATGGCATGCCTGAGCCGAGGAACGAGAAGATGCGGAATGAGCTGAATTTGATAGATGAGGCAGAACGAGCTGAGGTAGAATCAGCTGAATTTGACAGGTATTGCAGGCAATGAATCCAACCAGGCCAACCAGGCCATTTACGTACATTCAATCGATTTTAGAATTTAACCCAGGTGAATTAGATTTTAACAGTCTTGGATATTTCCACTATCAGTAATTGACAGTTGCACAATAGGTATCATCATCGAAACATTGAGTCCCGTCTGTTGCATTATCTGGAAGGTCCATCACTTCTAAAATATTTTTGAGTATATATACTTGAATACAAAGTGTAATACATACTTGACAAAAATCGTAGACCGCTGCTCTTTAAAATTCTAGATATACGGGAGATTCTACTCATTTGAATACTCAAACAATCTGGTAAATGCTGGCCTCAATTCACCTGGATAGCTGTGGAGTGATTCGTTTAATTGGCCTGAACCGGCCTGATTGGCCTGGACCGCGGCCCGAACCGGCCTGGTTGGCCTGGGCCGGCCTAAATGGTCTGGACCAATGAATCCAACAGGCCAGGCCGGCCCAGGCGGTTTCAGTCCCATGTAGATCACGGCCTGTTGGATTCATTGATTCCAGGCCCAACGTGATGGCGTAGAATGAGCTGAATTTGACAGGTATGGCAGGTCCAGCCGGACAGCGTGAGATGAGGTGAGATGAGGTAAGATGTGCTCAATTTGACAGGTATGGCAGATCCGAGCCGACGGCGTGAGGTGAGGTAGAATGAGCTCAATCTCACACGAATTGCATGCCCGACCTGACGGCATGAGCTGAATTTGACACGTATAGTTGGCCTGACCCGATGGTGCAAGATGAGGTGGAATGAGTTGAATTTGAGAAGCATGGCCGGCCCTAGCCATTTCAGTAGCCATTTCGGTACAGTAGCCATTTCAGCAGCCATTGCAGCAGCAATTTCAGCAGTCATTTCAGTAGCCATTTCAGTAGCCATTTCAGCGGCCATTTCAGGTGCCATTTCATCAGCCATTTCGGCGGCGGCCATTTCGGCGGCCATTTCGGCGGCCATTTCGGCGGCCATTTCGGCACATGATACGTAGTGGCAGTTCCGACCCGAGGGCACGAGATGAGGTGCAATGAGCTGAATTTGACAGGAAGAGGAGGTACGGCCCGACGGCGAGATATGAGCTGAATTTGACAGGTTTGGTAGGCCCTATCCGACGGCACAAGAGCAGGCAGAATGAGCTGAACTTGACAGGTTTGAGTCAGAATGAGTTGAATTTCACATGAATTGCAGGCCTGACCTGATGGTACGAGATGATACAGAATGAGCTGAATTTGATAGATGTGGCAGCCCCCACGTGCCAGCGTGACATGAGGTGGAATGAGCTCAATTTGACAGGTATGGCAGATCCGATCCACTGGCATAAGATGTAGGAGAATGAGCTGAGGTAGAATGAGCTGAATTTGACAGGTATGGCAGATCCGACCTGCCGGCGTGAGATGAGGTGAAGTCGACAGGTATGGCCGGCCTGACCCGAGGCACTCAGTAGCAATTTTAGCAGCCATTTCGGCAGCCATTTCAAGAGTGGTTTTGGTAGTCATTTCTATAGCCATTTCATTATCCCTTTTAGTAGCCATTTTAGTACCCATCTCGGTAGCCATTTCAGCAGCAATCTCAGCAGCAATTTCAGTAGCCATTGAAGTAGCTATTGCAGCGGCCATTTCAGCGGCCATTTCAACAGCCATTGCAATAGCCATTTCGGCAGCCATTTCAGCAGCCATTTCAGCAGCCATTTCAGTAGCCATTTCAGTAGCCATTTCGATAGCCATTTCGGTAGCCATTTCATCATCTATATGCTGGCAGGTTGGGCCCTCTATTCCTGTCAAGTTCACCTCATCTCATGCCGTTAGGTCGGGCCGGCCATACGTGTCAAATGTCACCTCATTATGCACTGTCGGTTCGGGCTAGCTCTACAGGTCAAATTCAGCTCATTCTACCTCAGCTTGTTCTGCCACATATTACGCCGGCAGGTCAGATCTGCCATACCTGTCAAATTCAGCTCATTCTACGCCATCACGTTGGGCCTACAATACCTGTCAAATTGAGCTTATTCTTTCTCATCTCATGCCATCGAGTGGGCCCTATCATACCTGTCAAATTCAGCTGATTCTAGCTCAGCTCGTTCTGCCACATCTATCAAATTCAGCTCATTCCGTATCTTCTCGTGTCTCGGTTCAGGCATGCCATACATCTGAAATTCAGCTCACTCTACCTCATCCCATCTCGTACCTTGGGCATGCCATACGTCTCAAACTTATCTCATATTTGCATTGTAGGCTCGGGCCGGCCATACCTGTCAAATTCAGCTCATTCTACCACATCTTGCACCGTCATGTCGGGCCAGCTATATGTGTCAAATTCAGCTCATTCTGCATCATCTCGTGCCGACAGCCCGGGCCTGCAATTCGTATGAAAATTCAGCGCGTTCTGGCTCACCTCACGCCGTTGAATAGGGCCTGCAATACGTGTGAAATTCAGCTCATTCTGACTCATCTCACGTCGTCGAATAGGGCCTGCCAAACCTGTCGGGTTTAGCTCATTCTGCAGCATCTCGTGCCGGCAGGTTAGGCCCGCCATACCTGTCAAATTCAGCTCATGGTGCCTGATCTCGCGCTGTTTTGTCAGGCCGGCCATACGTGCCAAATTTAGCTTATTCTGCCTCATCTCGTGGGCCGGCCATACCCGTCAACTTTCTCACGCCGTTGTTAGGTTGGGCCTTCTATGCCTGTCAAATTCAGCTCACTCTACCTCATCTCATGGCGGTAGGTGGGGCCAGCTATACCTGTAAAATTGAGTTCATTCTTCTTCACCTGAGGCCGTGGGGCCGGACCTACCATATCTCTTAAATTCAACTCATTCTGCCACATCTCATGGTATCAGGCCGGACCTGTCATATCTATGTAATAAATCGGTCTGGGTCAGGTCAGGGTACAGGATCCAGGTACAGAACGGGCGGCAGGCGCCGGGGCGATTTCACAGCAGAGGCAGAGGCAGAGGCAGAGACGGCCAGAGCTATGTGATACCGAGAGGTAGATGTATTTGAAAGCTAAATACACAATTGGGTAGAATACAAGTTGTTGCGTGGAGAGGCAAGAGGGAGGAGGGGGGAGGGCCTCTTTATAGAAAGCCCTCGGTAGCAAATCCAAGCAAACAAGCAAACGAGCAAACAAGTACATGGAAAACCGAGGAAACGGCTGGAAAGGTTATAGTAAAAACGCTGTAAACAGGGGTTGAGTGGCTCAAGGAACTATAATAGGAAACACAGAAGAAGAACACGGAAATACTGAGACACAAGGATTACAGATCTGGCATTTGCTGAGGTTGTTCTAGTTACAAAAAGAGGAGTGGAAGGGCCTCTCAAAAAGTCCCCTTAGAACACTAACAAATTTCATGAAAGCATCATATGCAAACAGGAATCTGTGTTAGTACCGTACCCATGCCGGCTGTAGTTTGCTCCATGCATACCAATTCATGCATTCCTACATTTATTCTATACATTCATCCTCTTGTAACAACTGCAATAGCTACTAAAGTAGATACTGAAATGGCTCTCAGAGCAGCTAGCCAAATAGATAATGAAATAACTACCGAAATGGAGTATGAAATAGGGCATGAAATAGCTGCTGAAATAGCTACTGCAATAGCTGCTAAAATGGCTGCCGAAACGGCTATTGAATGGCTGTTGAACTAGCCGCTGACATGGCTACTGAAAGGGTTACTGAAACGGCTACCAAAATAGCTAACAAAATAACAATCGCTATAGCCTACAGAGTAGCAAGCTATTAATAAAATAAAAAAAAAATAATAAAATGATAGCTTCAATGGCTACTGCAATAGCTACTTCAATAGCTACTGAAATTGCTACTAAACTTGCTGCTGATATGGCTACTAAAA
Organism: Kalaharituber pfeilii; assembly: GCA_015179045.1. Taxonomy (NCBI): domain Eukaryota; kingdom Fungi; phylum Ascomycota; class Pezizomycetes; order Pezizales; family Pezizaceae; genus Kalaharituber; species Kalaharituber pfeilii. The sequence continues at coordinate 518,310 of WHUZ01000043.1, forward strand.
TAGCTACTAAAATAGCTACTAAAAAGAATAATAAAATAGCTATAAAAATAACTACTAAAACAACTCTTAAAATGGCTACTGAAATAGCTGCTAAAATAGCTACTGAGTATCTTAGGCTAGGCTAGCTATACCTATCAACTTTATCTTATCTTATATTATTAGACTATATCTGCAATAGTTATTAAATTCATCTTCTTTTATCTTATCTTATACTAGTATATCAAATCTATTATATCTATCAAATTGAGCTTATTCTATCTCATCTTATACAAGTATGTTAAGATTACTATATCTATTAAATTTAGCTTATTTTATATTATTTCATACTATCAGATCAAGTCTATAATTTATATGAAATTCAACTTATTTTAACTTATCTTATACTATTAAATAAAACTTAAGCTAATATATAAAATAAAGTTGACTTAATAGGTATCATTAGTAATATAGGTAATCTGATAAGTCTTTTTATAATATTAGTTATCTAATAAGTTTTATTAATAATATACATAATTTAATAAATATTATTAAATATACTATTTATATAATTAGGCTTATTAAGAATATAATTTACTCTATAGCCTTATTAGAGATATACTATAATTGTAGTATTATATTATTAACTTTATTTATATATTTTTATATATTTTTAAGATAGTATATATTAAATTATTAATTTATTTATAGTATTTATTCATTTCTAGCTATTATAATTTATATAAGTAACCTTTTACTATTCTTCTATATTATACTACTCTACTATATTGCTATACACTTTTATCACTCTTCTAAGTTATATTACTCAAGTCTACCTTTAGGCTTTGAAAAGTTAGATTTAGTAGCTCTACTATAGTATATAGTTACTAACATCTAGCTATCTTATAACTATGAGAGTAGTATAAGTTCTATAAGACTTAATTATATATTATAGGCTATTGCAGTAATGTACTATACTACTAGTATGTAGCTACCTTGCAATCGCAAGAGTAAGTATAGGTGTAGCAGTAGTAGATAAGAGACCTATAAAGTCAGTATTAAGTAACTATACACTCTTTACCAGTTCCATGACTATACAATCTCATTTCTCTATATTTATTCATATCAGTATATTCTTATTGTTATTTATAATATTATGTAATTCCACTCCTGCATCTAAGGAGCTCTAGTATTAATTTTATATATTTTGTGGAGTATAATACTAATAATTATAGAACCTATAGATAGTAAAACCCTTGTTACAGCCTATAAACTCTACCTAAATTCTGGTTAATATCTATCTACAATGATATTGCTCAAATGTCTAGCATATACCCTTTCATGTATACCTAGCTTCCTTATCTGACTTCTAGTACCATACTGTACTAGTTCAGTGTATTCTTATTTTACCCCATCTTATACCATCAAAAATAATCTGCCATACTTATAAAATTGTAAATTGAGCTCATTTTAGTATATCTTGTACTATCAAGGAGGTCTTATTGTATCTGTCAAATTGAGCCATACTACCTCACTTTGCACTATAGAAAGGGACCCTCATTTTACCATGTTCTATACTGCTAGGTGGGTCCTACCATACCTGTCAAATTTGGCTCATTCTGCTATTCTTATATTATAGAAAGAGTCTAGTAATACTTATCAACTTGAGCTCATTCTGCCTTATCTCACACTATTGAAAGGAAGCTGTCATACCTATTAAATTGAGCTTATTCTACCTCATTTTTGCCTGTTAAGGTCATATTGGTCATCTTAACTACATCTATCCTTATCTTATGCCATTGAGGGAGACTATTATACCTATTAAATTCAGCTCATTGTACTGCATTTCATACCATTAAGAAGCTATTATACCTATCAAAGTGTTTATTAAATTTTGTTATGGGCATGAGGGGCTTGGCTATGCTGGGCCCGAAGGATAGGTATTATGGCTAAGGGGTATATACGGTAGGCCGGAATGGTTACGGAAGTGTATATACGGCGGGCCGAAAGGGCAGCTACTTGGTGTGGGGTGTACAGCAGAGTGGAGCAGTTCATAGGCGTAGTGAGGAAATAATAGGTTTAGAGTTATAGAGAACTTAGAATACCACTAGTGTCTTGATTCTTTTAACTATGCTATCACCAGCCTGTGCTTATATAGACTTCAACACAGTCATACCTAACTAGTCAATAAATGAATAAATGATTGGCAATATAGCAATTCCTTATCAATGCTAATACTGGTGGTAATAGGCACATGTAACAGAAACATGCGAAAATAGTACAGACATAAGATAATGCTATGTACTAGTACATGTGTGCATATATTAGCTTTTAATTAGCCGAGTACATGTAGGGTATATGAGTAATCCAGAGATTATACTATTAATCGATGACACACACTTCCTTAGTACTTTTCTATTCGGGCGAAAATGAATTCTAAGCCTAATGGCTGATCAGTCTGCTCAAGCAGTATTGGTATTCAGAGTAAGTGTTCCATAGGTCATGTAAGTCTCACCTTAGCTGTAACAAATTTGGCTCATTTTGCTATATCTTACAAGGTAAAATAGACCTACTATACCTATCACATTTGACTTATTCTACTACATGTTACACTCTTGAGGAACTATCATACCTATCAAATTAAGGACCTGTTATGCCTGTCAAAGTGTCTGTCAAATTTAGCTTATTTTGCTCTATCTCACAAGATGAAATAGACTTACTATACCTATCAAAGTTGACTCGTTCAGCTGCATCTCATGCCATCAAATACTAGTCAAATTGTACTCTTATATTTTGTTAAATTCGGCTCACTCTATTACTATTATACTATGGAAAGCTGCTGCTATACCTGTCAAATTGAACTTATTATACTTTATCTTCTAATAGTAAGAGAGATATACTATACCTATAAAATTTAGCTTATTCTTCTCTATCTTATATTAAGAATGTTAAGGTTCAGAAGAATGTAAATATTTCATATAAAGGTATTGATAGATATAGTCAATTGTAACTCTTTATTATTATGGTATTCATTTCTGTGAAGGTTGATTTTATATAAAATGTGATAGAAACTCTTGATATAGGTATTGTTGAGTGTTTGGCATATTCTATATTAATATATACTTTATGACAAAGATTTAGGGATATGTTGAGGTTTAGGAGTATGTGAATATTTCACAGGTCTTTTTTTTTTTAAGGGTTAGGTAGACACTAAAGTCTTTGTTTTTTTAAGAATTAGGTGGCTGCTAAGAGGGATATAACTCAGTACATTAAGATGGTTGATTGTTGCTAAGGTCATTTTTGACAGGGATTAGGTACCCGCTAAGAGAGATGTAACTCAGTACTATAATAGATAGTTAGTTGTTACTAAAGTTGTTTTTGATAAGGGTTAGGTATTCACCAAGAGGGATATAACTCAGTACTATAATAGATAGTTAATTGTTGCCAAAGTTGTTTTTGATAAGGGTTAGGTGCCTGCTAAAAGGGATATAACTCAGTACTATAATAGATGAAGTTATTATTAAAAAAGTATTATATTATTAATTTAGCTATAGTTATAGTAATACTTTAGAATATATAATATTTTTTATAACTATAGATTTATTTTTAGACTATAAAACTATTAAATTATTTATATTAGTAATATAAATATTATAATATAAAAGTAGCTATATATAAATATAGGCATATATAAATCTACTATAATAATATTTAATAACTGTTCTTATACTTTATTAACTATTATTATATAATATAAATAGATAAAAAATTACATTCATATTAGTATAAATAGAAGTTTTTCTTCTATTATTGAAAGTTTAATATAAGATAATAGTAATACTAACTTATAAAGTTACTACTAAGGATTTATACTTTAATACAATAATATCTAAGTTAAGTAATAGTTATATAAGTTCTATGATATAAGCTCTACTTAAAATCTAAATTCTGTAATAGAATTATTAGTAGACTAACTTTGAGATTTAATTAGAATAGAAGTAATTTAGTTAAATTTAATTATATCTATAAATAATCTATAAGATATATATTAATATTTATTTCATTTTAATAAATATTGTTAACTATAAAGTAGGTTTGTATATTATTATAAGTATAAGAAGTTCAGCTTCGAGTCCAGTAGATGCTAGAAGGTAGTAGTTATTATAGTTATATTGAGGTAAATATAGTAGGTTGGAATAGCTATAGAAGTATTATGATATGTTTAGTAAGGCTGAAGTTACTACAGAAGTATATATATAGTAGACTAGAAGGGTAGCTACTTAGTAGAAAGAATATAGTAAAGTAAAGCAATTTATAAGCATATTAAGAGAATAATAGATTTAGAGTTATAAAGAAACTTAGAGAATACTACTAGTATCTTGATTCTTCTAACTATGCTATCATTAGCTAGTACTTATATAGGCTTTAGTACAGCTATATATGAGGAGTTAATAAATAAATAATTGGTTGACAATATGGTAATTGTCACGGCCCGCTCCCTACAGTCTCCGTATACTAAGCCACGACCGCCGGCAAGCCACGACCGCCGGCAAGCCATGACCGCCGGCAAGCCACAACCGCCGGCAAGCCACGACCGCCGGCAAGCCACGACCGCCGGCAAGCCACGACCGCCAGCAAGCCACGACCGCCGGCAAGCTACGACCGCCGGCAAGCCACGACCGCCGGCAAGCCACGACCGCCGGCAAGCCACGACCGTCGGCAAGCCACGACCGCCGGCAAGCCACGACCGCCGGCAAGCCACGACCGCCGGCAAGCCACGACCGCCGGCAAGCCACGACCGCCGGCAAGCCACGACCGCCAGCAAGCCACGACCGCCGGCAAGCCACGACCGCCAGCAAGCCATGACCGCCGGCAAGCCACGACCGCCGGCAAGCCACGACCGCCGGCAAGCCACGACCGCCGGCAAGCTACAACCGCCGGCAAGCCATGACCGCCGGCAAGCCACGACCGCCGGCAAGCCACGACCGCCGGCAAGCCACGACCGCCGGCAAGCCACGACCGCCGGCAAGCTACGACCGCCGGCAAGCCACGACCGCCAGCAAGCCATGACCACCAGCAAGCCATGATCGTATCCCGCCTCCCAGTATAGCCCGCCTGCCAGTATGGCCCGCCTGCCAGTATGGCCCGCCTGCCAGTATAGCCCGCCTGCCAGTATAATCCACCTGCTAGTATAGCCCGCCTGCTAGTATAGCCTGCCTGCCAGTACGACCCGCCTGCTAGTATAGTCCGCTTGCTAGTATAGCCCGCCTGCCAGTACGACCCGCCGGCTAGTATAGCCCGCCGGCTAGTATAGCCCGCCTGCTAGTATAGCCCGCCTGCCAGTACAGCCCGCCTGCTAGTATAGCCCGCTCACCAGTACAGCCTGCCTGCTAGTATCGCCGCCTGCCAGTATCGCCCGCCTGCCAGTATCGCCCGCCTGCCAGTATCGCCCGCCTGTCATGAAAACTCTGCCGTCGCTACTCTGTTCTTACTGCTGCCCTCGTCGCTGCTTCTACCTTTGTATTATGCTTCTTAGGTAATAAACCTATCATGTATATATAGGCTCTATCTTGCCCTCATGTAAATAGTTCCTTCTCTCCTTGTCTGTTGTCTTGTCTCCTTAATAGACCCATATGGTTCTTCGCAGTCTATATGTTCTTGTTATTCTTGTCAATCCCTAGATCCAATTCAGTACTTGGTCTTCTCTGCCTTTTCACCATAGCCTGCCATCGCCGTTGAACTGGAACCGCTGAACTGCTCCTGTCAAACCTCTCCTGTCAAGTTTGTCAGGCCTCTGCCATTCAGCGCTTGCAAAACTACTGTTACCCTGAACCGGCCGTATCCCTTAGCAGCACCAGCTTGCCGCCGCGTGACACTACAACAGACCAACAATTGCTAACCGGTATGGCCAATCCTCCAGTTCATAGACTCACCTCCTAGTCCTTGTTCTATGGCACCAGTTCCTGTTCATTCTTTATTCCAAGCTCTTGATTCTACAGCCTTCATTCACAGCCTCTGCCTGCAGTCTGGAACTGCAAGCTTCTTTCCAGCCAGTTGCAGCTCTAAAACTCTCGAATTCCGGCTGGCCTAGATTCCCGAACTTCTTGAACACTCTGAACTCTCGATATTCCAGCCTCTCTAGGTTCATGAACCTTCTGAACCTTCTGAACTCTCTGAACTCTTAATTTCCGGCCTGCCCGGATCCCTGAACTCTCTGAACTTTCGAATTCCCGCCTGCTTGGATTCCTGAGTCTTCTGAATGTCCTGAACCCCCTGAACTCTTGAACTCTGGGCCTTCCGGCCTCTTGAGTCTTCTGAACTTTCTAAACTCCCTCAGAACTCTTGAACTTTGGGCCTTCCGGCCTCTTGAGTCTTTTGAACTTCTAAACTTTTTGTTCTTCCACTTCCTGTCATTACTCTGAATACCTTGTCCTGCCGTCCTGTCCAGCTATCTCGCCGTCCTATCCAGCTGTCCTGCCGTTCTTCCAGCCGTCCTGCCGTCCTGCCGTCTTGTCCAGCTTTCCTGCCGTCATGTCCAGCTGTCCCGCCATCCTGTCCAGTTGTTCCGCCGTCCTGTCCTGCTGCGCCGTCCAGCCGTCCCGCCGTCCCGTCCAGCTGTTCTATCGTCCTGTTCCACCATTCTGTCCTGCCGCCATTCTGTCCTGCCGCCATTCTGTCCTGCCGCCGTTCTGTCCTGCCGATTCTGTCCTGCTATTCTGTAGCCTTACGGTTATGCTGCATACCCTATTTCAGTCTCCTTTCCATTGTTCTTTGATAGGCTCGATATATATTATCAATACATGGTTACCTTTTGCAGCCTTAGAGCTATGCTGTAGTTTCTGTATCTGGTCCCATTTCTCGATTTTGCTTCTTTGTTCTTTTCCTCATTTATATACCTTGACCTTATTTTCGGCCTCATTCTGCAGTATAGATCCATGACCTCAATGCATGGTCCAGTCCCTCTGAGTGCTTATTAATAGTCTTATCCTGCTCATATTGCTTCTTGTCAGTATCTTATTCCTGTCTCGTTTGTCAGCCTTTCTGCGTTGTTCCTCCACTTTCTCTCTCCCCTAGTCCTCAGCCCCACTTTCTAGTTCCATGACCTTCTATAACCTGGATTGCTCTCTCGTCCCTGTCTTGTTCCTGTCTTTACGTCCTGTCTTGCTCCCGCTCCTCTCCTCTCCCTTATAGGTCTTATTCTTTCACCTTAATCATGATGAGGTCAGGAGACCTCTCTTGAAGGGGGGGGATGAACACCGAGAATGCCAACATTCAGTCGGATCACAGCTTAAATTTTTACCTGAAATTTTCAGCTTCCTCTCCGCCCTTCTGGTATCCTGCTGAGACACTTTCCCGGTTCCTGCTTTGTCCTTTCCAGTTCCTGCTGTATCCTTATTAGCCTCCACTATGCCTTTGTCAGTTCCTACCATGCCTTCGCCAGTCCCTTCCACGCCTTCTCAGCGTCCCTTTAAATCCTTTCAGTACCCCTCAGGTCCTTTCAGTGTCCCTCTGGTCCTTTCAGCATCCCTTCAGTCCTTTCAGCATCTCTCCGGTCCTTTCAGTATCCCTCCGGTCCTTTCAACGTCCCTCCGGTCCTTTCAACGTCCCTCCGGTCCTTTCAACGTCCCTCCGGTCCTTTCAACGTCCCTCCGGTCCTTTCAACGTCCCTCCGGTCCTTTCAACGTCCCTCCGGTCCTTTCAACGTCCCTCCGGTCCTTTCAACGTCCCTCCGGTCCTTTCAACGTCCTCCCTCCGGTCCTTTCAACGTCCCTCCGGTCCTTTCAACGTCCTCCCTCCGGTCCTTTCAACGTCCCTCCGGTCCTTTCAACGTCCTCCCTCCGGTCCTTTCAACGTCCCTCCGGTCCTTTCAACGTCCTCCCTCCGGTCCTTTCAACGTCCCTCCGGTCCTTTCAACGTCCTCCCTCCAGTCCTCTCAACGTCCCTCCGGTCCTTTCGGCGTCCCTCTGGTCCATTCAACGTCCCTCCAGTCCTTCCAGTGCCCTCTCAGCCTCCTTCCAGTCCTCTCAGCATCCCTCCGGTCTTGCTTCACTCTATTCTTATCAGTCCCCACCATGTCTTCATCAGTTCCGGCTGTGCCCTTGTCAGCTCTGCTATACCTTTGTCAGTCCCGTCAGCCCTGCTGTACCTTTATCAGTTACCTTCATTAGTCCCGTCAGCCCTACTATACCTTCATCAATTTCTGCCTTGCCCCCTCAGTATCCTCTCTAGCGCTCTTAGCATTTCTCGCAGCATTTTCTGCAGTCCTCTCAGTATCCTCTGGTCCTCTCAATGCTCCCTCTGCTCCTGTTTTGCCCTGTTCTTGTCAGTCCCCACCATGTCTTCATTAGTTCCTGCTGTGTCCCCGCCATGTCCCCTCAGTATCCTCTCTAGCTTCAGCTCTTGCAGCATCCTCTCTGGTCCTCTCTGGTCCTCTCAATGTCCTCTCAATGTGCTCTCCAGTCCTTTAAGCATCCTCTTCGGTTTCCTGAAGTATCTGCTCAGGTTTCTTCAGCATTCTTCCAGGTCCTCTCTGTGTTTTCCAAGGTTCTCTCAGAGTCCTTTCTGGCTCCTTTTCGGTTCCCTCAAGCATCTGCTCAGGTTCCTTCAGTGTTCCCTCAGGCTCTCTCAGTGTTCTTTACGGTCCTCTCAGAGTCCTTTCTAGTCTTCTCAGCGTCCTGTCTAGTCCTCTTAGCATCCTCTCTAGGCCTTACCATGTCCTCGTCAGTCTCCGCTTTATTCTCAATTTCTGTTGCATGTTACTGCCTTGCAAGAACTCAGTTTCTGCTGTTGCCCATTGAGCTTTTGTTTCTGTCTCGCCTGTTGAACTCGGGAAGGTGTAAGGCCTTATCTGACTCGGAGCTACTCATAAGTTTATGCTACAACTGGCACTAAGCCTCACAGGGGTTCGGCACCTAGGAGGAGGATAATGTCACGGCCCGCTCCCTACAGTCTCCGTACACTAAGCCACGACCGCCGGCAAGCCACGACCGCCGGCAAGCCACGACCGCCGACAAGCCACGACCGCCAGCAAGCCATGACCACCAGCAAGCCATGATCGTATCCCGCCTCCCAGTATAGCCCGCCTGCCAGTATGGCCCGCCTGCCAGTATGGCCCGCCTGCCAGTATAGCCCGCCTGCCAGTATAATCCACCTGCTAGTATAGCCCGCCTGCTAGTATAGCCTGCCTGCCAGTACGACCCGCCTGCTAGTATAGTCCGCTTGCTAGTATAGCCCGCCTGCCAGTACGACCCGCCGGCTAGTATAGCCCGCCGGCTAGTATAGCCCGCCGGCTAGTATAGCCCGCCTGCTAGTATAGCCCGCCTGCCAGTACAGCCCGCCTGCTAGTATAGCCCGCTCACCAGTACAGCCTGCCTGCTAGTATCGCCGCCTGCCAGTATCGCCCGCCTGCCAGTATCGCCCGCCTGCCAGTATCGCCCGCCTGTCATGAAAACTCTGCCGTCGCTACTCTGTTCTTACTGCTGCCCTCGTCGCTGCTTCTACCTTTGTATTATGCTTCTTAGGTAATAAACCTATCATGTATATATAGGCTCTATCTTGCCCTCATGTAAATAGTTCCTTCTCTCCTTGTCTGTTGTCTTGTCTCCTTAATAGACCCATATGGTTCTTCGCAGTCTATATGTTCTTGTTATTCTTGTCAATCCCTAGATTCAATTCAGTACTTGGTCTTCTCTGCCTTTTCACCATAGCCTGCCATCGCCGTTGAACTGGAACCGCTGAACTGCTCCTGTCAAACCTCTCCTGTCAAGTTTGTCCAGGCCTCTGCCATTCAGCGCTTGCAAAACTACTGTTACCCTGAACCGGCCGTATTCCTTAGCAGCACCAGCTTGCCGCCACATGACAGTAATTTCTTATTAATGCTAATACTTATAGTAATAGACATATATAATAAAAATATATAAAAATAATATAAGATAAAGATAATAAATATAGTAATATATATATATATATTAATGAAGTTTTTATAAATCAAGTATATGTATTAAGCTATATTTTAAACTTATGATATACTCTTCTATAGTACTTTTTTATCTAAATAATATAAGAATTAATAGCTAAGACTAACAGGTAATTAATTTAATCAATTAGTATTAGTTTTATATTTAATTATAGGATAAGTATTTTTTCTTTAGTAAATAAGTCTTTACTTGTAGCTATGATAGCTAATAGTAGTAGAACTCTTACTTTTTATTATAGTAGTAAGTAAGTTTCTACTTTAACTATATTATTATCTTCTTAGTTAGGGTACTTATTTTAAGTAACAATTACTAATAGAAAACTAAACTAATTAGGATTATAGATTTCATACTTTAGCTATTAGTATACCTTATATATGAAGTAATATATAAGCTAAACTATAGTTACTTATAGCTTATAGTAAGACTAGTATATCTTTTACTTATTATTAGTAAGCTATTAAAAATCTTTTTAAAGACTATTATAGGCATAATTATTCTTATGCTATAATACTATCCTATTTAAGTATTATTAAAAGATACTACTAACTATAAAATCTACTAATCAGAAGTTTAGCTAATTTGATATTAGTCAGGTTTGTAGTAATAAAACTTCTTTAGTTAAGAAGTAAGTAACTACTAAGATTAGTAATCCTAGTTACTAACTCTTTTAGCAGCTCCTATTATACTATTTATTATATAATAACCTTTACTTATTTTGTAATATTATTAGTTTTTATATAAGAATCAGAATTATAATAGTATTTTTAGATAGAGACTTATATTAGAGATTTCAAGTTCTTGTATTTATTATTCTAGAATTTATTATAAGAGTTAGTCTAAAAGAAAGATAATTACTTAATATTTTTCAAAATCTACTAAACTTGATCTCTAGAATCTATTCAAGCTGAATTTATTAATAGCCTTAAAAAACTAAATTTTATATAAATAGAAGTTTGACCTACTAAAGTTAAAAGAGTAAGAACCTAGAACTCAACTCTAATAAATATAAAGCTTTTTTACTATCTTAATTACTTTATCTTTTATGATTTATATTTAATTATATTTTATATTATACTTAGTTATTTAGTAATAGCTTACTCCTAATATACTCTATAAAAACTATATTTATTAAGTCTTATTTTATTACAACCTTACAAATAGTATTTGTATTAATTCAAGTTAGTACAAGTTAGTTTTTCAGTATAAGTTTTTACTTTAGACTAATACTAATTTACTTCAATAAGTTAGTTTTTTTTTTTAAAAAAACTTATTTGATAAGTTAAAAATAGAGCTAAAAAACTAACTTGGATAAGAATTATTTATATGGTGAAATATAAAATTTTCAACTTATATTTATTTCAACTTATCAGTCTAAGTTTTTTAATATAAAAAAAAACCAACTTACTAACTAAGTTAGTTTTTTTTTTTAGAAAAAAAATCTAACTTATACTAAAAAATCAATAAGTTAAATCAATAAGTACTTATAATTGATACAAATACTACTTATAAATAATTAATAATAGTATTATATAACTTACTTAAGATCTTTAAACTATTAACTGTTAGAAACAAACTAGTTTTTTAGAGAACTAAAGATAAAATAGTTTTGAATCTAGTATAAAAGAAGTACAATCCATTCTCATTACTACTCTAAAACTAGGACTCTAACTCTAAGCAAAGTTGCAGTTCTAGCAACTATATATTAAAGATACTTAAAAACTAAATTAGATTCAAATCTATTAAAGCTATATAGATTAATAGATTCTATAAAGATAA